>CAHIKZ030001531.1:205000-550000 GCA_903632075.3 Acanthosepion pharaonis | reverse complement strand
TCTTAAGTTGTTTGTTTTTTTTTTATTTTTATTATTCTTTTTAAAATGAATGAAATTATTTACATTATTTGGACTATTGTCCTCAAGTGTATATGCCATATTTTTACAACGTTTAAAAACTGTTGCTCCAGGGCCTTCTTCAGGTTTTGTAATGTTGTTCTAGTTCAACATTCCAAACACCTAAAAAAGATTGTGTTTTTGAATCTTCTTAGTTATTTAATTCAATTTTCTCTCCTACAAAAGGAAAAAACTAACTTTTTTTGAGAGCACAAGTGTTTGCTGAAATGAAGAAATGAAAAAAGAAGAAGCAGATGGTTTATATGTACAGTGTTGAACTTAGGAAATTACATAACTCTGACACAAGCATTATATTTGCATATTGAACTCTATTTCACTCCTTATATTTGATATGCCTATGAAACCATTTTTGTCTTTCAGAAAGAACTTAAAGTAGTGAGGCAATTCAAATACTTTGGTTTGATTATCAATGAAGAGGGCTCCAGAATAGAAATAATTTCAAAAGCATCAAAAGCAATGACAATTGTTGTAAAACTATCTGGAAAGACCAGAACATCTTCCTGAAATCAAAGATCAAACTCGTGTATGTTGGCTTTCTCAATCTTTCTGTATTCCTGTGATTCTTGGACATTAACAGCAAAATTACAGAGAAGAATTCCAGCATTAGAAATGAAATTCTACAGAATAATCTTAGGCGTCTCCTACATTGATTACATCTCAAATGGCACGGTGTGAGACACCATCAGGCAAGAAACAGTCCTGTCATTAAACCTCACAATCATTGTCAAGGATAGACAGTTGAAATGGTATGACACCCCCCACCACCATCACAAGAACCAACAATTATTCCACTACCATCCTACATGGTACAAGTTTAAGCAAAAGATGGAGCGGACAGGAAAAAATGGACTGGCAGATTATTTACAGAGACTCAGCCATTGGCATACAACCATAACATATACAGGTGCTCAGTTTTACAATGACCTATAACTGGTCATAGGGCTGATAATAGTGATCATTGTGAATGGCTAAATTCTTTGCATGTTCTGTGACATCACAGGGACCACAATACTTTACTTGTACCACTAAACCGTTCAGTCTCTCTTTCTTTCTTTTTTAATTCTATTCTGTATTTTTATCTAAGAGCTGCCATAAGGAATTCCCAAAATCAAAGTAATCTTGTATTATTTCTGGGTTGAGGAGTTACTATTATTTACATTCAGACTAAAATCCTTGTTACATTAGTCGGAATGTAAATAATGACCTTGTATCAGTGACATGAAGAGGTTTGGTGATGTTTGGGGCCAACTCCTTTTTTGTATGTCTCTAAGATTGAGGCCTATAAGGTTTAGTACTGAGAAATGGAGAACTTTATTCAAATTAAATATAAACTAAATTTTTATTTCACTCTTTGATTGGATACCTGGGGCAATCACACCCTCTGCCCCTCCTTTCTGTACACTACTGCCTTGTATAAAAGTTATGCAAAGAAAAAAATTCAAGATTAATTATCACAGCTGCTTCAGAAATGTGTGTCAGGCAGATGCAAAATGTCTTTAAAAAACCACAGTTTCTGATCAGATATCACAACCTCAAATCTAAGATATCCAAATGTTTTTAAGGGGACATTTTATTGCAATTAGGTTAATGTGATGTTATGCTGAGAAACATTCTTTGATTTTATAATTATTTTTAGGAGGACTGTATACGACAGGTTTTGGATGAGATGAAGTCATTATATGAACAGAACCAGAAAGACGTGTAAGTTGACATTATTATTATTATTATTAGCTAAAAAATTCCACAGTGAAAATACAGAAGATTCTTGATTCTCTATTTATAAATCATATGTATTTATATATACATACATACCATGAATATAATGCAAGTTTTTATGATCAGTTTTTTTATGCAAAAAAACTGGGGTCCCACTATACACAGGTAATATTTTTAAGTAGTTAAAAATCATGCCTTTTCAGTGACTGGTTGCGCCATATACAGATAAATTTTTTTCTGGAGGGGTTAAAATTCATGCATTATTGGTGTCCATAGCCTAGCTGGCAGGCCTATATTCTTACAGTACTTGTGGCCAACCTTAACAGTACAGGTAAGCTCCTTTAGCTTCCTTCCTGTAGCTTAAATTCTTTCTGTCTGTTGCTCTACATGAACAGCTGAACGTCACTCACTGTGTGTTGCTTAAAATCTATGAATACCTTACATAAATAAAGAATTAACAATGTTTTATCTCCTTTCTCCAAATTGCTTTTATCTTTATTTGTACATTTTATTAAATGAAGAGAATGTACACTAATTGTTGTGGTAAACCATCGTACCGTAAAATGAACTCTTCCTCCTCTCATAAATACTAACTGCGAGACTTCCTAGGGTAGAGTTGTGAGCAGCCGAGACGCAGTGTAATATGATCGTTCAGACAGACACTTCTATCTTCTTATTACTAACAGTCTTGCTTTGTATATATATCTGTTATTTCAATACACTTGTTCAACCTACCTTCGTCTACCGTGTCTTTCTTTTCTGGCCACTAAACAGGCCACAACACTAACACAACAATACTGTAGTATTTACGTACTACATTTTATGCAACTCACCCCACACAACCGCCAGCTTATGATACATTTTTTCCCTTACCATTTTGGGGTAGCTTTGTACAAAAAAGAATGATGACTATTTATTTACTATATGTTATACTCCACTGCAATTAGAGCTCTTTCTGATTTACAAAACATGTCGGCTAGACATGAGCACAAAGAAAGTAAAATACAAAATAAAAAAGTTGTCTTCTGCGCATGGGCTCCGAGCACCACATCTGGTCCACAAAATAAATCCCTGCAATAAAAATACAGTAGACAATCATGAACATTCCTGCAGGAAGAAAAGATGACACCAGGGACCAGATGTGATTAAATTCACACCAACCAAAACCATCAAACCCTTAAGTCCTTCAACTTTGCTTAAACTAATACTATAGACAAACTTATACTAATTTAAGTGTGTGCAGAATTTCCAGGATAAATCGTCCCGGCAAACATGGGTTCAGTGAGTTTAACTGCTTGATTGTCAGTTTTGAGAATAAAATTTAGTTGAAGAGAACTCTTTCAAATCTTAACAAAAAGACAAAAAACACTAGAACTGGAAAAAGTCATTTAAAAAATCTGATTAAAGGGTATTTAAGTACATTTTATAAAAACACTTTAAAATAAGCTTTAAAGTAAATACAAAATATCTTGCATATTTGGGAAATATGGTTGGATGATTTTCTGCTTCCATATTGTGAGCAACAGTTTCTGAAATCAAATAACCATTCTGTACTTTTAAGTGATGTTATGAAGAACACCAGATAATTCTTTTTTTTCCAGGAGTGACACAGTGGCAGGAGAGACTGGTTTATTTTCAGGTGTCCAGGTACGACATGCAGCACTTGAAAGAAACAAACGATGTCTTCTTACATACTTGTGAGTATTATTGAATAATTCTTTTTGTCACTGTTGTAACCTAGAGAAGGTTACTAAATAGAATCATCACATGAAGGTTGGTAATGAACAATAATGGTTAGGACACGAACAACGCACATAAGTGGCCCGTAGAAATAGTAGTCAACTCCTAGAATTGAGTCCAGTGAATTCCACAATGAATCTCCAACTGCAGACCTACATACAGTATTTACTACTGTATTTATGTGAATGGGGACATACCCATTATTGCCTGTAAGTATGCTACAACAGTCACTAATACAGGGTGTGGCAGAAATGCTCTCCCACATCTTAAAAGTTGACAAAAAGACCAAGATAATTGCTATTAAAAAAATTATTTTATTGTTTAAACAAAGTGCTATGGTTTTTATTGATTTGGTTTTAAAAATGACATCGTCCAAATGGTGACATCTATTCACCATACAATGTTGGTAATGATTACCTATATTGGTAATGATTCCTTTACCTCGAAGTTCAGGTCCTTCAAAGCCTTTCAGTTCGTTTTCTTTTAAATGTTGAACCTGTGGCTCTGAAATTTTTAACCCATAGCAGTATCGATTTTCTATCCAGAACAGCATTATTCTGATGCAACATGAAATGGCTACAAAAATCCCTGTATTTCAATTACAGATTCACCAGTCTTAAAAAACGGTTTAACAGCAAATGCACAGTTTGCCCCTGTTTAAGACATCATGTTAACTGATGGTAGCTGTTGGAGTTAACTCCTCCTTCAGTCCGTTAACCCTTTCACCAGAGGTCTCTCTTCCCTGGCTATAAATAGCCGCTAACCCTTGGCCTCTATCTTTTTTTCCTTCAGGCCTGTGCACTGACACCTTGAGGTAAACTCTCTTTTTCTTTCAGGATTTCAGCTATCAACCTCGAAATGTAGTCGCTAACAAGGGATAGCGTGGAAACACGCTAAGCACAATATTCACACACGCACGCACATACAGAATATTCACACACACACGCACGCACATACAGAATATTCACACACACTTCGTCCTTTGTACTGTTTCCATGTATTGTAACTTGTTATTAATGTATGTTTGTATATACATATATTATCGGTCTTGTGTTTTGTTTGCTTTCTTTACCTTCTTCTTTGGACTTAATCAAAGTCCAACCTTTTTATGTAGTTGGGCTCGGAGGGCAGGAGTATCTGAACCTTACTTGCGTTTCTTCTACGTCTGACTTCTATCAACCACATAACAGCCACGCCATGAACCCTCAACAAGTGGTAACCGCCACGGCCCCACTACATAGCCTAAAAAATGGTAAGACATTAGCAGGATGAAGACACCATTGCTAATTACTTAAGTTCATAGCACCACACAGGTTGCAATTTACAATGTGGGAGGTACTTCTGCCACACTGTATATTTGGTTCACAATCCTCCCCAATATTTTGAATGGGAGTTGAGGTTTATCTCTTGTTTCCTATTTAGTATTGGGTTTCCATTTCCTTCTAAAGTCTACTTTAACTTCTAACATCTCCACCTCAATGCTGAAATTTTATTTAATTTTTTTTTATTTATTTCTATAGGTTCGCCTATCATTCAGTTCACGTTCCTCTCCAATCTTTTGAACAGGTCTAGAGGTTTATCTCTTGTTTCCTGTTTAGGATTGGGTTTTCAGTTCTTTCTAAAGACATCTCATTCTTTTTCACGCCCTGTGGTTCCATTGCAGCTTAGTGGCATTATTGCCTTGCTTGAAGTGAATTGATTAAACAAAATATTTTTGGTTTATAATTTTTTTAAGTATATTCATGACAGGTTGCTTTTTTTTTTGTTTTAAATTCCTTTCATCATGAAGAAACATTAAAATTAAAATTTTCATGAAATTTATTACCTTTCTGTTGCAAATTGATTTTATTTGATGAAAATATTATTTCCAAGTTGTTTTGGCTTAGAAGGTGCCCAACAAAAGTTCAAGCAACTTTGTATAAAATGTTTTCCTGAAAGAAAAGAGAAAAATATAGTGGAAAAAAATGTTTGCTGAATGAGTGATTTTAAAAACTGAAATTTATGAGAAAATGGGAGAGATATTGCGTAACTTGATAGATGAAGGAATGTATCATCAGTCTTTTGTATGTTTGAGTGTACACACACATATACAGTAACGTATTGTGGGTGGGGTCAAAGAGGAGATAAATTCTTAGGGGTGCAAAAAAAATAATTAAGTTTCAAAAATACGTACAAAAGAATTCATAACAGCTCATGGCTAAGGAGGAGGTGCAATAATTTAAATAACCCCAGCCACACAAAACCCACCCTATGTCACTGAGCATACATGCACACACATACAATAACAGAGAGAGAGAGAGAGGCAAGTACATTTCTTTCAACAAGAGAAATGAGGTTTCCTTACTCTTCGGATGTATAGGGCCACTGCCTAACTACACCACACCAGGCTTTTTACATTGTGGAGTTGCAGTTTTAAATCCAAAGTAACCCTTCTCCTAGGGTTGTTAACCAAGGCAACAGAGCCTAGTGCGCCCTATTTTGTAACTTTTCACTCAGGGAGGTGGGTGGAAGAGGTGGATTCATATCTCTCCCAAATGTATTTCTACCAAAGTAAATGCAATCACTTTAGCTAAAATACTAACTCAGCAGGCTGATCCCACTTTCCACCTCCATTTATTTGAAAACCAGGTAAAAATGATTACAGTCTGATTGGGAAATTTTCATTCAACAGATGTTACATCATTGGATTACCATTTATTTTAGTCTTTATAGAATTCTCTTTCAAAATTTCAATTACTTGAAAAACTGCAAAAGGCACATAGTAATTCTTTACTTTGAAAAATAAGAATTTCTAGTTCAATGGAATTATGAATTGATGTGAAAAGGAACAGAAGTTGGTGGATTAAAACAGTAAATATATTGTTCAATAAAAGTTAATATGGAAAATGATTACAATGTCTTTTAGTTTTAACATTATAAACAAAACAATCTTTCTGATCATCTATTTTGTTCTTTGCAAGATTTTATATGAAGACATGCAATGAACAACAACAGAGTTAGAGCTTCATTGAGCTCAACATAGCACTGTGTAGATGCCTTTTATAGTTACAAGTATAGAAGAGTTACAATAGAGAGGGGAGGTAACCCGAACAGATTTCATCACCACAACAATGAAAAATGTAAACATAAATGGTTTTCTTTTCTGTTAAATGTTCTTTTCTCCCATAATGATGTTTTCTATTATTCTTATTGTATATTCTGTTCTCTTGCAGATATAAACGTCTACAAATTATCCAAGAAATGAGGTGGGAATTTGGTAGTGTTTTACCCATGGACATACGCTATAACATGTGTGAGCAAGAAGTTAGTATAATTTATACCTCATCATTTGTCAGTTTTATGCTAAAAAAATCAACACACTTTCTAAGGCTTTGGATAGTGTAATATACATGGATTCATTCAATGGTTATTTAAAAAAAAAAGTAATGTCAATTTTTGGAGACACACTTAAATATAACAAACAAATTCATTTCTCAAGAAATCCTCATTATTAGCTAGGATAAAACCTCTGTGAAACTAATTTTTTTATTCCTTGTCGAAAAACTTGGGTATTACATATGAAAAAAAAAATGTGATCATTTTGAATTCATCTATTTCCAACTCTTAAAATTATTGTTAATTTTTTTTCCTTCCACTAAGGAAATGTTCCCAAAAAGGAATCTGATCAAATGGTAAACTTAATGTGCCAACAGTGGCAGACTGGGTCTAAACAAATTTGGCCTACTCACAACTACAATGTTATCATTTAATTTTCATAACTAAAATACTTATGGAAAAAAAATGTGTATTTTTTAGTAATTACAGTGTACATGTACTGTACATAATATTAGCAGTAAATACCAAATGTAAATAGTGAATGTTACAATTGAATTTTTTTTTTTAATTTTAAGTAGTTGTTTGATATTTTTTTATTTAAATTTTAAATAGTTGTTTGATATTTTTTTATATTTTCTTAAAATTTTAAGTAGTTGTTTGATATTTTTTTTAACTTTTTTTTTAATTTTAAGTAGTTTGATATTTTTTATTTTTTTTAAATTTTAAGTAGTTGTTTGATTTTTTTTTAATTTTAAGTAGTTGTTTGATATTTATTTTTTTTTAAATTTTAAGTAATTTGATATTTTTTTATTTTTTTTAAAACTTTTAAGTAGTTGTTTGATTTTTTTTTAAATTTTAAGTAGTTGTTTGAGATTTTTTTTTAAATTTTAAGTAGTTGTTTGATATTTTTGATTTTTTTTTAAATGTTAAGTAGTTGTTTGATATTTTTGATTTTTTTTTTTAAATGTTAAGTAGTTGTTTGATATTTTTGATTTTTTTTTTTAAATTTTAAGTAGTTTGATATTTTTTTATTTTTTTTTAATTTTAAGTAGTTTGATATTTTTTATATTTTTTTTTAAATTTTAAGTAGTTGTTTGATATTTTTTTATTTTTATTTTTTAAATTTTAAGTAGTTGTTTGATATTTTTTAAATAGTTTACTGCACAATTTATCCATTAACAGAAAATTCAAAAGCACAACAGAGCATTGCATGCAGTCAACTATATTAAAAGCAATTGTTTGTGTTCACTTGATGATTGTGCGAATCTGCCAATAATTGCTTCTGCAAGCAATTCATATAACAATTCCTTTTCAATAAATAATAACATGTATTTTTCCAAATTCTCCTCAGTCAGGGAATTTCTTAACCTTGTCTTTATGATCTTTAACTTTGAAAATGTCTTCTCTCATTGGACTTGAGTAACTGATAATGTATAGATGACTTTATAAAGTTCTTATTACTTTTTATTACTAAAACAGTTGTCTGTGTTTGTTTATTGCACTTTTATTTGATATGAGTCCCCATTTCATCAGGGTCTCACTTGCCATCAGACAAGCTGACACACTGGACTGTTTGCTACTAGGTGACAACCCCATTAAATTTGGAAAAGTTGGTAAAATATTCCAACTTCATTTCTTCCTCAGGGTTTATTTTATCTTGTGTAAGATTGCTTTTGCCATTCTGAAAAATTACGTTCTTTTATTTGACTAAATCTAATTAGTAGCATAAATTTTTTGTCTTGTTCAAGGTGTTGACTATAAAAACCCTTTTGTTTTACTCGATACCTTCTGCCACATTTCATCTTTACAATAGTCAGATTAGACAAAAAAATGGAGCATTGTTGCCATATCTGGGCTGGAGCTGTTCAATTTTCATTTTCCAACCTTGACAGAGTTCAAATTAGTTTATGCAGTCTTGTGAAGTTAGACTTATTCTCCACTCTGTAGCCTCTTTCCTACAGATATACAATGTTGCAAGCCTATCACTATTTCCATGGCAAATGTACAGATTAGTTACATTCTTTAGTTCCACCAGTTCAGACTGTGGCAGACATGAGACAGAACCTGGGACAAGCACAACTGGTTGCAACTTGCCTTGTCCCCGCCAAAAAAGAGCCCGTATTTGCTTAGCATGTAAAGCTACTACAGTTGAAATGAGGGAGAAAAAAGCACTTACTGCTCTGCCGTAATCCATCCTCGGCCAGATAACGTAAAAGAATGAGGGGGGACTGGCATTGCATTTTTATGCAATAAAGGTGCAATGCATTATGGGACATGGACGCAATGAATTATGGGATCACATGAAGATGCAAGGGATTATGGGTATATGGACACCTATAAACGCAACTAATTTTTCCCAGTGCGGGGAGTTCTTCGAGTGATGTTCACGGTTGGCGGCTAGAACAGTCTGTTAGTGTGATTTTGAGACAGAACTCAAGAAGGAATGACTCGAGGTTGAAATACCAGCTAGGAGAGCTTGAATTTACTCGCTGGTTGCTGTTTTCTTTATTCGTCACACAGACATTTGTCAATAGGACAAACCACGCTACTTTCACAGTTGAATCAACTTCATTTCCTCTTTATTTTTCCCAAGAACTGTTACTTTGTGGGACAGACTTCTTGGACACTACAATCTTAACCTCTTCAAGTCAAGGTTAAATTGTTATATATCCTGCTTATCCTCTGTGGTTGTAAAGAAAAGAAAAGACTGTCAACTTATAGTAGTAACAAACGTCTGCAATAGATTTCTTCTGTCTCTCGACCGCAAAAATTGTAGCCAAATCACAGTTCATACGATAGCTTGTTGTAACAGTCCAACAAGCAGCGTAGAAATGACAAAATGGGGTCACACGTCCAACCTTCACTTCTCACCAGCAAAAACGCATGTTTGTCTCTCTGAGCTCAGAAAATCTCCTGCCTTTACAAACAAAGAACAACGGCTTTTGTTCACCGAAAGATCTTTCTGATTGGTCACGCCATTCAGGGGAAGGAAGAACATTAGCATAGATTCTTGTCCTTAAAGTAGAATTTTTTTTTTTTTTTTTTTTGCTAACTAGCTTTTGGTAATTTTTATTCGGCAGATCGCACACAAAATACAAACTCTTTTTCGAGGTAGCTGATTATCTCTTTCACTACATTTCCTCTCTCATTTACATCACACACTTATTCATTATAACCATTTTAACACTAATCTTCTATCTTTAGTGGCTCTTGTACTGAGTGAATTTTAGTATGAAAAAAGCCTTATTCTAAGAAAAAAAACTTACCATGTTCCTTTGACTATTTTAGAAGAATATTAAAAATTCAAATAAAAAAAAGGGATCTAAAGTATTAAAACAGGAAAGCCACTTAACATTTGATTGTCCATGAACCACAATTTTGTATATTTCAGTATCAATAAATAACTGGTTAATAAACAAAAAAACTATATAGTCAACCTGAAAAGGTTTAACAACATTCACAAAACAGAACAATACATAACACTCATTTCCCACCATATAAACGAACATTGGCAACCAGTATGCAAATACTATGCTCTTTCTCTGTTATGGAAGATTTTTTTACTTTTTGCTTCACTGGGCATAAATCCTAACATAGCACTGAATTCTGTAACAAGTCTGCATATGTTCCTTTATCAAACTTCTGGCACCAGATATGATGGAGCTGCCTCATAGTACCAGTTGTGGCACTAAAATGTAAACAGTTATCAAAATGGCAAATCATAGAGAAGGGGACGTAACTCTGTTATAGTACTATGAACATGTTGCACAATTGAATACATTGAATCATGTAAAATATAATTATACCAATGGGGTGACTGACTGACATTTTATCCAAGAAATCATTAATCATGTCAGTTGCAGGGTATGTGGGGCAGTAGCCAAAAAAGAATTAGGTGAATTCCAGTTATACTGGTTATGATAGATATTCTTTCTGTCAGATGTAATCTCGTCAAGAGAAGATAACTCACCCGTAGGTATAGCCTTTTATACAGTATCTGATTTACATAACCACTACACTGATTTTACACAATTTTACTAATTTTAATCTAACGTATCTCCATAAATCACATAGTGAACATTATACAGTGAAAATCTCAGATCAAAATTCAGCTAATGATTATGCTCTCTGGCTACAAACTTATTGACCCATTCTCATATTTACTGAAATGTAATTCACTTGATTCACTATCAAAGCTTTTGATTTTTTTCCTTTTATATTTTTTTTTCCAGATAAGTTGGTTCAATCGTTACAATAAAATGTTGGCTGTGTACATGCGAAGCATTGGTGACAGTGGCCTTGACCTTACTCAGGATATGCAACCTCCAAAATCTCTGTACATTGAGGTATTTTTTTTTTTTTTTTTTTTTGAAACCATATTTTTTAACTGAACCTATTTAGAATTTTTTTTTTACTGACCTCATCTGAAAAACATGTAGAATTTCTTTTAAAAAAAACAAACTACACTTGAGATTTGAGACAGCTAAAGGATTTCATATAAGAGCTGTATTCTTTTTTTCTTTTTTGGTCATAAAAGATTTCTATGATCCAGATGCCTACATATGGACATAAAAGAATAGATATTTCTTTATTACAATCAGATATTTTGGTCAACCAAGACAAATGGTTCACTTGGAAAGAAAAAAGAAAAAAAATTTTTGACATTCATTAAAATTTCTTCTAAACCCAATAATCAAAAAATATTTTTTTTTTTTTTTTTTTTTTTTTTTTTTTACCATTGTTCATAATGTGAAATTGATTCCTGATTTTTTAAGAGTTATCTTTGTCTTGTTTATATTTACAAATGTCTATGTTGAAACTATGCTTACGTCATTGATAATTGTGTACTTCTGATGTTGTCCTTTTTCTCCAGTTGGAGATTTTCTTGTTTTTTTTTTTTATTATTATTATTATTATTATTTTGCACAAACAAAGGGAGATAATTAATAAGTATTTATCTCAAATACCGAACTGTGTCCTACACCCTAACTTTTATAACTTAAAAAAAACTTTTATGTGTATTCAAGGTAAAAAAATAATTCTTTTACTAGATGTTTCTTTTTAAACATATTAAAAATATATTTTGCCATAACATAATGGCCTGAGTAAACATGAACCTTTAAAAATAAAAAAAAAATTTACATTTTCCTGTTTGAAATAATAAATTTGTAAAAAAAAAAAAAAAAGTCATAAAATTCTTGCTTTTTTCTCCTTTTTTTTTTTTTACAATTCAAGGCAAATTTTGAGAAATCAATAACATTTTTTCTCTTTTCTATAAATGATTGTTACAAAATAAAATCCTTACATTTGCCTTGATAAAGTCCCTTAGAGGAAGAAACATGTCACTAAGATAAATTTTCCTTTTGTCTTTATTCATATGTAATATACTATCCCTGGAAAAATTATGGCATCATGACACTTACAGACGCCCAGTCTTTTCAGTAATGGTTAGATTCCTGAAGGTAGTTGTGAAAAACCAGTTCTCCAGGGTCCTAACAATCAATGCAGGCATCCCCCATGGGTCACTTCTCAGACCAACCCTCTTTTTACTTAACATAAATAAGTGGACACAATATATGCGGAATAGATTTGTGTTTTTGCCTTGTGAAGCAAATCACATTATATAGGTGATTGCATTATACATTAAAAAAATATGGCACATTATTCAGTTAAAGAAATTACTATCTCTATTGTACAACTCTGATAGTTATGTTTTAGCTATCTTAAAGTTATTTTTGTAAATACTATAAAGTTAATAGTGCATGAATTAACATACTTGTTTTTATATGAAAGAACACAACTTATTTTATGATGCATATGCCTTTGTAATCAGTCATGTTGCAAAATTTATTGTGGAAAATTGAAAAAATTAAGATGCAAATGACTTCAATTAGGAAATGATATCACTTTTTTAAAAACAGACTGTGAAACTGTAAATAATTTTATATAAGGATGTAATAAAAATGGTAACTGACTTATCTTAAAATCTATTTTTTAAGGTGAGATGCTTGAAAGATCATGGAGAATTTGAAACCCAGGATGGTAATATCATTGTCTTGAAAAGGAATAACCAGGTCAGTTTTTCTCTTATTTATAATAACATATTCACTTTAAACTAATTATGTGGTACCATAAGAAATTATCAACTAGAATAGCAATTGAGAAAGTAGTTGTATTTAATATTTAATATCTTGATTTTAAAATAAATGTTCTGGTCACTTGACAATCATGGTAGTGTGAAACTTAAGTAGCAATCTAAAGTTCACACATATATATATATATATATATATATATATATATATATATATATAAATAAAATTGAAGTTACAGAAAAAAATTGGATGATATATATATATATATATATATATATATATATTTAAAAATAAAATTAGATGAAAAAATTGAGGATGTCATTAAGATAATGCAAGTACAATAATTGACAATTTTGGCTTTAAAACGGAAAAATGTGTATGCACACACAAGTAAATTTTAGGAGCGTTTGAAGGAAGATGCAAAAAAATTTTTTTTTGAATTGAATATGTATACTAAGGGACATAACTCTCAAACTTTTTGGAGAAGACGAGATATGAGAAATTTATTAATCTAGACTATAACATAAATTTAAGAAAGCCTCCATGGATTGGGAGAAAGGCATTAACAAAGAAGCAGTAAAAACCGCAGCAAAATTAAAAGTGGATAACAGAATTAGGAAGATGAAAAAAAAAAGTAATGATAACACTCAAGGGTCACAGACAGTGTAGGCTCATCAACACTATAAAAAACAGGTTTATAAAATAATCTTGGAATGAATGTGCAATAAACTCAGCAAGACGTTGGAGAAACACTGAAGCAGCAAAGAAATTGGTTTGATATAGAACAAAAGAGGAAATTCTCGCATGTCAATATTCCATAGTTTTACTCCTCTATCTTGGAAAGTTTATTAAAAAAGGGCAATATCTTTGGTTCAAGAGTTTATAGATGTAAGTGAAGAAGAGAAAAATATTATAACCCATTATTGTCAAATATCTCTGCTCTTCCACAAAGATGAAATATAGACAAAAAAAGCACAAAATGTTTGGCAAAGGGATTGGAAATTATGCTCACAAATTGGTGTTGGAGTTAGTAGGAATCTTTTCTCATAGAAGTTGTTATATAATAATTACAATAAAAAGACCTCAGGCCTCTATAGAGATGACAGGTTTAGGGTTGTAAAAGATAGGGTTAATGATAAGCACCATAAAAATCTAGACTTGTTCTACAAAGAATACAGACTTAGAATAGACGTGGAATCAAATCTGGAAGAGGCGGACTAATTAGATGTAGTAACATGTGAGTATAAGCCATACAGAAAACCTGGGGACACGCCACTGTATATAAACACTGATTTTAACCATTCTGTGGTTGTGACTAAACAATTGTATAAGTCAATAGTCAATGTCAACTAACTCTAAAAATAAAGATATTTTTGAGAAAGCTAGAATCCATGAGAAAAAGTGAAAATAGACGATCTTACATTTAATAAACAGAAACAAAAATAATAAGAGTAGAAATATTATATGCTTGAACCCACCATCTGGTAAATCTCTTAAAACTAACATAGTAGGAATATTTTTAAAATTAATTAGAAACCTTTACTATTTCAGAGAAAATGCATAAACTATTTAATCAAAATAATGTAAAAGTTAGTGCTGAAGGCTTAGCAATTTTTTTTAAAATTTGGTGGTTAGGCATACAAGATTATTTTCCTTTATAAAGTCTTCAAGAAAGAGGCCATTTCTGTCACATGACACATGATGTGTAAATTTGTGTATGTCATTGACACCGACTCAAGCATTCATATCCCCACCAATAATCAGGACTATGGTTTGCGACTAGTCTGACAAAAGAAGAGAGGCATTGATAGAAATGTGTCACCTTTTGTCGCTAGAGTTAGTGAATAGCAGGAGTTGATGGTCATTATGGGGTTGCTGTTGAAGCTAGCTATGAGGATTCTGGATTCAATTTGTGGGAGTATCTTCAGACCATCAGATTGTCTCTTCCACCGTCTGACTTAGCCTTGAAGCCAATAAGAAAAAGCAGTTTACCTTTTCACCATATGACTGGTCTTTTCTAACAACAAACAGTCATCTAAAAAATGAGTGCATCATTGCTGTCAGGAATAAGTTTGAAACACTACAAGCAGATGCTGAGGAGCCATCTAATACTAATTTTTGTCATTTCTCATGAAAAGGCTGCAGTAGATGTCATACCCATAAACATCAACAACATATTCCTTGGGAATCAAATAGCATTGAATCACAAAGGGCTAATATGAAAGAAAAAGCTGCCATAAGAAATTCAGATCCATCCCTTAAATCTATCCAAGACTACAATGAAATGCTTGCTTAACTCAAAAACTCTTATGAAGATCAACAAGCTGAATACATCCATGAAAAAATTCAACTTATCAACTCTGCTGCTGCCAACAAGCAATCTGCTCTTAGTCAATGAGATCAATGGAAGAAAATTGACAAATAAATCCAAGTTAAAGATTAATAATCAAACTGAAAGACTGAATAAATGACAAGACCATTTTCAAAAATCTCTTCAGAAATGTACCTGACATTTTAGATACTGATGTCAAGTGAATCATTGAACATCGTCTTAACATGAAACCTGGAAACTTTACAGATGCAGAACTTGAAATGGTTTTAAAAAAAACACCTAAAATAAGAAAGCAGTGAGACTTGATAACATTCTACTCCAACTCTGTAACACCACATATAATGGAGAAGTCATAGAAATATGGACAGAAAGCTGCATACTTCCTTTCTCAAAGAAAGGCAATCTAGGGTTGGTAAAAAATCAGAGGAATCACACTCACTTTCATTGCAGCAAAAATTTACAACTCAATGCTTCTTAACAGAATACAGCCGGAAGTAGAAAAGGTGCTCTGAAAAAAAAAAAAAAAAAAAGTCTCTTGAAAAAAATACATAACTGTTGGACAAATCTTGACTGTACAGTTGATTATTGAGGGCAAAAAATCTACAGGTTGCCTTACTTTTTGTAGACTCTCAAGTCGATATCCTGCAAAAAAATTGACAGATATTGATTATTCAAATGACCTAGCTACCACTGCAGACACCATAACCAATGCCACAGTCCTTATGCATCATCTAGAAAATGCTGCCAATGATGTTGGACTCTGTCAATGCCACTAAGACTAAATCCATAGGCTTCAACCTGCAAGACTCAACACAAACTGTCTCAGGTGAAGCTGTAGTGAACAAAACAAGATCTAGATTTAAAATTCAAATGCTAAGCACTGACTCATTGATTTTGTTAGAAATTAAAAAGACTCAAATTTACAAACTTTGCTTAACACACATGCAAAAGCGAATCCAAAACAAAACTCATGAAATTTCACACCTTGATGCAAAATGTTTTTCAGCAAATAGAAAACTAGGAAACGTTTAAGAACAAAATTCAAATAATCTTCAATTCTCAGAAACAAATTCTTTTACGGACCTTTTCATGAGCCAACGCTAAGTTTGTTCATCGTCCAGTCATACCCAGGAGTGAATTCCCAAATAACCTTTTCAAGACCCACAAATAAAATAAAAGACGGGCAAGTTCGCCTGTCACCAGAGAGGAGATAAGCATATTAACATGTCCCTTGACAAACGTCAAGCGACTGTTATTATTATTATCTCTACCTTTCTCCCTCACCTCTTTTATACTTGATAAAGAAACGGAACATTTTAAGACTGAGCGATTACTTCAAAGACATTCCTACCCTACGATAACGCTCATACATACATACATCCACCCACACATACGTTCCTGTCTACGTACACATAAACTCATTCTTGCAAGGACTATTACAAACATTTTGACGACCTTGTATCAACCAAAATACATTAATTTTATTTGTAAAGACCTAAATTGATTTATATGTATATAAATTTGTTGTTTCACTTTACAATTTGATTTTCTTGTTTTATACCCCTCTTATGGCGGGCTATCTAACTAACAAGGTCAAATCAAACTAATCTGTTTCAACACTCATACACTTCACTATAACTTATAACCCACTATAAAACAATAAAATCTGACGAATCTTTTATATAACTAGGAAGCAAGATAAATTCTACTGAAAAAAATAGCACAAAGCGCTATTTAGTTTATAACACAAAAACGACATTTCAAATTGTCTTGAAACATATATGAGAGCAGGCAATGTTAGTTTCATAAATAATGTTAAGTTTTGTAAAGACATATAAGTATGCCCACAACAACAGAAGTGTAAAAAATTTAAAACAAAAAAAAAAACAATGTTGCTAATACATATTTTCTTTTCATTCAGAGAATATTTTTTCTGAAGTGAGATGTATTTTTTATAAATTTTCTATAAGTTATTTACTGGTATTTATGACCCACATTTGTAATAAATAAATGAAAAGAAATTTGAACTTGACTTAAATCAGGAATATGAATAAAATTCCAGTAACATTCAATATTTTTTCTTCATATTGCTTGCGAAAAAACTGGAATGTAGGTGTTGACTATGGTAAGTGTTGTTATAATCTTCCTAAGACCAGATCTTCTGATTCATGTTAGACAAATTTCCATCACTGTCCAGATGTGAACGCTCTGAAACCCAAGACTGAACTAAAATTTCCATCAACTGTGCATCAGCTCCACACATAGCTTCCATTATACTTACACACTCAAAGAAAAATACAATCCAGAATTTCCACCCACTCCCACCTAAAGAAACAAAATAAAAGTTGGAGCTGATCTGAGCCTAAGAGGACATAAAAGCCCATCAAAGGGATATCTTCAGCAGTTGGACATCACAACAGCCGGGATTCACAACACCTAACTGGAATGTGAGCTCCCATCTCCAAAGCCAACTCTACAAAGGCCATCACTGCAGTAAGTCACAACTCACCCTCCCTCTCCTGCTGTAAACCTCTGTGGATGACTTTTACAATTCTATTTGTCTCTTTCAACGAGAGACATTTACACCAATTTACCATTTGTTTTAATTTTACATTAATACAATTGTTTATTTCTTAAACCTCCATCGTTTCTTCTCCGTTCCACCACCCTACACTTAATATAATGGTGTTAATCTTAGGTGCCTCATAGATGGATGGAGAGTTGTTCCTGAGAAGATATAGTTTCAATATTTCTAATGGCTTACATATCACATTGAAACACTGGTTTTCATCTGATCACTGGAGTTAAGCAACAGCAAGCCTGGTTCGCACTTAGATGACTGACTGCTTGTGTGCTGCAATTGATAATGCCTCAGTTCCAATTCTAGTCAGATTTGTTACATTCATTTACATGCAAATACCTTTGGGAAACGTATGAATCCACTTCTTCTTCGTGCTATGGGTTAAATAGTAGGACTTGTATCTGCAAATCGTTATTACCTCGAAAAAGTTATTCTGACAATCCAAAAATGTCCCAGCTTTAAATAACCCACAATGGGTTGATAAACCATAAAAAAACAAATCAATCAATATTTCTAGATATTTTTTAAATGTATTTTGGTAAAAAAAAAAATTGCTTTCTTTTCTGTTTTTCAGCATTTCTTGCTGCGTTCTGAATGCGAGCATTTAATTCGCCAGGGTGTCTTGGAACATGTTACAAACTGAACTGACATATAAAACTACCCACACTGCAAAAGTCTAAAAACTCATGAAAAAGAAAAAAAAAATGAATTTCACTACAAAAATGTTTTGATTTTGGAGTTTTTACTCATAAAACAGTTATTCTTCTACCCATTTCATCATTTTTTTTTTTTTTTTTTTTTTTTTTTTTTTGGTGAATTGTTTGTATATCAACGGTATTTTTAATACATCATTTTGATCTCTAACTGCTTTTTATCAAAAATGAAAAATTTATATCAATCAAGCACTTTTTTTTTTTTTTCAAATAAAGATGTATTTTAAAAAAAAAAAATCTTTCATCTTGAGTTATCTTGTGTGTATTTAGGAGCATATTATGAAAAGTTGTGTTCATTTTGTGCTAATGCTCTTGGAAGAATAATGAATGCCTTTTTCTCCCTCTGGCTATCTGTTAAATAACAAGGTTGACTGTGCTCTCTAGCCTTGGGTGTCAGCTAAGAGAAGAAAACTCTGAATTCAGAATCAAGGAAAATCATTTTACTATTTTTCCAAAGGTGTCATAATTTATAGATAATAAAGAAAAGGAATCTGAAGATTGTGATTACCTACATAATGAAGGTACATGGCATTTAAAAAAAAAAAAAAACATGTAAAGGAACATGTAAAAGTCGTTTGCCATTTTATAAACTAAACAATATTCTAAGGAAAATTGCTTCTATAATTGCTTCTATACACTCTTCTTTATTGCTATTATTTTTTAAAATTCTTTTTATTGTATTGGCTCAATACACTCTTCATTATTACTATTATTTTATTACTAGTTTTATTCCATCTTATTATTGTTACTTTTTATCCCAACACTCTGACACTATACGCTCTTCATTATTACTATTATTTTATTACTAGTTTTATTCCATCTTATTATTGTTGCTTTTTATCCCAACACTCTGGCTCTATACACTCTTCATTATTACTATTATTTTATTACTAGTTTTATTCCATCTTCTTATTGTTGCTTTTTATCCCAACACTCTGGCTCGATACACTCTTCATTATTACTATTATTTTATTACTAGTTTTATTACATCTTATTATTGTTGTTTTTTATCCCAACACTCTGGCTCTATACACTCTTCATTATTACTATTATTTTATTACTAGTTTTATTCCTTCTTATTATTGTTGCTTTTTATCCCAACTGTGGTCTAAAGAAACTGGCAATTCTGGTTTGGGACACAATTTCAGATTGGACATTTCTTCACTCTAGACCAGTTTCTTGGTATTTTTCGGTGTTCATTTCTCCTGTCACAACTCTATGTACAGTACAATGTACCCCGACAGGCACACCTCTTATCTCCATGACATTCTACTTATAATGAGGAATCACCAATCACTCTCTTGGATGATAGACTTACTAGACATACGGGCACGTCAGAATGGAGCACTAACACAGCCGGATGTCCCTCCTCAATTCCATCCACCTATGCTAATACCATACACAGTTACTAATGAACCAGTTTCTTGTGGGAGAACAAAGAAGAAGGATCACTTGACAGAACAATGCACTGGCCTTCTCTCAGGTTAAAGTCTACCATGCCAGACAAAGACGAACTCTCTTTCATTGAGAATAAGGCAAGTCATATTCAAAATTTCTGCCATTCAACTCCAGTTCTGGTTCATTACGCCTGCCATACTTCCCACTGGTCTTATGATCACACAAATAACAGTGCGGATGCTCTTCTGAAGGGTTATTGACTGAACTTCTTCCTCGGAGGTGCTCTCAGAGGAGTTGTCTGAGCTGTCAAGATAGGTTCTCAGGTGAATCATTGATCTCACATGGTATGGGCTCAATCAGCAACTCACTTTCAAACAATTCATTCTCACCTTCACTTGCCAATGGTGTCATTTCAAAGGCAGGACAGAGATACCTTACATGGCACAGGATTCCATCGACCAATACGGAATGCTCACTGACGATATCAGTGACATGCCCTTTTTTGAAGTTGGTGGTGCACTGGCTATTTAGTTGCTTTACCCAGACAGGGTCCCCCATCCTATATGGTCCATGCACTTCTCTTCGACAACTGGATACTTTCTGGGCAAACCTCAAGGGTTAAAAAGTTCTTTTTCTTATACATAATGTTGTGGGCTGGCATGGAAAATTTCTTGGATCAACCTACTTCTCAAAATCTGACCATTTTTTTTTTCCTCCTCTCCCTCCAAAAAATCTCTATTTTTTCTTTTTTTTTTTTCTTTTTTTTTTTTTTTTTTTTGCACTCTTTGTACTAATTAATTTTTGGATTTTTAATAATGAACATCTTGACAGCTAATTAATCATGCTTACTGCAAAGTTTCAATGCTAATAAAATAGATTATCTGCACAATATCATCAGATGCTTTTTATGGCAAAAGAATTTCAATAAATTCTAGATGCATATTCTGTAAAGAAACAGATATGTATCAAAAAGCAATCCGGAAAAAATAAATCTAGTTAATAAATTCCCAAGAATAGTTAACATGAAAAAAACAAACTTTTAGCAAAAGAATTTTTACCATTCAATGGGTGCTGTTACTTTTCCTCCATTTTTTGTGTAGGTTGTCATCCAGGTGTCATGCTCAACATCCAACCAGTTCTCAAATTCTAGGTGAAAATCTCACCTTAGAAAGACATTGCTGTAAAGAGATTTTTGTAAGACCCAAATGTTTGAATCTGAATTATCTCTGATGTGAAACATTTCTTTTGAAAAGTTTGCAAATTATTGTTTTCAAGCTTTTGTAAGAAATACTTTGATTTACTTATATAGGTCCACATACTTCTCTTCGATCAGGCAGATACATGCCGTTGATCCCTTTGAAACGTACCTGGTAGTTGTAGATCACATTGACATATGCACGTGTAGTAGACACGTCATCCTTTTGTGTCTTCTTATATCTATACACCATTTCCATGACTGTACACTGCTTTCTGGTGGCGATTAAATTGCTATTTTCATACTAGTTTTACTAGTAATCTTATTGCTACTTTTTACCACAGTATACATTTACACTATTTGAAACAGACCAAAATTGGAAGTAAAGAAGTTTCTTTCAACAAGACATGAACTTAATGGCTCACATCAAGAGTTTGACTTTCATGGTTGCCACTTCAACCAATTCTGCTGTGGAATTTGGTAATTTGTACAAATCTGGAATCATTCTGTCACCCCAATAGGTCTTTCTAATTCTTTGTCTTTTTTTTTTTCTTTTACTACCAAAAATTACTTTGGTCCTGGGTAAGACAATAAACTATATCTGACAGCAAGGCCTCTGATCAGGAGGTTTTGAGGAGTGTGGAACCACCTCTTAATTGCTGGTGTTCCCAGACCCACCCTGACCCAGGGTGGTGGCACCTCACAGGGTCCCAGTTAACCCACAAACTGAGGTCAAAACACTATAAAAGTGTTTTTTACTTTGTAAAATTATTACCAGCAGTAAATTTTTTAAGAAAAAATTATTGCAAGCAATACAATATTACCAACTGTACATTTTTGAAAAAAATATTACCAGCGATACATTTTTGAAGAAAATATATTATCAGCAATGCATGTTTGGAAAAATTATTACCAGCAATAAAAATCTTGTTGGCTTTAGATAACCCATTGAGTTTGATATACCATAAAATAAACCAAACCCAAAATTACTTCTTTACATGAAGCATTTTTGTTGTTACTATTTTGTTTGTGTGTTTTGTTTTTGTTTTTTGTTTTTTTTGTTGTTGTTTTTATTTTTTTTACATTACAAAATAAAGATCTAATTTTAATTTGACATTTGGGGGCTAAAAACTTCTGTAGAAATTCATAGCATTATTCAGACAGAGAGTTATGTATTTGAAAACTATCATCTACCAAAGATCTACCAGTGTTCAATAAAAAGTCTACGAGTTAGCAAAACAGAAGAAGTCTTTAAAGAACACACTCATGATTACTCTTAGAGGACAACAAACCTACAAAGAAAGAGACATGACATAGTCTCCTCAGTTATCTCCCTTACTTGCCACACAAACAGAACTGAGTGAGAAAAGCAGACTCTTAAAACTGTTACCTGTAATTGCTGAATTCAAAATTCAGAACTTACCTGTCTCATTTAGGCCTCATTAACTATAAGTAGACCTTTCAACAACTGATGGATGCCAACCTAAATCTTAATTTGCTAACAAAATCATGATGATAATTATATATATATATATATATATATATATATATATATATATGAATAATGTATATTTAAGCAGCAAATATTCATCCAAGCAAGTTTGATTAAAGAGGACCATCAAGGTTGGTCTGTCTTTCATTTTTTTTTTATTGAATTTTTTCAATTTTCAAATAATGTCTTGTGTACTCAGATCAAAATTGTGGATAAACTCTCCAAAGTTCATATCTGTTGTTGTTTTCTTTAAGTACATTCAATTATCTCAGTCATTTGTAGCATCTGTGAGATAAGTAGAATTCCTTTGTCTGTACCCTGGTATTCCTTGGAAAGCTGAAAGTTTGAAATGGTTTACAGTGACATCATATGTAATTGTTATTGGAAGTAAGCCAAAAGAAAAGTGACATCATATGTAATGGTTATCAGGAGTGAGCCACACCAAAAAAAAACAATATATATTCAAATTTATAACATATACATGTTATAAGATCACTACAAAAGTTGCAATTTTGTTTCAACACTGCTAGTGTCTTATCAAATGATGGTGTTGAATGGCAATGGTTTTCCATTCAACGTCATCACTTGATAAGACACCAGAAGTGTTGAAACAAAATTGCAACTTTTGTAGTGATCTTATAACATGTATATGTTATAAATTTGAATAAATATTATTAGCTCTACTTTGTATTGAGCACTCTTAAGAATTGTGTGTTTGGTTATTGGATTATATTTCAAGTGTACCAACACTACTTGGATATATATATATATATATATATATATATATATATATATAAGAAATGGAAATTAGAAGTTTTTTGTTTCATTTTTATTCTTTTATTATCATCATCACAATCACTATTATAATAAAAATAACTCACCTACAGAAAAAAATAAAAGGCTTGCTGCATGAGATAATGAAACTTTATTGTAATATATTTTAGTTGAAAAATCTCAGATTTTTGTTCATCACATCTCGATTTTTGTCTATCAAAATTGTCCAAATTGCTAAATTTTCTGTTTTGACCCTAGACAGTTACAGAACTTGGACCTAATTACATTACCATAAAATACAACAGATTATGAAATTTTATTGAATGAAACAAATTGTCATACAACAGAAGATTGCAAAATTCTGACTCCATTTGACAGTCTCTTTTCAAGCAGCAACAAAAATAGGCGATCATCATTTTATCCCACTATCCTTGGTAATATTCCTCCATTGTTTTGATGTCCCAATGAAATCTTCCCTTTGTTTGTCTCTTACATCATCCAGGCTTTCAAGAAAACTCTCCAAATTACTGAACAAGAAATGTATTTTAATTAAAATTGACAATGTAACTATCATGTTTGATGTTTCCAAGGAATTTGATAAAGATTTCTAAAAGTGCATTCCAGGCTTTTCATTTCATTCATTGAAAGTACAAAATTTGAATTTTTAGTGAGTTGTTTTTTTATTCGCTTTATTTTTTCTTTTTTGAAATCCATAAAAAATAACAGCTTTCATTTTTTTTGGCTGAGTCTTGGCAATTCTCTACAAATGTGGTAGCACCTGTTAGGGTCCTAGCTATGGGCAGATAGTGACCCCCCCTCCCCAAACAAAACACTATATAAGTATAAAAATGCCAGCAATACATTTTTATATACAAACATTACCCTCAATACATATAATAAAATTACCAACAATACATTTTAAAACAAAATGACCAACAATACATTTTATCGGTGCGCGTGCACACACACACGCACACTTTTGGTTAAAGACCAACAAAAATTCTTTGTAAGTTTTTTTTAACCAATAGTGGAATAATAAAACTGCTGAAGATAACTCAGCATGGAGTAATGGTTAGTGTTAAACTACCCCAGTTTAGTTGACTATTACTACTGAGCAGTAAGTTTGATCCTCACTATGTGACCCATACAAAATTTGCAATTAAATAACCCAACAAAGATTGGCATGTAAAATAAACTGCTGTAACGATGAAAGAATGTCAAACAGACTTTGTTCTCAGAAAGACTTTTATAATACTAAGTCATACACAAAACTAATATATATATATATATATATATATATATATATATATATATATACACACACATCTCACATGGAGAACTATATATCACATATATACAGCAAAGCAAAGTATAAGGAGGAACAAAAAGAAAATGTCTTACATATAATTTGGAAATACTCCTGACCTGGAGAAGCCATTTTTAGGACTCTGGATTTAAATGGGCTAGGTTCATCTATGTTCCAAAGGGAAATGGCACCGTGTGTTTGTAGGTTGCTGGATGAGGCAGATTTAGCCTCAGCCTGGTCCCTTTGGCCTAGGCTAGAAAAGGGCTACCTTCTCATTTGGTTACTGTCCATGAACTGAAAAATGACTGCCACTTTGGTTACTGTTTGGAGTGACATCACCAAGCAACCATCATGTGCCTTATCTCTACCAAAGGGAAATAAGTGCCTTCTGTATTTTTACATCACTAGCACAACCAATTGGCCATTGTCCCCTTTTAAGTTAGTTAATACTTAATCACATATATACTTAAATTCATGTGACCAGATCATGTGCTTTGCTCTCATTGGACTACACTTAACATTGATATATATCTTATGCTGTTGAATATATTGCATTAGTTTTCAAAGCATTTCATATTTTACTATTTTTCAATCCATTAAAAAGTCTCAATATCACTACACTATACTTGCAGAGTACTGCACATATCTGTACCATTATAAGAAATAAACCCTATTTCCAACACAAGTACATACCCACATAGATACCATATTAAAACACACCTAAACTTTATTTTCTACCCAATAACAGACAATATTTACAAACATTCCAAAAAGGCTCCACAATACAACAAACACCATTAAATCAAAGTGTTTCTTGTTTAGAAATTATATCCTCATGTGAAATATTTGACCAAACAAAGGAAACTAAATACACTACATTTTTCAGACAATTGTCTTCATCTTTGTTGTCATATTCTTGATGTTTCGGCCTTTGTACACTCTGACCATCTTCAGATGTTATACATTGGAATTTCAAACTAAACCCTTTATTTAGTCCACTGAGTAAATTGTTCTAATGCCACATGCCATGCCTTTTGATTTCTCAGTTTCATTTAATTCTCCCAACTTAACTCCCCAAATTTTTTGTCCCCTCTGCTGTGTCCAGGTATTGAACCCACAACTTTTTGAATCATGTCGCTTTTAGGATCACTCAGCCAATGCTTTTTACCCACTGGACCACTTAGATACATTTTAAAAGTCCAATGTATATAACCTGTAGAAGGCTAGTGTGCATAATGGTCGAAATGTTGTGAATATGGCAATAAAGATGTCAACAGTCTGAAACTTTTCAACCCTTACCAAAAGCCCAATTGACCCAAACATTTGTCAAACATAATGGTTTGGTTTGGTTTGTTTTACGGTATATCAACCTCAATGGGTTAATTAATGCTGACAACATTTTTATTGCTGGTAATTTTTTTTTTTCAAAAATCTATTTCTGGTAATATTTTTTCCTTAAAAAAATCTATTTCTGGTAATATGTTTTCTTCAAAAATGTATTGCTGATAATATTTTTTTAAAAAAATGTATATCTGGTAATTTTTTTTCTTCAAAAATGTATTGCTGGTAATAATTTTTTCTTCAAAAATTTATTACTGATAATAATTTTTTTTACAAAATATTTCTGGTATTAAAACCTATTTTTACACTTTCATAGTGTTTTGACTCCAGTTTGGGGTGAACTATTTTCCCATAGCTGGGACCCTGACAAGTGCTACCACCCTGGGTAAGGGTGGACCTGGGAACACAAGCAATTAAGAGGTGGTTCCATGCTCCTCAAGACCTTCTGATCAGAGGCCTTGCTATTGGACGTAGTTTATCGTCTTACCCAGTACGCAGATGTAGTTTATTGTCATACCTAGGATAGGTCAAACATAATTATCACTTGTGTATGAAAACAATGAGGAAAATAACAACGAATTTATATATATATATATATATATATATATATATATATATATATATATATGTGTGTGTGTGTATATGTAAGAATTATGTATACAATGTTGGTATATATATATATATATATCAACTATATACTATCTTAAAGCCACCCTATCAGGTGGCATTTAAGCTTAACTCCTGTCTTGATTGGGCCTTCATCACAATAAGTAGAGAGGAGTAGATGTGATAAGCAGCAATAAACTACAGAGGAACTCAAAATTGATTGCTGCATTTAAGTATTGCATTAATATTTAAGGTCACCTTTTAAAAGTTCAACAATAATTCTTCTGCTGCCACTTAATTCGAAGACAATTTGATGTATGTAGCTCTTTACTTTCTATCCAAACATTTTTATTTCATGGGTGACTTTCGCAGAATTTCGCAATTAATTTTATTACCAAATTTATTTCCAAGTTATAAAAATTGTTATTGTAGAAAAAAAAAAAAAAAAATAGAAAAAAAAAAACGGAAAAAAAATCCCAGTAATGAAAACTTGGGAATTTAAAGTTTCACGATTGTGAGTCTGGATCCGGATCAAAATGATTTTAATATGCTCATGGAATCAGCCTTCTTCTAAAATGGTATGATATGTTGGACTACGGCCTCAAGGAGTAAAGTTGAAAATACAGACAATTTTATTTTGAAACACTGTAATTTGAGAATAGTAATTTTTTTCATTTGAACATGAGTGATTGAAAGTTATGTCACTTTAATTGTTTTTATCGGTAGAAGCCAAGATGGCAGAATCTGAAAACAAATGCAGTAATGAAAACTTCGGAATCCCAAATTTCAGGATTGTGGTCTGAATCTGGCCCGGAATGTTTTTAATTTGCTCACAGAATCAGCCTGATTCCAAAATGGTATATGTTGCACTATGGTCTTTTGGAGTATGACATAGTGACATTCACATTTATTATGTAGATATATTATTTTAATAAAACTCTGTCTTCAAGCAATATGCAACTCAGTTGTGTGTCTGTCTGCAGACAAATGTGCAGCTGGAGAAAACAAAAATACTGTGAGGCCTGGTCCCAGAGAACAGCCACCCAGAGCTGTACCCCCTTCATTGCACTAGAGAGGGGGGATTGGTAGTAATACTGATGCTAGTGCACCCGACAGTTGTGAAGGCTGGGCAATTTGGGGCCCTGACTCCGGTGTATGTGCTCAGGTTCCCCACACTATAATAAAGGCGTTGATTAGATCCAGTGACAGGACCCAAAGAGTGTGAGTTCAATACCTGGTTAAGGCGGTGGAGAACTTGGAGAGGGGAATTAACAGGAGATAACTGATAACTGACATCCATTAGACATGGCACGTGGAACTAGAACAGTCTACCCCATTGAGCAAAATAAAGGGTTCAGTTCGACAGTTCAACCACCTGAAGAAGGCTGGAGCGTACAACAGGCATAACATTATGATAAATATGGCAATAAAGATGAGGACAATAGTCTGAACAATGTAAATAGTGTAATTAAACTCGTAGAATTGGTAGAATTCTGGTGTATAGGATAAAATAATGTATTTATTACTAACTCCTTTTTGTTTATTTTTAGAGTTTTTTTTAGTTTGCTTTTATTTTTAATTTTGTTGCTTAAATTTCTTAAGATTTAGTCAAATTTGAGTACAGATATAAAAGAGTAAATTATTAAAAAAAAATTAATTGAAAGTACTTAAAATTTAGGATATGTCAGATCATCCACCTTGATCTTTTAATGCAAACATCCATAGCTAAATAACTATTATCTACTACATATCTTCATAATATGTATTTCTTAAAATAATAACCTTATTCAGTAAACTTCTACTTTAAGTAGTTCTTCAGCCTTCTATTTTGTGAACAGTAGTATAAAAAAATAAAATAAAGACAAAGAAATTCATTTTTTTTTTCTCTTTTGTATTGATTTTGTTCTAATGAACTTCATCACGAGCACATTTGGTGAATCTAAACGAGGGTAAAGAGACTATGGTGTTATAATTAATTAATAATCTTTCTTATTCAAATTCGGTGTGCTTTGCCTTTAAAATCTGCATTGGGCAGCTTCACTTACACGTGGTCTCTAATGCTGACCAACCACTGATGTTGGCGCAAAACTAAAACACGCAACGAAACTTAACTGAAAATAGTGAAAAATTATCAAAAAATATATATAAGTGTACAAATCAACTGTGTTACACCGTGGTAGAGATAAATGTGTGTATATAGCAAAATTATTGGCCTTCAGATAAATTATTTCTTTCCTCTGTGAGTCTGATCAATAGAATCGAAATAAAATTTTATGATGGCTTCTGAGACAAACAAAAAAAAAACTTTTTTTTTAGTTTTGTTTAGTTTGAAACCGTTATTTTTAAATGATTTTTTTTTTGCTTTCTGAATTGATTTAATTAATTAGAAGTTAATTTTAGCCATTCGTTCACATGTCTTTCTAAATTTTGAACTCTTAGTTTTTTTTCAAAATGTAATAATTCGATTTACAGTTACTTTGCACAATACAAGAGATTATTATAAAACTAAAACTTTTCAAATTATTTTATTTTATTTTAAATTTTTATCTCTTCTATTGGGATCAATATACGATTTAGAGCAAAACTAACCAATATCGGTAAATGAATATTAAAGGCTTTTATTGTGGGCGGTTCTCACTTGTAACAGCAGATTATTAAGTGGATGTGTTCAACAGCAGGTTTTATGCTCAACCACGTGGACGACGTTTTTTCTTCTTTTTTTTTTCTTCCTATCTGCTCGCCTTCTGGCTGGCTTGTTTCTTTGTGCTTGCTAAACTTTCTGTGTTTTCACAGTAGTAACTCCATCAACAGACTATCAGATATAGAAACGAAGTAAAAAGTAAACTATGGCTACTTCAAAAGAATATATATTTTCTAATAAATATCCTGATGAAAGTAATGATGAGTTGCACGAGGCATGTGGTGTTTTCGGTTGTATTGCCGCAGGAGAATGGCCCCCACCGCCAAAATCTACTAATCTGGACGTCCCACACATTATATGTCTAGGCCTTGTCGGATTACAACACAGGTAAAGTAAAATAAGGCAATGTTAGTGACCTTTTTTTAAGGTTTCATACATAATAAATGAATGGTGATTGTCCGTTTTGTTTTCTATGTTATTGTTGATGCTTTATTTTTTTTATCGGATTTAAAAAAACAGTTTTAGACTCAGAAAGGGAAGTCCTGAATTCAACTTCATTTTTTTTTAATAATTAATTTTCATTCATTCATAAATTGTTTTCGAGTTGAATTACTGGACTTTCTCTGCTCTGTTTTGCTTTAACATAAACTTGAATAATTAACTTAATACTTTTTTTAGTTTATTTGTATTATTAAAAAAAATGAAAAAGATATTCATCATTCTGTAAGTTTTTCCAGTGTTTAGTTTTTAGGGAAGGTTTTTTTATTTTCACATTTTCTTTGTATTTATTTTTTATTTGAAACTTAACAGATAATTGAAAAAATATATATACTTTTTTCTGCATAATTTGTTTTAAAACTTTTTTAGTTTGAATTTTTAAAATGTAACCCGATGATAAACAATGATTATGTGTAAACTTTACAGTTTTTTTGTTACACATTTTGTTATTTTTACTGTTTTTTTTTTAAATTTTCTTTTCTTATAAACTTAGGACTACTTCTTCAGTTTCATTCTTAACATTCAAATTATTATGTAATCTTAAGTTTGATAAACGATTCTCTTCGGAAAAGAAAAAGTTGGTCTTCTGAAAATGTTTGTTCATTGTTTTTTCTTTTTTTTAATTAATTTTAAAAATAAAGGTTTAAGATTCGGTTAAGCTAAACTTTTTTTTAGTTTAACCAAATCTTTAACTGCTAAAAATGTGTAGTTTTGTAGATAAACCTGTTTGTTTATGTGCATCAAGTAAACCTTCATTTCATTCAGAAATCTTTTTTTTTTTTTTTTTTTTTCGTGTTTTTCCGGCTCAATTTACAATGTAAATGCTAAACTGGGTCCTTAAGTACGTTTCCACTCAAGTAGCGGGTATTTTCATTTTTAGTCTGTTTATGTCCACAATTTTAATAAAGTACCAAAAAACCCTAAAGTAAAAATATAAAGCTTTAATTTTCTTTTTGTTCTTTGGCAAGGAACTTGATTTGTGGTGTTATGAATGACTCCTAACGTTATTATTATTATTAACTCTCTAAACTTTTTCTTTTTAAGTTTGCGTAATAAAGGTAAAAAAAAAAAAACGGTAGACATGCGTGTGTGTGGGCGCGCATAAAGATGGACACAAAATCAGGGTTCAGTTCAACAGAAATTAAATTGTAAATTAAACTACTAAAACATTTGATGTCGTAATGTTGAACAGAAAGTCAGGGTTCGTTTTCGCATCTTAGTTCGATTGTAAACCGGACCCCACTTTATAGCCACTTCGTTTGCGTTCACTGCCATTCATGCATTTTTTTTTTGTAAGTTTGTTAACTAACAGGTTCCCAGAGAAATAAAGGTCATTTTTATCAAGAGTAGAATATAGCTAAACTACAGTGGAAAAATAATGAATTTTTCAACAGAATTATATCTTTTTTTTTCTTTTTCTTTTTAGCTTAACCAAAAAAATCTAGCTTCAAGTTTACAAGTATCTTATCTTTTTTAATTTTTAATAGAAACTTGTTTAAACTAAAAAGTACAGTTTTTTTAATTAAACTCATGTAGTTTGTTTTTTACTAAAAATCCATTGCAAAGAAACCATGCTGGTAAATTTTGTTATGCATTCATTTAAAGTACATGCACACTAGTCTCTTCTTCTTAATCTTACATCTTTCTTAGTTTTTTGCAACTTCAAAACTTTTAAAATAAAATTGATTACATTAAATGAGATTTTTTTTCTTAATGCGTTTTTAGGGTTTACAGTTTTTTTTTCCATACTTGTTTTTTTTTAATTAGCCGCCTTTATTTCTCCCGTAAGAATTTGAATATTATCGCAATTTTGAAATTTAAAGAATTTCAAATTACTACGCTTTCTTATCAATCCTCTTCTTAACCTTGGATTTTTTAAAGTCTACCTTGAGAGAGAGACATTATCTTAAACTTGTTATTTGCTCCGATTCCTTAAGTTAATATTTCAAATAGTCAAATGAAATGTTTTGAACATTTCATTCCATTTGACGATTTGAAATATATTTTGTTTAAAACGTTTTAGAATAAAAATAGAATATTTAAATTTAAATATATAAAAAAAGTTGCAATTGAAAATGTTTGCAATCAAATTATCGTAAATTGGTGTTTGCTTTCTTTTTGTTATTTTGTTTAAAAGGACAAGTCTTCTTTTTAATTTATTTGTTTAAAAGATTTTAAAACTGATATTTTTGTATTTTATTTAAAGTTTTTTTAGTTGATGGCAGAAATTTTTTTAATGTCGTACAATAACTTAATGTTCAAAATTTGAACAGTTAGTATTTTTTTTAGTTATTTAAAAAAATTTAACATAAACAAAAAATTCCCTCCCATGTTCATGAGGGTCGTTAAAATTTTATTTGCACATGGCGTGTTTTTTTTTTTTTTAAGCACTAGCTTCACTTTCATTATGTCATATTCACTAATTCAAATTCACACGATAATTTTTCTGCCCCTTGAGAAAACAACATAAAAACAATAAATTATAAGATTTTTTTCGAAACAAAGGCAAGAACAAAGTTTGTCCAGGTGAAATACTTTTTCAAGAAGTTATCCTTTTTTTTGGTTGGGGAGCATATTTTAAAAAAAAAAAAAATTTTTTTTTTTTTTTTTTTTTTTTTAATTTTTTTTTTTTATATGATCAAACAAAAAACAAAATACCAGATTTTCGCCGAAGTTTATTTAGGCTGCCATATTCATTGAATAATCATTCTTCTTTTTTACGTTTTCATGTTAAAAATAAATGCAATCATCATCAGGCTGCAATTCTTCTTTTTTTTCTTTTTTTTGCAACCTGATAGAATGAGAACACCCCCCACCTTCTTGGTTGAGAGCTGATTATCCTCTTTTAAGTTGCGTTATGTTACCCTGTGTAGTCAAGGTATATTTTTAGAATGTCTCTATTTTGTGTCAATAATAATATAATAATACACATGTTATGTTGTATGATGGCCCTTTACATAAAACACTACATACATTTTTGCACTAACAGCAACAACAACAGTCATTCGTTTCAATTACCTACCAACCTTACCTAAGGGTGCATGGTGTACCCGATTGTTACGTCACACATATATGTTTAAGAAGAGAACATTATTGACAGTTGTTAATATACCTCTTTAAAATTCTTGGTAAAAAAGGACAGTGTTTTTTTCCCCCCGTCATAAATTCAGCTAAAAACCAAAGTAAATAAACTAAGAAACGTCATATATGCCAGGAAATTCTTTTTTTTTTTTTTTTTTTTTTTCTTTTCAAAGTGATTATCAACAATAAACCATAGTTTTCAGTTGCAAAGAGGAAAACAAATTATGTTAAGTAGATAATTTGAGTAATTATCTTTTTTGAAGAAATTTAAAAGCAAATTGTCAGAATGCGTGGGTAAATGTTGTAAAAATAAATGTCTAACATTTTCTGCTCTTGATTCTACCTGGGGTTGTGTAATAAAGCTGTCAACACCTCCATCGTCTTGGGATCTTCTCACGATGTGGGTCACTCAGGTATACCCCAGCCTTTTTTTTTTTGTGGGGGTTCTACTTCAAGGTGACAGGGAAAGTTATTTAATTTTTTTTGAGTAGTTTTATTAATTTTTGACGATTTTTCTTTATTTTATTGTTGCTTTTAATTTTTACTTAGTTTGTTTTCACATTCATTATTAATTGTTGAAGAAAGCCTGGGACGTTATGTCCTAAAAACGGATTTCATTTCTCTTTTGTAGTTTTAACTTTTTATTATTGAAATTTTTGTGGTTTGATGTATATAGCTAGTTTTTTTTTTTTTTTTTTTTTTAATAAATATTCTTCAGTTTCGATATTTATTTAATTATATATATATTGTCATGTCTCTAACACGCTTGATGTTATAAAATGGCTGATTATGCATTTTTGGTAGCTGATATTATGAGATTGAGAACCTGTGGGTGGACACTTAAATCAAAATGACAATAGCAATTTTTCTGCAAGAATCGAGTTGAGGTCCCTTTTAGTTTTTACTCTCGAATGCCAAATACAGTGGTAGCAGTAATAAATGGGGGTGAGAACAGTTAATAAAATAGGGATTTAAGCCTGGTGGTTGGGAAATTATTTAAAAAAACAAGTCTTTCAAACTATTAACAAGACCTAAAAGCAAAGAGTTAAAGTTAAAATTGTCTGAAACCTTGCTAACATAAGTAATCCAATGAAATCAAAAATATTTAACTCAAAGGTTTTCAGTGCAGTGGTGTCCCACCATGTACATTTCTAAATAAATGTTTCAGCAATCTATTAAGTCAGGTGAATGAATAGTAAAAAAAAAATTAATAAGGGGAGGTGATGGTTCTAATATGCTCCAAGAGTGGTGGGAAGTTGAAAAAAAAATCCAAAAATTAACAAGGGAGAGGACAGGTGTACATTTATTTGGCACATGTGGGTAGTTCTTTTAGCAGGTTGTTTATTTATAAATATGTGTTGATATTTTATCAGATGAGTTTTTTTTATCTCTGTGTGTGTATGTGTATCATTATATTTAGTGCTAATCCATTATACTTGTAGCTATTAACTTGCTTTTACTCTGTGTTTGAAGTCTAAGCATGCCAAAGAATAAAATATTATATTCATGTGTTTTATACCTACCATCCTGTCAGGTTTGTTTGTCGTAAATCTGATTGTTAAATGAGGTATTAAGTGTTGGTTTTGACATACATATGCATTGGCAAAAACAAATCTTCATGAAGATCACAGTAATAAACCAACACTCTTACAAACTTGACTATTTCCCCCAAAAAAGCAATACCTTAAAATGCTTTTTAAAAAAATGAAAAATCTTTCTTGAAACTTTTATTTTAGTTTTAATTCCAATTCCACACTAATAGATTAAATTTAATATTCCCAACAAGCAAAATACTTTAGTGTATATCAAACCAAACTTAAATTGATTGGAATCCATTTTTCTCCTTTTTTTTTTCTATTTATCTAAATTTGTTCATATTGACAGATCTGTCAACACAATTTTTATTTATTAAATATCTTTGAAAAGTAAAATATACTTTTCTGAAATATTATTGGAGAAAAATTAACTACTTTAAAGTTTAATTAATTTGAATTGAAACAAATATTTTAATTTGATATATCCTATAAAAGCATTTGTTTATAACATGTATGTATTTTGAGGTGTTGAATAATTTGACAACCTGATGATTGGAAAACTTATGTAAGGGTGACAATTAAGGAATATAACCTGAACATCTTTTTTTAAAATAATTTTTTTAACTACTCAATAATGTTAAAATGTAAGAAAATAGCTTAAGCAATCTAATAGTTCCTTGAATTTTAAGTAATAAATAATAAATTTTTAATTTACTATAGGTACCTCTCTTATTTTCTGATAATTTTGTGTATAGACATCCATGTTAACAAAAATCAACACAAAAAAAAACATTCAAAATTCTTTTTAAAATACTAGTGCTTATTAAATTGTAATGAGCTTTTCCATTTATTAGTAAATACAGTATTAATTTAATAACAATATCACTTGGCCACTACAAATTAATACCAAATTGTAAAAATGTCCATAATATATTTTATTCATAAAAGCAATTAAGAGCTTTTCCAGTTTTAAAAAAATGTCTTAGTTTTATATCATTTTTAAAAATTTTACTATTCAGAGCAGATTTTCTGTCACTAGGAGTTCTGTTTGGCCAAAAAAAATATTTAAATTCTCTGAGGATTTGTCCTTATAACAAATATAAATATTAAGTGATACAAAAAGAATTTCATAAAAATAAATGATGGAAGGAGGGGACAGTTGTAAAGACAAATATTTTTATAAAGATTTTCTAAAAAAGAAACATTTAAAATATAATTTAATTCATTTTTGAATAAATCCTGAAGGCTTTCTTAAAATCTGACATATATCTGATTTTTACAAAAAATTCATAATCAATGTTTTTCACCACAAAAAGATTTCTTATACAAATTTATGTTTCTATATTGATGCAAAAAAAATATTTGTTTTAAATTTTTAACCAACATTTCCAAGGTTCTAAAAAAGATAAAAAAAAAAAGTTACATAAAAATAATCCTTTGATCTTTACTCTTACTAAAAGATTTGGACAATAAAATTTTATTTTGGGGCTTTTATTTCCATCTTTTGTAGTGAATTTTTGGAGGTACTTATACATAAGTATATACTGTTTTTTACTGAAAACTGAATTGCAAACTCTGAAGAAGGCAATAGGAAACCACTCTACAAGCTTTCTCAAGAATACACAATTATTCACAAATAAAGACACTGACTCTGACAGATCATGATTACCTTGTCCTGAACGGACATGGCTTTATTGTTTTATTCTAATTTATATTTGATAATGGTACTAACTGATTGCATATTAACATATACACACACATACACAAAATTTGATAGGATATATCTGTAAAAGGACGATATGAATAAAAACTTAAATTTACTGGGTAGTTAAAAAAATATATATAAAAAAGGTGTTCATATTATATTCCTCAATTGTTACAGTTATGTCTGCCTTAGAAAAAATTCCCAAATATAGCAAGAAAGTTGTCAACTCTTCATAAAAACACATCTCTGTATAAAAAAAAAAAAATTTAAAATAATGCTTTTCTGTGATATTTTAAACTAAAAGTAATCTTTGTTTCAATTAGACTTAAATCAGCTATACTTCCTCAAGTAAAGTTTTTAAAAAAATTTTAATAAAACGAATTTTTTTTTTTTTTCAAAAAGGATTGTATTGACAGATTTGTCATTATGGATGATTATTTTATATATATATATATATATATATATATATATATAGGAAAAAATCCTTACAGTCTATTTACATTGATATTTTGTTTATTGAGAATATTAAATTTAATCTACTAGCTTGAAATTAAAACTAAAATAAAAGCTTCAAAAATTTTCGTTTTTACTAATGGTTTTTGACCCTTAGGTATTGTTTTTCTTTGGAGGTATATATACACACACACACAAAAACATGGACATGCATACATACATACACACACACACACACACATATAATGTGTGTGTGTGTGTGTGTGTGTATATATATATATATATATATATATATAACGACAAAATGGAAAAAAAGGTGTGTGATGCATTTTGTCCTTTAGGACTTCATTGAACTGAATTTGTTTCATTGGTGTGACTACACGTGCACAAACCTGGGATGCTAGGAATTTTAAATTTGTTTTTTTTATATAATCTAGCCAATTTCATTTAGATTCTTTTACTTTGTTTCCATCACTTTTGTTATTGCATATCCTACACACATTTGTTAGGAATGGTAAAATCTTGTAAGAGCCCGGGCACAAATTTACTGTGGATGACCCTTGCTATCAAGGCACTTGTCCTAGTGAACTGTTTACCTCCTTGATCAGAGTAGGAATTTTTTGTGTCAAAATTGTGAGTGTACTCTTTTTTATGGAAGAGCATACACTGCTGGTAAACCAGAAGTTGCCCAGGATTGAGCAATAAATTTCCAAGAACAGTCGCATGGTGTGTAGTTTGGAAGATGGAAAAAAACTGTAGCTGACAGAAGGTACACAAGTCGATACCCGATCAGTATCGGCTGGTTCACCATGGTGAGAGGGTATGATGTTGAAAGACCCGAAACCCCTAATGAATCTCGGCTTGAAACATCACTGATGATGTGTACTAAAGCATCCATTAGATGTATTTTACGAAATGGTTAGTTTCACTATGGTGAGCAACTAATGCATTGTACTGTTTTGTAAAATGTCCTTTTTGTGAAGTTTTGTATTTTTTGTGACAATTATTACAGGTGATAAAGTAAATTCTTCAGAGTTTTAGCTTGTTTTGTTTCGTATTGACTAAGTTTTTTATTGTTTTATATGTAACAGTAATAAATTTTATGTTGTGTTTAGACAAGTTCTTTTCAGTTAGTTGTGATAGTTGGTAGGACTATTTTTTTTTTTTTTTATGGTTTGTTGAATTTGTCAGGAGGGGTCGTTTTTTCTATTTTGGAATATTTTACAAGCCTTTTGTTTTACATTGAATCTAAAATGATTAAGGTACTGAAGAAGTTTGAAAGTGTCTTCAATGTATTTCTCCTCTTTATGTAAATATTGAGGGCTGCAAATTATGAGTGCTCTTAAGTAGAATCCAATATTTGTACCAGATTTTATTTTGTTATTAGGATAAGAATAGAAATTTATTAGATCATTTCTGTTGGTTGATTTCTGGTGGACACCAAGTTTTAGGCTATTGTTAACGCGGTGTAACATGAAATTTAGTTCAATGTGGTCCTAAAGGACAAAACATGTCAAACAAAAATTATTTCACACTTTGTCATACATTTTTGCCATAGAAAAATTTGCCATATAGGTTTTTTGCCATAAGACAATTTTGCCTCTTTTTTCAATCTGAGAAGTACCTTGTTATCAAGTATATCTGCCTCACACTATTGCTACTTTGATTTAAATGTTTTAATAAGCAAAGTTTTATTAACATGCGCCCAAATTCATGGAAACTAATTGCGTATTTGAAAAAGGAATAACATTAGCAAAAAAGAAAAAGTGTGATTTAGGGGGAAGAGATTCAGTACAAATGAAGAAAATGCAAGACTTCAGCAGAAAATACTTCATTACAGTCCAATACAAAAAAAACACATTATTTACAAAGCATTACTTGGAATTTGCACACATTTTAGATTATTTCTTTGTTAATTTGATATATTTTTAGTCTTTTATTTTTTAAATAAATGTTTACTTTTTAATTTCTTTTCTGATGTTTGACCCTGTGAAAAAAAAAAAAAAAAAAAACATCCATATATATATATATACTTAATAACAAGTACTTTGCATATTAAATTGGAACATTAGTCCAAAAGGGATGTTCAAGATAAGGGTATCGAAAAAAAAAAAAAAAATGAGGCAAAATTGTCTTACCACAAAAATCCTATATGGCAAAGTTTCCTATGGCAAAAATTTTTGTGGCAAATGTTCTGGATATGAATACATGGGGAATATGGAGAAAAAATTGAAAGAAAATTGAGCATTACATAACAATATTAGAAAGAGTTTCAAAAATGTATTTTCACTATAAATTTGGATCAATAGCTTAAGTGGGCTTATTTTTGGACAAAATGATGTCCAAATTATTAAAGTGACCTATGTGGAACCAAACAGCGAACTTTTGGTTCCACTTAGATTGAACAAAATTTCACTTATGCATAGAAACATTAGTATTCCCCCCCCCCTCCCAAACAAAAAGGTTACATCTAAATGTTTGGTTAAAAGATGGTCTCTATGCTGGATGTTTCAGGCAACATATTTTTACAACAATACAAGAAAAAATGGTTTGCAAATGGACCAATTATGATAGTTTGTTGGTTTGGCCTCAATTTCATGAACATGAAGGTCACATGACCAAAATATCACATCTTTGATAAGAGGAAAAGGGGTTTGTGTTTTGGGTAACATTAGAGTCATAGAGGCAGGAGACTTTTATTATCCTAAACTAGACCACAGTGAAGCTAGTTATCTTTTAAATTGAAAATACTTAAAGATTTGTGCTTTCAGGATCAAATTTTTAAAGTTATGGAAAACCATGTTCTCTTTCAAATAATGTTTGTTTTAATCATTAAGGTTCTTAATGACATGTTATTTTCAGACTGTTGTCACCATTATTTTGCTTCTATCATTTATGAACATGTCTAAATAAAATGAGTAAAATAGTGCAGTATCATGTACTTCGGGGCTGGAGTTAAAGAGTAGCATTTGTAGTCTTTTGTCATTTCTCATCAGAAGAATGAAAATTGCCATGATTTAAAAAAAAGAAGTTTGTAGCTACCCACCATCAGCTGGGGAAGGTTACAGAGCCATGTCCAAGAAATCTCAATCACCAGTTTCAACAATTCAAAACATTACCAAGAAACTCAAGAATGTTGAAATTGTGAAAAATCTTGGTGGATGAGGATTGTAATCCAAGGTATATTCTTGTATTACAAGGAAAATCCTCAGACATCAAGAATAATCCAAACATTAACACCAAGGATATTTTGGCCAGCTTGGATTACTCTGACAATTAAATATTTTAACAGGCAATCAAACAGACTTATAAAGCTGACCTCTATGGAAAACTCTAATGCTCCAAGCCAGGCACACAAAGGTTTGTCTTGGTTTCATGACAAGGATTACAGGCTTTTGGTTAGATGAAACAAAAAGAATTGAACTTCTTTGGACACACGTTAGTTTTGTTTCATAAAAAGTATGAAGCTTTTAAACCCAAAGAACAATCAAGGCTGACAGGATTATGCTATAGGAATATTTTTCAGCCTTTGGGACTAGTAACCAGGTTAAAGTGAATAGGATTATGAAGAGAAAAAAAACATGTATTCAAACTTTGGACTAGAAACATCAATCTGTCAAAAATCTTTTGCTGGAACATTGGTGATCCTTTACAAAAGATAACCCAAAATATGCTAAAGTTAGCCAAAAAATGCTTCATGGACAAGTATGTCAATTAGTGGCCAAGCTGGGGTCCAGGCCAGAACTCATTCTTAAAGAGATTAAAAAAAAAAAAAGTGCTAAATGTAAGAAAGCTTCTTTTTTTTTTCTTTTAGCCTTAATGAACTGGATGCCTGAAGCAATTGAGAAGTTAAACAAATTCCCTGTTAATATTTATTGCAATCTGGTGATGAAGTCTGAGAATCGGTTACAGGCTGTGATCTTACTTATTATAAAACACAGATTGTGTGTGTGTGTGTGTGTGTCTGTACGTTTATATATTGGATCGGATTTCCTACATTTTTCAGCCGATTTCAACAAAACTTCACAGGACTGCGTAAAATTACCTTGCAGTGGTTCTGACAGCACCAAAAATTGGAAAAACAATTGTTTTTGCATGAAATCAATTTGAAAACATGATAAAACACGATTCTGTCGACAGAATGAAAGGGGGACAACTCATATTGAGTTATACTTATTATAAAACCCAGGTTGTTTGTGTGTGCGTGTCTGTGTTCATTTATATATGGGATTAGATTTCCTACATTTTTCAACTGATTTCAACAAAACTTCACTTTTTTTTTCTTTTCTTTTTTTTTTGGCAGGTAGTGTTTCTTATTGTCTTGCACACTTTTTTCTTTATTTTTACATTCAGAATGCTTTAAAAATTCCATTTACAAGACAATTATTTATAATAAAATTCCATTCAATCAGTAGACTCATAACGATTGAAAACAATGTTTTTGTTTCAGTTTGGGTTTGACCAATTCGTAAAAAAAAAACAAAAGAAAAACTAAGGTGTGCGTGTCCGTCAACCTTAAACAATAATCTTTGCCAATTTTAATTTTCAGTCTTTATGATGGTCGATACTTGATCTATCTCTTACTGTTACATCCCCAGGCAATGCCGGGCTCTACTGCTAGTTACTAATAAAGATAATGATTATGACTATGGATAATTTTGACCTTCCTTTTGTGATCAGTGAAATACAGTTCTTCTATATATTTTCATGTATTGTTTTCTACACTCTTCTTTCTCAATTATGGTGTGGGAGGGGGCATTCATTAAAATTTGTTACTCTAAATCACATTTTGCAGAAGTATAATTTTAGTTAGCTATCAGATTTAAAAACAGCAGATATTTTTATATACTGCTCAACATTAAAATATTAAAAATAGAGCGTTAATTGTTGTAAGCTTGGAAAAAAGTTACTGGATAATAACCGAAATGAAGGTTGGAAATGGAACGATAATATTTATAATAGAAACAACATACAAGATTAGCCAGCAGCACGTAGTATTTAATCAACTGCTAGAAGTGAATCCCAAGTGGAAAACAACATACAGTATATACCACTGTATTTATAGGAATTGGGACATACCCATTATCATCCATAGGTATGGTATAACATTAATGATATATGAAAAGATTACTTTTAAATATCAATTTTATCCCAACATCAATGTTTCTTGGTAAAGTTTCCAGTCTTCAGGGGTTCTATGTGTGTATGTATATGTGGGTGTGGGTGTATTCTGAAATGGAGTGTGTCTGTAGAAGAGACAAAATGAAAAACTTTTCTTAGTCGACACATTTCATCCACTGAGGGACTTTATCAAGGTAATGTAGGATTTATTATGCTGCACTTGTTTATATACACAGGCGAGCATATCATTGGTTTTATTTTCAACAGACCTGAATTAAGATACTTTGTGCTCTCTACATGCTTTCAACCACCTGATAAACATTCCTGAACATTCTCAAGTTTACAATCCATGATAAACCAATGACATCTTCACCTCTGTGGATATAAATACGTGCAGCATAATAAATCCTACATTGTCTTGATAGAATCCCTCAGAGGACGAAATGTGTTGGCTAAGTATAGTTTTTCCTTTTGCCTCCTTTTATTCATACATTGAATCAATAGCTACATCTATCGCAAGGAAAGTAGGTTCTCTGTGTCAAGCCAGAAGGTTTTTCTGATCTGAGTCACTCTTTCAAATCTACCATTCATCCTTGCATTGAATACTGTTGCCATATATGGTCTGGTGCCCCCCACTGTTCATCCCAACAAAATCCAATGACAGATATGCAATGTGATAGGTCCTGACCTGGCATCTTGACTCCAGTCACTTTCTCAGACATGATGTGGCTTCCCTCTGTCTTTCCTACAAATATTTTCATGGCAATTGCTCTGACAAGCTATTTTCACTGGTGTCCCAACTCCATGAATTTAAACATGCTACTAGATTGGCATCTCAGTCCCACCCTTTTACTGTTGAAACAGTTAAATGTAACTGCCTCTTCTACTTCAACAGCTTCTCTCGCACTTCTTCACAGTGGAACTCCTTTCCTCTTACTTGCTTCCCTGATAACTATAATCTTCAAATGTAATGTCAATCAACATCTGATGCATTGATCTTGATTCCCGTCCTTCTCTTTATCCTTTCCTCAAACACTGCCCTTTTCTCTTACTTTCACTCACTGTAACCCTTTGCATGCTAGTGGCACACTTGCATTGCTTGGAGTGAAATGCTTAAATATACACACACACACACGGGGTGATTGAAAAGTAACTCCCTATTTTATATATGATGGACTCTCCTATCTAACTATAATTTTTACAAGACAGGTGAGTCCATCATACATAAAATATTGAGTTACTATTCAATCACCATGTATATATAATCCTGCTGCAACATGTACAGGCAACCGTTAATCCTAGGCTTGTTGTGTCCTGGGTAAGATGATAAACTACATCTGATCAGGAGGTTTTGAGGAGCATGGAAACACCTGTTAAATGCTGGTGTTCCTAGGTTCACCCTGACCTGAGGTGGTAGCACCTGTTAGAATCCCAGCTATTGCTAAATAGTTACCACCCCCTCCCCCAATGGGGGGGATCAAAATACTATGAAAGTATAAAAATAGGTTTTAATACCAGCAATACTTTTTTGGAAAAAATTTTTACCAGCAATACATTTTGGAAAAAAAAATATTAGCAACAATAAAAATCTTGTCTGCATTACATAACTCATTGAGGTTGATATGCCATAAAACAAAACAAACCAAACCAAACCTTGTCCACCATGTTCAGCACCTTCATGTTGTCAGGGACAGAGATTCTGAGGCTCAGTAGGAAGAAGTGAATATAACATGACATCATTCTCATTGTTCAGCACCATCATGAATGACATGAAATTGGTGGGCATTCTGTGAGGACTTTGTCAATCCATCTCTTGTTCACCTGGTCACTTTCAAGAAGCTTGTTATCTCTTTAGTAGATGTAGCTGGTAGCTTCTGCCGGGAACATAGTGTGCTTTTTCATTCCCTGTGTTCGATTGGAACCTGTTGTGTTAATGCCCCTGATACATCTGAAAAAGAAATGAAAATGTTTAAACTTGACACTGTTGTATAATATTTGGTTATCTTCCATTTACAGCTTGCTAAAGGTATGTTTACAAATACCTGGTAAATTCTGTTTTTACTGTAAAGTGTATCTTTTCTAATAAAGAATTTTTGGCACTACTTAAAGAGACTAGTCCACTCTTATAAAATAGTACAAAATATTTTCGAAAATAATTTCTCTAGATGAGTGTTCTTTTGTCTATGACATTAGTCAGAAGTAAAAAAAACTTTTTTTTTTTTTTCCTTAAACCATCATTTTAGGAATGGTTAATTCTGATAAGTTTCAGAGCCCAAGGAATGTCTAAAGAATGCTGATCTACAAAAACTTTTCTCTATTTTTTCCGAATGGGCTTGTTTATTTCAGTAGTTCCATATATAGAGCCCGGTGTTGCCCGGGGATGTAACAGTAAGAGATAGATCAAGTATCGACTATCATAAAGACTGAAAAATAAAATTGACAAAGATTATTGTTTAAGGTTGACGGACACGCATGTCTTAATTAGTTTTTTTTTTTTTTTTTTACGAATTGGTCAAACCCAAATTCAAACAAAAACGTTGTTTTCAATCGTTATGAGTCTACCGATTGAATAGAATTTTATTATAAACAATTGTCTTGTAAATGGAATTTTTAAAGCATTCTGAATGTAAAAAAAAAAGAAAAAATGTTTATAGACAATAAGAAACACTACATGCCAAAAAAAAAATAAAGTTTTTGTTGAAATCGGTTGAAAAAATGTAGGTAGCCTTTCTGTAATCTTTTAGTTTTACAATTTATGATTTTTACTTATTGAATACAGTAATAAAAATTGCATATTCCATTTACAAGACAATTATTTATAATAAAATTCTATTCAATCAGTAGACTCATAACAATTGAAAACAATGTTTTTGTTTGAGTTTGGGTTTGACCAATTCAAAAAAAAAAAAAAAAAAAAATATAATTAAGACATGGTGTCCGTCAACCTTAAAAATAATTTTTTATCAATTTTATTTTTCAGTCTTTATGATGGTCGATACTTGATCTATCTCTTACTGTTATATCCCCGGGCAACACCGGTCTCTACTGCTAGTAAAAGATAAAAGTGGCGCCAAACCAGATATATAGAAAATGATAGCAAGAACTTTGCTCTTTAGAAAAATTGAACATTCTAAGAAATCTGGATAAGCCTAATTTACTAAATAAAAGAATTGGATTAATGGTTACATGTAGATATGTGAATAATGTGGAACTACAGGGTGGTCCGAAAGTTTTGTCACTCTCTACATAATACAATTTTTTATTTCAGATGGCTAACACTAGTTCTTATAGTTTGGAAGAGAGGTAGGAGGTGATAAGACTTTTGGACCACCCTGTACTTTGAATTCAGTACTTGCCACTGCAACTCATTTACATAATTGTTTATTTTATATATTTTTATGAACAGATTTATATGCATCAATGTATATTTGCTATTGTGTATGTGTGTATCTCAGTTTGTATGTATGCTAATTTATAATATGTATTTTTGTATATATTTATTTCTAGTTGATTTCATTACATTCATTGACATAGAAATCCATTTTTTTTTTTTCCCACCAGTTATGGATTAAATAAGTAGAACAGACTGGCCTCTTTAGCCTTGGTTGGCTGCTAGTCTAGAAGATGTTTATTTCCCAAAAGGAGTGGGAATGATTTCAAAAGTTTCCCCATCTTATAGTCAGGATGCAAAATACATGCTGGGATATTTTTCTGCCAATTCAGGCAGTTCGCTGCCAGGCTCATGCATAGCCACATCTAGGTTCCTTTCAGCTCAAAGTCAATGCTGAAGGGCAATCAATAGACAATCCTGACTCTGTGTATGTGTGGTCTATGGGGAATTTTTGGCCAAGCTTATAGGCTTGGAATCAGCCCACATAAAAAACGGCCTTGTGCCACAGCTTGCCTTGTTGGGAAGCTGAGGTAATAACAAATCTGCCTTAAATACCAGAGAGACCTACAACATTTGCTTGTCCAACTTTGCTTTTGTGTACACATGCTAACACATACCATCCTGAGTATGTTGATAAACTACATCCACATCCTGAGTAAGATGATAAACTTCATCCGACAGCAAGGCCTCTGATCAGAAGTTTTTGAGGAGTGTGGAATCACCTCTTAATTTCTGGTGGTCCCAGGTCCACCTTGACCCAGGGTGGTAGCACCTGTTAGGGTCCCAGCTATGGGCAAATAGTTAACCCCCAAACTGGGGTCAAAAGACTGAAAGTGTAAAAATAGGTTTTAATACCAGCAATACATTTTTGTAAAAAATTATTATCAGCAATACATTATTCAGGAAAAAATATTAGCAGCAATACATTTTTGGAAAAAAGAAAAAAAAAATATTAGCAGCAATAAAAAAAAATCTTGTTGGCATTAAATAAACCCATTGAGATTGATATGCCATAAAACAGACCAAACAAACTTATAGTTTGGGAATTCTTTTGCTTTCTTAACTGTTTGATTTACTTGAATGACATTGCTTGCTTGCTTGCTGTTTCATCCTTTTTGACCTTTTTTTTTCTTTTCATTGCAAACTTTATTAAACTTCATTAATTCTGTTCATGTTATTTATCTTGCATTTTGACAATGGCTTTTAACTGATCTAGGAGAAGGACAACTCTGAATTCAAAACCAATTTAATAAATGTCTAGCAACTCCAACCCATAATCCTACTTGTGACAGAAACTGCAATAACAAGGCCTAGTGTGTTGAGGCTGTGGCCTCATGATTTACAGAGGAGTTTATAGGTTTTGAGTATTTAATATAAATGTTTTTTTTGTTTTTTTTAATAACTTCTAGTGAGAAGGTTGAAGTTATCTAGGCTTATTTGATCTGCCAACCCCATTAGGCAAAAATATGAACAAAACAAGCAAGGTTGGGGGATCTACTTAGTTGTGAAGGGTTTAATACATTATCCACTGGTTCAAACCTCACCATGGCCATCTACCTATTCTGAGCCAATTTTCACTTATTGCAACCAATTTTAATTCATTTTTAAAAAAATTTTATTTTTTACTCTACATTCAGATTTAATTAATTTAATTAACAATTTTTGCTTTAATTTTCTTCTGTCTCCCCATCCAAAAATAGGATTTGACATCACTTAATTCCCTGGCTGTCTTAATCCTCCTTTGGGGAAGAGGTTACTTCAACAAGTGTGTCTGTGGTGGTGGTGGTGTGTGTGTGTGTGGGGGGGCTATTTTTAAATAGTCACAATACCTTGTGATATTAATGTCAAATAGACACCTCAGTTTAAATGGATAATAGTAACCAAACATTTCTATATAGATTAAATTTGAAATGTATACAATATTGAAAAATATGTTCCAGAATTCTGTCAATCTGTCCAAATTGAGTCATATAAGACCCATATAAATATATAGAGTATTGTTACAGAAAAAAATACAGGAAATATATTATTTCTTAAGATAATTGATTTATCTGTTCAATGATGTGATAAATAGGTTAATTGGTAAATGGTGTTTGAACACACTGCATTTAGAATGGAAAGGTGACCTTCATTGTTTAATGTACATTTTGTAAAATTTTCTCATGCTTGGCTTGTAAAGGACACTTGAAAATATTTACAACTCCATTTTGTGGCCTATCCTACTGCAAGAACCTATAAAACAGATATTTTTAGTTATATATTTAACCCTAGAACACATCAATTAAAGTTACACCACTACTAATCATGGGTATATCATACCTGATTTTGAAAATATTAAATATAAATCTTTATTTGAAATATTTTACATGCAGGCACTTCAAACTTTGTACTTTGAGTTAACATTAATAGGAACTGAAAAACATATTATTTACATAAGAAAATCAGGTACTGAAAATTGTAATTAAAAATAGGAAAATTCGCGCTGGGTACTATATACCCATGGTTAGTGCCTAGGGTTAAAAAAAAAAATACCCATGAATACAATTTTGATCAATAAAAAAAAAAAAAAAACATTGGTTACTATTAGGATTCCTAGAATATCATTGTCTCTGCTAATCTCTTTGGGGATTACTTTTTTGTTGTTGTCATTGGAATTGTGCAATTGCTTTATAAAATAAATCAACCATTTAATGTTTATTTACTTTTTCTCAAATCGGGTACAAAATCTGATAGCTTTACAGTGGTCTAAATTGGTAATTTTATGTACGACACACAAATAACATTTTGGATAAATTTGATAGTTTTTTTCTTTTTTAACATCTATGTAAATAGAGCAATGGATATATTAGATAGGAAGACAAGTATGGGTCAAATCATTGAATTACCTGCATGTATCATTTTATTTTACTTTATGTATTTATTTATGTTTAAATAAATAAATACATACAATATAATTGGACAATGGAATGGGAACAGTCTATCCTCATAGATTAAATAAATTGTTCAGCTTGGAATTCTCTGTCAATTACCTGGATTCATATGCACCTGGTGAAGGCATAATAGCCAAAACATTATGATAACAACAAAGATGAGGACAATAGTCCAAATGTAAATAACTCCTCATCCCATAAATTCAGACAGTTTTTTTTTTTTTTTTTTTTTTGTAATATTCAGATGTTGAAATTTATATGGAAGGCTTGAATCCTGTAGCTTTCACATCTCCTGATTTAGGATACTAATAACAAAAGAATTTTAACTAGTGTTTTGTTTCAATGGTCTTGTCTGCAGTAAAAATTAAAAATGGCAATAGTAACAGTTGTAAAATTACATTTTGTTTTGACAAGGAGGGAAGATTCTTGTTAGTAACTATTTGTTTTCCATCTTGTATACACTTTATTTTTCTTCTTGAGAGCATGCTGCTGATGTTATTGACAAAAAGATACAGGCCAAAACTTTACATTATCATTCAACAAGGAATCTAATATGACATTCTAAATGTACAATGACATTTCAGTAGCACTCAAGAATAATTATTTCATTGTTTTAATCTCAATTATGTTGTCATGTTGTTACTTGTCTTAATTTTCTGTTGCATGTCAGCCATTTTTCCCCCTAGCCTGATTTAGATAAAAAGGACCCCCCCTCCTCAAAAAAGGGGTTGGTAAATACAATGATCTTTGAAGCTGTTATGTGTAAAAATTCACAGCATTTTCTTTTTTTCTTTTTTTTTTTTCCTTTTTTTTTTCTTCCTTTTTTTTTCTTTTTTTTTTCTTTTTTTTTTTTTTTTTTTTTTTTTTTTTTTTTAACTAAAAACTTGAAAATTTGTTTTTTGGCTGGAATCTTTTGCGTGTACCTCTTATTTTAGCAAGTACATTTAACGAGTTAGATGCTTAGAGAATGTAATAGTTATAAGCAAGCTGAGTTCAAATTCCAGCTGATACTATTTCATCCACTTTATGTTCATGCCTTTGGAAAAGGTATGAATCCACCTTCCTCCTGCTATGGGTTAAATAGGAAGGCAGACTGGGCTCTCCTGCTTTGAAGTGACAACCCATCTGGGAGAAGGAAAACTGAATTAAAAAAACCAAGATGACATGGATTATCCTAGACATACCACTGCTGCTGCCATGGTTTCAGTACATGTGGTGACCCTAATGGGCTACAGGACTCTTGATAGAAATTAACAAGTGTGATCATTAGATTTATTTTTAAATTTTCATTTTGAAAAGGGATAAGTCTGCTTCAACACAGATGTGATGTAAAATAAACTCTGAAATAACAAAACTAATCTTTTGTTTTAATCTTTTCACCTCAAGCAAGGCAATAAAGTTACTAAGACACAAGGGGTTACTGAATGTGAAAGATGTTATTGAGGAGAAAGGACAATTAAAAAAAGGAGGGGGGGTTTCGAAAATATAAAATTGAATTTTTGAAGATCAAAGTTGACAGGAAAGCAAGAAACTGAGACTTCCACAGGTGAGAAGTGCGAGAGAAGAAACTATTAGAATGTATCGTTAAATTTAGCAATTTCAATAGTAAAATGATGACTACTAGTACTTTGCTTAAATTCATGAAATCTAGGTACCAAAGAGAAAAGCTCATCAGAACAATTACCATGAAAATATTTATAGAAAACGTTACAGCAGTGGGAAAGTGATTGAAGCTGAGGTACCTAGTCAGGACTAATAATTCTTCTTTGGGTTTTATCAAGAATCTCTAGATACATAGAAATTTTTATCTGAAAATATTTTTCAAGAATGTTTGGTTGTTTTATCTTGATTTTGTAAAATTTTTCTCTTTTTGTTTCTGTAGAGGTCAGGAGAGTGCAGGAATTGTAACCAGTTATGGCAGGGAAATGGAATTTGTCCAAAAGAAAGGTATGGGTTTGGTGAACACAATCTTCACAGAACAAGATATGTTACGGATGCGTGGAAATTTGGGAATAGGTAAGTTTAAGAATTTAGAAAACTCTTTTTCAGTTTTCTAGCTACCAAAGATTAAAACTGGTGACAAATCAATTATTATTTACAGAATTTATACTATAGACAGATACAAGAATCAACACAGCACAGTATCTGTCAGTTTCATGCCTTTAGCAATCTTCAGACCATGATTGTTGAAAATTGAAACTTGTCTCAAGTTTAAGTGAAAATGACAGTCACCATGCAGTGCTGATTCCTGTGTCCACATTGCTTATATTTATAATCATTCAATCTCTAATATTGAGTACTCTTCCTCCATAAGTAGAGCAAATTTTAAACAAATATAGAATTTATATTATTTGCAAGTGAATAAGGAGTGATTACAATGGAATTAATTAAAACTTCGACTATGTTTAAAGTTAGCTTTACTTGTATTTCTGCTAATCCCTAATCTGTTGCAGCTTTGTATGAAATGATTTTTTAAACTTCATGCTTACAATTTAAAATAATTTTTTTTAATTGCAGAAATTTTCATGATGGAATAAAAACAATTTTTGCATAAATTGATACCCTTAAAATAATTGTTATATAGGAATAAAGTGTCACTGATCATAGATCACCAGATAGTAAACACAGGTGATTCCATTATTGAAGTAGACCATGTGACAATAGAAGAAACGCATAAGTAGAAAGTAGTGTGATGTCTAAATGATTGCTATTCTCATCTATCTTCTCTACTATACGGATCTGTCTTTCTAGTCTATCCTCTATTACTATACGGACTGCTATTTTCTACTCTATTCACTATACAAATTACTATTCGGTGGTTACTTGTCAAACAAGTACTATTAGTGCAAGTGATATTCTAAGGTGTCTGACACCAGTATTGTTCAACAGTATACTATAGTTGTATCTGCAATTACAAAATCTCTACTACAACGAGCATTACGAAAGTGTCAACGAGTATTCGTTGGCATTACAAAATTGACAACAAGTGTTGACATCACAAAAATAATGATACTTTATTTGGTAAGAAATTTATTTTCTATCTAAAGATCTTCTTTGCATTACTGCAGGTGTCCCCCTAGGGCGCTATTCTTGGATCTATATCCCAATTTTCATTAACGACTTTCTTGATGTCATCAGTTCTCAATTTGGTATATCTTTTGATGGCACAACTATTTACTCCTGTTTTAATAGTAAGTCTGATCAGTTTGATATGGTCAAATTGACAGCTGATCTAAAAAAATTTTTGTTAACTGGGACAAGGAATGGCTTGTTAATTTTAATGCCTCCAAAATGAAACTGTTATTTTCATCATCAGAGAAAACCCTATTTACCTTCCATCAACATGACTGATGCTAACATCCAGGAAAATGGCTTATTGCACCTTCTCATTAATATTTTCCACTGACATGAAATGGAAAGATTATATTGAATTAATTACAAGGTCTGCTGCTAGGAAAGTTGGTTCACTGTGTTGTGTTAGATTTCAGCAAAATAATTGTCTATCTTGCATATTTATAAGTCTACTATTTGTCCTTGCTTTGAATATTGCTGTCACATCTGGTCTAGTGCTCCTGCTATATACTTAGAGATTGTTGATAAAATCAAAAGAAGAATTTGCAATGTTATTGGTCTTGACCTTTCTCACCACTAATGTAGCTTCTATGTGCCTTTTCTATAAATACTTTCATGCTAATTGTTCTGATGAACTTTCCTCTAGGGAGCATAGACTTTACGAATTTAAATACAGTACAAGATTGACAGCAACACATCATCATTTTAAAGTTGAAATGGCTAGGTTCTATGCTAATAGTTTTTTTTCTTGTTTGTCTTGCTAATTGTGACGAAAGACATGACTTACCTCGAAGTTCAAATGAGTGCAAATGTGTCTTGCCTGCAAAGTAATGAGGAAAAGAAATATGGCCACTATCGAAGACGTAATTTATGCACGCCGATCTCATCCAAAACGAGACGATATTTGCACACATGCAAATTTTGGTCGTATCAGACTGGCATAAAAAGCAAGATGCCAGCATCACGGCCAGAAGATTCGCGTCATTCAGCAGACTTTGTGCAATAGAGTTGGACTTACAAATTGACTGACAGACAAAGAGGAAGTCAAAGTAGGTGTGGCAGAGTTGGTGTCTGTTTCACGACTGCCCGGTGTAACAGCTGAGAAAGGGAGTCTCGCAATCCATTTCCTTGAAGTGACCGATGACGATGACGAAAGAAAGAACAGCTGGTCTGCCCCTCTCTCGTCACTTTCTTCTTTTTGTTTACTACAAGCTATTTCAGCAGTTATGGCGAAGGTTCACATAAGCAGCAACGCCATAAAACCATTTTCCGGCCTGGATGATGTGGTGGCGTGGCTAAAAAAAGGTTAGGCTGGTGGCAAGACTTCAGCAGGTGGACGATGTAGCTAGCCTGCTACCATTGTACATGGAGGAGGATGCACTAGCCCTCTACATGGAAATGGAGTAGGAGGAACAGAGAGATATTGATCAGATCAAAGCCAGGCTGAAGCAGGCGTTTACGGATGACGCATTGTCAGCATATAGAAAGCTGACCATGGTCAGGTGGACCGGCGAATGTGTGGACGTCTACGTGAACAAAATCAGGCAGCTTGTTGGATTGGCCGGATTCAAGGGAGTCGAGATGGAAAGGCTCACCAAACTAGCTTTCGTCATGGGGTTCCCTGATGTGATCTCCCTTGAACTCTGACAGGCACCGAATGTTGAAGCTCTGACTATAGGAGAGTTATTAGCAAGAACGAGAGTGCTAACAGCAACCAAAGATGAAAGTCAGGATGTAGTTGCGACTGTGTGCCCACCCCGTAGTGACGGTGCGTCTCCCACAAAGAGTGGCCCACTCACCAGTGGGACATGCTTCAGGTGCAGCGTCAAAGGCCACATAGCAAAAGACTGCCAGAAGCACAGAACACGCTGCTATTGATGTGGGGAGGTTGGACACTGGGCCCGAGACTGTTCAGGAAATGCTACAGGGGACAAGGCATCAGCGCCAGCCTTTTCCTCAATCAAGATGTAAATACAGCGCTCCCGGTGGCAAACATCCTTGTCGACGGAACTTGGTATTCAGCTCTGATTGATACTGGCTGTTCACGGACGATTGTGGATGCAGATCGGTGCCGGTCTTGGAAGAGAATGACAGTGGATGTCATGACTATTGGAGGCATGTCCCGTCCATGTTGCGGTGTAGGAGTGGTAACTGTATCCACGGAGGAAGACGGTTCTGCCAAGATCAATGTGTTGGTGGTGCTAATTCCCCGGATGGCCGTACTACAGCAGAACAAGTCTAAAGTACGTCCTGTAATGGACTTCTGGGTGCTCAATCATCATGTTGATGCTTTCACAGCTGATGCAGACGTATGTGCAGCTAAACTGTGTGAATGGCGGCAGAAGGGATCCAACATGTCCTTGTTGGATCTCAGGAGAGCATACTTCCAAATATGTGTCAACGAGTTACTCCGGCCATACCAGACTGTGAAAATTGATGGGAAAAGATATTGCCTGACATGTTTAGGATTTGGATTAAATGTGGTTCCCCTCGTCATGAAGGCAATTATTAGCACGGTGCTAGCTCAGGAAGAAACTTTGGGTCGCACGGCATATGCCCACATTGACAACATCTATATAACAGTTGGAGGATGGCGCGCAGGTACTAGGATTGGCGGCCACGATGGAACTAGGTAGATTGCGGTGGAGATGAGGAAGCGTGGTCCCTAACGCCCCCAGTGCCTTACGTGATGGAAGATGTTCTCTCTGTGTGGAAGGCTTGTTGGGCACCTCCCAGTGTGTGGTTGGCTCCGTGTGGCATGTGGAATGCTCAAGAGGAGAGCAAGTTCAGTTACGAAGGGCTGGGACGACAAAACAAAGGATGCCCTCCTCCAGCACATAGTGTCTGAGACCGTGGATTCTGTGCAGCAGGACGGTCCAGCCCATGGGGAGTGGTATGTGGATGGCTGGGAGCTGAACGTGTGGGTTAATGCAAGTTCCCTGGGGACCAGAGTGGTGTTGGAGAGCCACGAAACAGTGCTGGAGGATGCTTGCTGGCTGTGACCTAAAGATGACGCTCAACACATCAACCTGGCCGAGCTGGATGCCGTGTTGAAAGGCGTCAATTTAGCGCTCCAGTGGCAGAGCAAGACGCTACACATAAAAACGGATTCTGTTTGTGTGTACCACTGGGTATCGGATACTCTGACTGGGAGAGCACAAGTGCACACCAAGGCAGCAAACAAAATGCTCATCAGGAAGTGGCTGAACACTCTCAAGGAGCTTGTAGAAGAGTATCAGCTGACCGTGGACGTGACACTGGTTCCATCGGCTCAGAACATAGCTGATCGGCTGACAAGGGTACCGCAGCGATGGTCTGATGCAATGAAGAGAAGCAATGGACCTGGGCCACTGATTGGCGCCACCCATGTGGACGAACTGGATGCAGACCAAATCATGTCCATCCATCCATCCACAGGAACAGCGGTGCACTACCTACTTCGCCAGGAGAGTCTGCCCGTCAACGATGAAAGCATCCGTTAGATCAGCTATACGGACATGTGAAGAATGTCAGTCTATAGACCTTGCATCAACTCACTGGCAAAAAGGAAAGCTTGAGGTAAGCAGAGACTGGGGATGGATATCACCCACTAAGGTGCCCATCATTTCTTAACGCTGACTGACTGCAGCCCATCGTGCTTTTCAATTTGGAAGCAGTTGGCAAGACAGGACTCTGCGGCCATGATTCGCCAGCTGAAAGCAGTGTTTCTCGAGTGGGGCCCACCCCACGAGCTACTCACAGACAATGACCCAGCTTTCTGCAGCAGGGAATTCAGAGCCTTTGCATGCGAGTGGGGAGTCAACTTGCGGTTCCATTGTGCATATGCGCCAGCTGGGAATGGTATAGCAGAGCGATGCCACCACAAAATAAAACAAATTGCAGCCAGGACGCGCTGTTCCATTCAGGAAGCCGTCTACTGGTACAATGTCACACCAAAAGACAGTGCATCACCCCAGACTGCGCCTGCCAATAGGATCCACCAATACAAACTGAGGGTGAAAGATCGGAGATCGCATATGGGTCAAGGCACCAATAAGTCGGTGCACCAACAAGTTCAACGGGTCAGGTGAGGAAAAGGATGGACAGAATACCCCGCCACGTTAAGGATCTACGCCTGCGCCACAGTTTCAGCACGTCTGAGGAAGATTCTGATGACACATCTGAGAGCAGGGTGAAAAGTTTGCTGCTTGACGAGGAAAGTGCAGAGTGCATCAATCCACATGTAAGAGGGAGTAGAGGCAGAGCATGACATGACTTACCTCGAAGTCCAAAACAAGTGCGAACAAGTCTTGTCTGCAAAGTAATGAGGAAAAGAAATATGGCCACTATCAAAGACGCAATTTATGCATGCCGATCTCGTCCAAAACGAGACGATATTTGCACACATGCAAATTTTGGTTGTATCAGACTGGCATAAAAAGCGAGATGCCAGCAGCATGACCAGAAGGTTTGAGTCATTCGGCGGACTTCGTACAATAGAGTTGGACGTACGAATTGACTGACGGACAAAGTAGGTATGGCTGAGTTGATGTCTGTTTCATGACTGCCCCGTGTAACGCCCGAGAAAAGGAGTCTTGCAATCCATTTCCTTGAGGCAACCGACGACGAAGGAAGAACATCTGGTCTGTCAGCGAACGGCGCACTGCACATTCTGATCCCCCTCTCGTCACTTTCTTCTTTTTGTTTACTACACTAATGGAACTCTTCCAGTTTTTTGATTTCTAGCCAACTTTGCATTTAAAATTTTGAAGATCAATATACATCCTTCTATTCTTTCTTAATTCTTGTTCTTTTATTCTCTCTCTTTAATAGTGTTTTTTTTTTTCCCCCTCTAACTCTCAGTAACCCCTTTCTTGGAGTGAAATGATTTATTTATTTATATATATATATATATATATATATATATAAAGAGAGAGAGAAGAGGTTATAGTTGTTCCGAGAGATAAGAATATATTTTAAAAAGAGAGAAACTGCAAACGTTTTTGTGGGTTTTTTCTTTTTAATATATATATATATATATATACACACACACACTAATAGTAATACACGCTTGATAAAAAAACCTCAGATAGCTCAACTTGTAGATAAGTCAAAACAAATTGGTAGCCAAGGAAAAAACTGGAAATAAAAAAAGAACTAAAAACATCTGAACAGGTCAAAATAAATCAACCAGTGTCTTTAGTCCAAAGAAAACAAACCCCAAGCGAGTAGAAAGACTAAAACGTAGATCCGTTTAGGTGAAACCTAGGTAGGTTTTCCTGGCTCTTTAGGATATATATATATATATATATATATATATATATATATATATATATATATATATATATATATAAGGATGATAACTTTTCAGCAACTCGTCATACATCACATTTAGAATATTGTGTTAAAATTCAACTTTTGTTGTGCATATCTTAGTGAAACTCTAAATGTTGTAATATAATGTAATTTGGAAAGAGTTATCTTTCCTTGCAAATAAAAATTTAAAAAAAAAAAAAAAAAAACTTCCACACATTGAAAGTCTAAATTCCCACTTGCAGATTACTTAAGATCTTTTCATGAGTCTAGTCTTCTTCTTTATGACTTTGGTAAAAAGCTTTCTGTCTTAGCCATTATCAGTTACTCCCACTTTTCAATAATTCAGCACTTTTTTGTCTTTAAAGACTTTTGATAAATGTCACTGGTTAATTTTGTTTCCTCAGTCTCTCACTGGTCTGTCACTGACATCTAGTCTTGTTTGTCTAAATAAACTGAAAGCCTCCTAATTAATGATTACATTTCTTCTAGATACCTTTTGTACAATGAAAGCCTTGGCCTTAATATTTACTTGTACAGACTTGTTTGAATAGCCAAAATTATACATAGTTTTCAAATTGGGTTATGAGAGTCAATAAAATATTTTATCTTAAACTTATTGGATCTTGCTTGTAAAATTCAGATTTGCAATGTCAGTTATGTGCCATGCGTGATACACACTTAGGCAATCATGTATCTTTCGATACATGACTGATGAGGCAAATTTTTTTCCCACAGTAGGTTGCCATTTCTTTCTGCAGTAGACCAGTTGCCATCCAAGGCTATAGAACCCAGTCTGTCCTGCTATTTACCAATAGCTGGGAGGGAGGAGAGGATTCATACCTTTCCCAAGGATATTAGCAAGTGAATGTAATGGCTTCAATGGGAATTCAAACTCGGCTCTCTAATTCCTCAATCTGAGCCGCTATCCATTACTCCACAGTCCCTCCCTATTTTCAATAGCTACCTCAATAATGTTATATTTCATTTTTGAGATAAATTATTCAGTATATTTTGAACTGCTTTCTGTTTGGCTGATATGGGATATATGTTGCTTATGTTATTTATGGACACCTGATGATGGCAAGAGGGTGCTTGGCCGAAACATTGTGTCTGTGTATAATAATGAAGATGAGAACAATAACTTGAAAATTACCTCAAGCAACTTTTCCCTTCATTTTTTTCTTAGCAACTTTTTTCGTCTTCATTTTCTTCTTAGCAACTTTTTTCGTCTTCATTTTCTTAGCAACTTTTTTTTTCATTTTGTTGGCAACAAAATGAATGAAAAAATTTCATTCATTTTGTTGGCGACTATTTTCATTTTGTTGGCAACTATTTTTTCATTCATTTTCAAGTTGAATATTTTGTCTATTCATATATATTTTAATTATTAGAAAATTATAAATAAAATTTTAATTATTAGGTAGAAGTTGCTGGTGCCATGTTTGATATCATCAGTGTTTTATGCTGGGTCCAATTAAGAAGAGACATCTTATAGGTTATATGGTATCACTATGAAGGAAGAATCCATAAATCTAACTGGATTCTTTTATCAGTTATTGTGGCATATCAGTGATGAGGCTTTTGCAAGATATCTGGCAATGGTAGTAGTGCAGGTAAAGGTGACTTCATGCCTTTCACAGATGAATTAGTGAAATTGTATGGAGCCTTGGGCTGATTATTGAACTTGGTTTGATGATCACTACACTTTCTGCTTTGGTAACTATCATGCTGCTTTGCACCTGAATTGGGTGTGGGGGATGGCTCACACGTGCTTAATGGTAACACATCTCGGCAAATCTTATTAGTACATAAAGACATGAAAATCAAATAAACACTCTTTGTTATCACATGCAAAGTGTCTGTAATTGTTAGTTATAGGTATGGTATAGCTGGCCACTCATATTCAAGGATACCTGTCTACTGGGGTGGTTAGCCAATCCCTATTGCAGATACTTGCTCAAATGCATTTATGTTTATTCAACACCCACAGAGCCAACCTGTGGTTTAAACTGCAACTATGCTGAGCAGACCTTAATTATAGTTTCTGGGAAAGAGTGTGTTATCTAATGTGATCAACAATTTGAACAAGGCCAGCACACTCAAGCCCTTGGCCATGATGACTTGTGACTTTGTGCTATCACAGCTATCGATGGCACCCAAGGGCTCTGTCTACCTAATTTCACACAGAAGGCTTGGGTCAACCCATGGTATGGTTTTCAGACGCTTTCCAAAGGTGCCGCAAGCTGGGATTGTCCCCCTCCAGTCCAATACCATCAGGAAGTCTCCTTCCTGTCAAATCGCCCATGGTGAGATTTGAACCCGGGTCTCATGGTCAGAATGCAAATGTTCTAACCACTCAGCCATGCACCTATTTTATTATTATATATATATATATATATATATATATATATATATATATATATATATATATATATATATATATATATATATATATATATTAACAGAGTTTGATGGATGGTTCCATGATCATCATAGTAGGAATGTCAAAATACAATTTGAGATTATGTTTACAAGTTCTCCCTTTACTCAGAGGTTGGAAAGAGAATGAGAAGTTGAACAAGAGACAAGGTTTCCTTGTTTTAAATCATCCAATGCACCCAACTTTATAGTAAAGTAAGGCACTTGACCATACCAAAATCTGTACATTTTGACGCCTAACTGTTCGCTTTTGCTAGCACTCTTTTTAATGGTTAAATCCACATATATTTAAAATTCATATATATTTAACTTACTTGCTTTGCTCTTTTTTGACCATGTGTAGCATTGACATGTCCTTTTGAACATGCTACTATGATTCTTTATTCTTCAAGTCATTTATTTTGAATTTATCGCAACATACATGTATATGACTAATTCTACTTTGTATTTTTTGAAATTGGTTTTTGAAGTATTGAATTTAAGTTCTAATTAATGATTATTTTTTCAATCAATAAAATTAATACCTACCAACAGAAAGTACACTGGCTGAAAGCTAATCAAAACCTATGTTACAGCCAAACCAACAGTTATACTTCAAACAAGTTTTTCTGTTTTTGTTCCCCACCCCTACCTTCGCTACAGTGTGCTTATAAACAACCTGCTTCACTCACCTATTGTTGATGTACAGATAAAATCTTTCAATTGCAATGACACAATTCATTCAGTTGACAGATGAAACCTGAAGTGCTAATTAACCTGATGAATCTAACCTTGACATATTCCCTAATAATATACCCTTTAGATTCTTACATTTAAAATTATGACGTATGCTAAAAGTTGGAAAATTAATGTAGCTTTATATCTGTTTGTACAAAAGATTTGATCATATGAGAAATCACTTGGTCAGAAGTTTCAATATAAAATAATATTAGTAAAATGGATAATAATAATAATAAAAAAAAAAGCATGTGTTTCAATATAACAAAAGTCAACATTTAATATCGATTACAAGATGAGACTGAATAGAAAACGATTAATGTGATGCTTTATTTCAAGTTAAGATTTTTTATGCATCAGTTACTTAACTTCCCTTTTAGTACCATCAGATTTTCAAATATGGTATTTAAAATATAGATTATATCATTTAACTTAGAATTTTCTTCTTATTGTCTTGTTCTTTCTGATTTTTATGAGGTAAGTAAAAATAAATAGTAAAATAACTAAAGTCAAAAAGGCTAATATTAAAAAATGAATTTGTAAGTTTAAAAAAAATTCAAATATGCAAAAATAGTTATTTACATTGTTCAAACTGTTATCCTCGTCTTTATTGTCATATTTACAATGTTTCGGCCATTGTACACTCCAGCCTTCTTCAGGTGATATACATTGGAATTTTGAAACCGATCCCTATGCAAAAAAGATTTCATTTGATTTTCAATGTGATCTTTTAAAACAACTTATGATCAATCTATCCCAAACATTTTTTTTTTTTTCATTTCAAATTCCAATCTGTGATCTTTGCATTTCTATCTCACTTATTAGTTCTTCTTTTATGATTACGCAGTTGATAATTCACACAAATATTATGACTAAAACCAGGAACTCCTTGTTATTTGATAGAAATCTTCAGGAATCACCTTTACTTTCATGAAAATTTAACCTGCCATTTGCTAAATATTAACAGGTTTGAAGCCACCATTGACAGACATTATTAAGCCCACTGCTAAGTAACTTTGTATGTTTAGAAATTATACTGTTTATTTGCAAATAAGCAAGGCAAACTACTTTATAAAATAGCATTTAATAAAACTGGAATGATTTTGTTTCCTAACTATTTGCTATCAGCATGTACAAAGATTTTCACACTATGATTATTAAGCTGAAAATTACATTCTGAAAGTTAGTACATTTTAATGGTTTTTATGCAAACAAGAATCTTGCTATGTTTGCTGTGTTTTGGTAACACAGAAATAAACCTATAAAAGTCAGATCATTATTTATAGGGTGAGGATGAACTGTCAGCCCACATTATTTTTAATTTGTATATTGAACTGAAAATTACTTTATTCTTTGAATTTATGCATTTTAACCACATTGCACTAACAAGTCTCCCTACAATCTGATATTTGAACTGTGTAACAAATACACTAACAAGCTGAAATCCAATCATATATACATATATAAAAGGCAGTTGTGTGTGTGTGTCCAGCTAAAACTAAAAAACTACAGTAATTTGTGATGAAATAAATTTATATAGAGACTCATTATCACCCAAGCCAGCTTTTTATAGAAAAAAGTTATCATATGATTTGTATTTACAAAGTTATTTTAAAATTAAAATGCATTAGAATGTATTCGAAATTCTCAGAATTAAAAAGTAAAAAGGAATGGTAATAACTCCTATTCTTGAATCGGATTACCATTCGTTTTTACATTTTTATTCTCCTAAACTCTATACAAGTATGTATTTTTAAAATTTCTATACTCTTGTAATAGATGTTTGCTACAAACCAAAAAACAATGAAGTTTATTTTTTAAAGTTTGAATAAGATTATTTTCCATAAGATTCCGAAAGATATTAATAAGTTATATACATACACACACACGAATATTTAAATAAATATTAAACTTTTTGTCAAATAATTGTATTTAATATTCTTCTTTTAAATTTACTTTTTTTTTTGTTATGCTTTTATTTATTATAGATGTGAAAATAAATTCAAGAGAATAGAAATTTTAAAAATACTTACATGCATAGTGTTTCACTAATCCTAATCTGAAGTAAGAATTATTATCATTAATTTTTTACTTTTTAATTCTGAGAATTTCAAATGCATTTTTATTTTAAAATATCTTCATGAATACAAATCATATGATGATGATTTCTTTAAAACAAAAAAAAGTTGGCTTGTATGATAATGAGTCTGGATATACATTTACTTTGTTGTAATTATTGTAGTTTGTTAGTTTTATCCAGACACACAGACAACTGCCCTTTATATATGTAGAGATAGATGGCTGAAAAATATCTATAAATTGTTAATAATAAACTATTATTTAGAGATCTTCCATGCAACACCGGGTATCCATGCTAGTTATAATATAGATGATGTTATTACTTGAATTAGAGAGCAGGTTCTCCATGGTTTATCTTTCTCCTAGACTGGCTGCCACCCAATGTTAAAGCCCAGTTGATTCTCCTATTTAGCCCATAGCTCAAAGGAGAAGATAGATTCATAGTTTTCCCAAGAGCATTTTTACAAAAGAAAACACAACAGCTGAGGTTAGGATTTGAATTCTGCTCATTGATCCTATTTTTCATATCAGTAATCATCGCGTTGCAACACTGAGAACTCTGGAGTTTCATCAAACAAAAAGAGAAAGAAAAAAGGGAGAGGAAAGCGTCTACTAACTGAATGATAATTGTTGAAATTGCAGGAAGATGGATTGAAAAGTTGAGAAGAAAATTAAAAGAACAAAATGCATTGAAAAATCATGTTTTCAGATAATTCCAAGAAGAATCAAACCCAGATTTAACTAGATAAAATTTAATAAGATTGAACAAACTCAACACTGTTCACCGTCTTCCCACCAATAAGAAAGAGACCGTTAAGGTATCCACGAAGATATCAGATAAAATAAAAATATGTTTCGAATCAACCACCCAGAAAAAAAGATAATTTCAGTGATATTCATCCAGAGAAAATTTTATATCCAAACACTAATTCAGATTCCCTTGGATAAAACGTGAAAAAAAATTATTACTATTTTGAAGTGACCCTGGACAAAAAAACCTCCAAAATATTCTTGGCTGAAATGGAAAGACTCTATTGAATCCATTGCCAGGTCAACTGCTAAGAAAGTTGATTTACTGTGTCATGCTAGACAATTTTTCTCTCTAGAATCTATCTTGCATATCTATAAGTCTATCATTTGTCCATACTTAGAATGTTACTGCCACATATAGTCCAGTGCTTCTGCTATATATTTAGAGATTCTTGATAATGTGACACTGAAAAATTCAGAAGAAAGTTAAAAAATGAAATGTGTTGAAAAATCATGGAGAATTGAACCCAGATTGAACAAACCCGTCTTTCCCTAAATCCAACCGATAAGAAAACATGCTATCGGTAGTAATCTGGTCAGTGAATCAGCATTCCTCTGGATCAGATAAAATAAAAATACATGTTTTGAATCAACCACCCAGAAGAAAAAGATAATTGCAGCAACATTTGTCCAGAGAAAATTTCATATTCAAGCATTAATTCAGATTTCCTTGGATACAAGTGGAAAGGAAAAAATTAATTACTAGGGCTGACGACAGGAGTGTTGCACATATGGTTACCGCTGATACGGGTTGACGCCGGGCATTACATTGTTACTTTCACATATATTGTATTTGCTTTGACTAATTTTTTTTAATTAGTTGTTTTTAAAATTGGAATGGTCAAAAGCGGTACAAACATCGACAACTGTTTCAAAAATAAGAACCATCTAGAAAAACAAGAACATCTGCCTGAAATCAAAGATCGGGTTGTGTGTCCTTTATAATCTTTCTGTATGTCTGCAAATATTGGACATTAATAGCAGAATTACAACAAAGAATTGAAGCAATAGAAATGAAATTCTACTGAACTATTCTGGGTATTTTCTTTCTTTGTTTTTTCATTTCACTTCAAGAAAAGCAATAAAACCATTAAGATGCAAGGAATGTTAGAGAATATGAGAAAAATGAAGTCCTAATTAACAAGAGAGAACAATAAAAGAACAGGAATTACAAAGATGGCATTGCATTTAAATTTTGGAAGATCAAAGCTGACTAGAAAGCAAGAAGCCAGATGAGATTTCCACCATCAAAAGGTGCAAGAGAAGAAACTGTTAGCATAGAACTTACAGTTACATTTAGCAATTTCAACTGTAAATTGATGAGACCTAGCTGCCAATCAGGTATTGTCTAACTTTGTGAAGTCAAGCTACCATAGGTGAAAGCTCAAATAAACAATTATCATAAAAATATTTATCGAAAAAGCACAGGGAAGCTATGTTATGGCAGTGGGAAATTAACTGAAGCTGAGATACCAGGTCAAGACCAATAACATTGCATTCTTTGGATTTTATCAAGAATCTACATAGGCCACATCACAAATGACACAGGGCAAGACACCATCGAACAAAGGAAAAGGCCCATTGAAAGAACTCTTAAACATTGTCAAGAAGAGAAAGTTGGAATGGTATGTACATGTCATAAGAGCCAACAATCTTTCCCCTGCTATCTTACAAGAAGTGGTAAATGAATAGGCAGACAGAGTGGGTCGAGGATAGGCTGACAACATCGCATGTGTGGGTTGAAAGATCATTCACAGGGACTTGGATATTGGCAAATAACTGAGACATATGGAAGGAGCTGCTCAGGTACTGAGCTGTGCATTGACCCAAACACCACACCAGGTCATTAAACTGATGATGACTCAAAAAATAATTGCTATGGTGAAACCAACTAAGAGAAATAACCGTACGGAGTTATCAGCCTTGATTGGCAAGTTTGGTCTGGGAGGACAACAATGGTGGACACATAAACACATCTGTCTATATTTCTGAGATGAGGTATTATGTACACTATTTACATTATTCGGACTATTGTCCTCATTTTTGTCGCCATATTTATTATGTTTTGGCCGTTGTACGCTCCGGCCTTCTTCAGGTGGTTGAAATGTTCAACTGAACCTTTTATTTTGCCCACTGGGGTAGACTGTTCTAGTTCCACGTGCCATATTTAATGGATGTCAGTTATCAGTCTACCCCAGTGAGCGAAATAAAGGGTTCAGTTCGACATTCCAACCACCTGAAGAAGGCCAGAGCGTGCAACAGCCCAAACATTGTTATAAATATGGTGACAAAGATGAGGACAATAGTCCAAATAATGTAAATAGTGTACATAAACACATGTGTAAAACACAGCTTTATTCAATCCTCTTCTATCTGCTGGTTACATGTCTGTATTAACAAAAATAAAGGTTTAAATAATAATAATATCTGATCTTCAATTTGTTTATAATTTATAAAAAATGAGTGAGCGAGTGGTTGCTAAGTACATTTAATTTTGTGTTAAAATTGACCTCAAATGTTGTCAAATGTTTGGTCTTGTTTAATTTGTCTTCAGCCAGCAGTTACTTTTATACATTCAGTTTAATGAGTTGGTTGTGGGTATAAACACTTTTGATGAGAAGTTATAAGCTCCTGATACATTTGACCCACTAACAAATTTGGTGGACTTGTGTTAGTCCAAAGGAAAAATAAGACGTAGAATTTGAACAAAAATTTGAACAAAAAAATTTTTTAAATATTTTGGCAAGAAATTTTAGAAAAGATGTGAAAATTTCAAAGCAACCTTAAGTTAATTACATTGCAGGAGCGAAAAGAATACATTTTTTAGTATCTGTCTATATTTCTGAGATGAGGTATTATGTACACTATTTACATTATTCGGACTATTGTCCTCATCTTTGTCGCCATATTTATTATGTTTTGGCCGTTGTACGCTCCGGCCTTCTTCAGGTGGTTGAAATGTTCAACTGAACCTTTTATTTTGCTCACTGGGGTAGACTGTTCTAGTTCCATGTGCCATGTTTAATGGATGTCAGTTATCAGTTATCTCCTGTTAAGGCAGTGGAGAACTTGGAGAGGGGAATTAACAGGAGATAACTGATAACTGACATCCATTAAACATGGTACGTGGAACTAGAACAGTCTACCCCAGTGAGCTAAATAAAGGGTTCAGTTTGACATTCCAACCACCTGAAGAAGGCTGGAGTGTGCAACGGCCAAAACGTAATAAATATGGCGACAAAGATGAGGACAATAGTCCAAATAATGTAAATAGAATACATTTTTTCACTATGAAAAGTCACTGAGAAAGAGAGCAAGTCCCTCAAATCTCACATCACCTGTAAATATCGTCAGTGGGTGATCATTCAAAAATCTTGCTGCAGTGAGATTTTGTGATCGTGGACAGTAACCCAACAGTCGATAAGCTTCTAAATTACGGATCAGGCTACATCTTAATACCAAATTGAAGAAATCTAGTGGCTGATCTGCAAACAATGACAAATTTAAAACCTTCCAGAGTTGGCTGATCACAGAACATTTAGAGAGTTACGTGTGTAAGGAGTGCAATTTTATTAAAAGTCATGCCAGTTTATGAAATGTTACTAATAAAGATTCTTACCAGCATCTATAAAAGACTATTTCATACTGATGATTCCCCACCCCCATGTTGTAAAGCTACTCCCTGTGTGTGTCAGATGAAGGCAAAATTCCTCTAAAGAACCCAGTATTGAACAAAATTAGACAAACACAATAAATTTAGATACAATTTCATTAAATTGATAAGAAGCTTTTATAATGCATATTATTTAATGGAGCCTGAATTATATCCTACCAGAAATGAAAACGACTAAAAAGTCAATAATACGATCTTATAATAAAAACTGAAAGCTGTGTAATAGATTCAACAGAATGGTTTGACCTCAGTTCATGTGATTAAACATCAATGTAACATGTCAATATTAGATATAGTCCAATAAAAGCAAAGCAGATCATCCAATCTTGTTAAGTACATAAGATGATGCACAGATTTAGGAAAATTGGTTTGGTAAGGTGAATGTATTTTGTCAATTCTGGCTCCTCGGCGTGGTGTAATGGTTAGCAAGCTGGTCTTGCTAAAACTGTTACAACTGACTAGTGAGTTTGATCCTCACTGGGTGCCCCATACTTTCGGCCATGTGCCACATCTAAGCCTCGTTTAGAAAATCAATATATTTTGTCAATTGAGTCAGTGTGCAAAATTGGGCAGTGCCAGGTAGACATTAATTTCAGAAGTCAGTCCTGTTGTCCATACTGCTGTCAGATGATTTGGCTGCAGAAGGAACTTGATCTCTTGTCCTCTCTCTAAACAGAATTCTAAATCGGGGGTCGGAAACCTTTTGTTAATTCTATTAGGGTTTTAAAATCATTCAGTGTGCCAACAGCATACATATTTTTATACAAGTCAATGTACATGTTCTACAATATATTTTATAAAGTAATATATTATACTTTAGTATATATTAAAATTGAAACCATTAAATATCTTCTTTGCTTTGTAGTAGTTTTTGGTTTGGAATTTGTGACGTCATTTGCGGTTGCATGCCATATGTGGCACGTGTGCTATAGATTGCCGACCCCTATTCTAAATAATGCAAGAACTTGACAATTATAAACAAAGGGTGTTTGAATTGTAATTTCAACCATCCTACCATTAAGACAGCAATCATTGAAGTAAAATGAAGCCATGTCTTTACAAGTAGCTTATGAAATGAAAATGATTATTGAAACCAGGAATATTTCATAACCTTTAAAATTATTACAGCTGAATTGATATCTCTAGCCATAATCTTATATTTATTTATTTTATGCAGGTCACACTCGGTATTCAACTGCAGGTTCATCAGACGTAGTTAATTGTCAGCCATTTGTTGTTGAAACTCTTCATGGAAAAATTGGTGTTGCTCATAATGGAGAACTTGTTAATGCTAACTCTCTAAAGAAGAAGGTAAAAAAAATTGTTTTTGTATTTTCAAATCCATTTTTCATTTTCTTGAAAGCAAAATATAATGAAAAATATTAATTTTATTTTTGCAGTAACTCTTTGAAACCTGGTGATTTTTACTGCCATGTTTACTTTAATATTGACTGAAATCCTGATAACCTCCTAAACACAGGGTTTGTACAGGTCCTGGAAACCTTGAAAACTCTGGAAAATTGACTGGGCCTTTTCCAGGGCTTGAAAAGTCCTGAAAAACAGCAATAGCTCAAAAGTACATAGAAAAATTGTGGAATTTTCTAAACTGGGTTGCCCACACATCCTTTTCCTCAATTCATGTAATTCATAATGCCATATTCCATAAATCTGGCTTTTTTACAAGATAAAACTTTCCTTTAAGAAAAATTTTTTTATAGTCATCAGTAATATTTGGCAATTATTGTGAACAGTAGTTTGTTTCCTTGATTAGAACAAGTTCATGGCCTCATAGTTCTGTATTTTCTTGTCTAGGGGACAAGAAAGAAAGGGAGAAAGAATATGAAGGCATGTCTTTTAGCTATTACCCTCACTCAAGAAGAAAAGAGGAAAGACAAAGATAAAAGCTATTGGAGACAAGTAAACATTTCCGTCAACGATAAATTAATTTACACTCATTGAATTTATTTGCCTTGTCCCCGCCAAAAAAGAGCCCGTATTTGCTTAGCATGTAAAGCTACTGCAGTTGAAATGAGGGAGAAAAAAACCCTTACCGCTCTGCCATAATCCGTCCATGGCCAAATAACGTAAAAGAATGAGGGGGGACTTACATTGCATTTTTATGCAATAAAGATACAATGCATTATGGGACATGGACGCAATGAATTATGGGATCACATGAAGACGCAAGGGATTATGGGTATATGGACAAATATAAAAGCAACTCTCTTCTCTGCAGTGCTTTCAATGCCAGAACAGCATACAACCAATACCTTGAGGCTAGGAAGAAGCAGCTGGACAAAAATGGAAGTCCATACTAATGGAAATTGAAGAAGTGAGGACCAAAAACAAGCTTGAAAGTTGCACAAGATTTGCTCAAATCAGCTGACGGTTATGTGGAGAAAAACTGAGCGGACTCAGAACTTCACACTTATTCCAATGCCATGCGAAGACCTGCAAAGGACAAATTCATAGAGATATCAAAATTGCAAAAGGAGGTGAATGCTAAGCTAGATGAACTTAAAAAAAAAAAATATCACCATCATTGTGTTCTGTGGCATTGGCAACAAGCCATGAGTAAGTAAGAGTATCTAAAATGTGTCATCTTTTTATGAAAATTTTTGTTTGTAGTTTTGTTTATTAAAATCACCATAAATAACATCACCGGAAATGTTCAGCAAGAATTTTTATGACATTTACAAACCATGAATAGACAAGATGGCTGAAATGTGTAGCAGTAAGAATTAAAGTGTGTAATTGAAAATTTTCAAGTGTAGTAGAACTCCAAACTGTAGAATGCTACACAAAATGTGTAACGTAACCAGGTCTGTATTCAGTTGTGTTTTAGCGTTCAACACTTTGGTTTCTTCACTGCTTTCAACTGTAAAATAAATTATTGGAACCAACTGTAGCTTTTCTTTGAAAATCTCATCTCTCAAACTATTAAGATAAATCTTTTTTTTGAAATTTCACTTTGTGTTTGTGTGTGTGCACCAGTTTTAGTCCTTAAAACTTCTTAACATAGTTCTGGAAAAGTCCTGGATTTTTTTTTTTACACAGATCTGTGGGAACTCTTCAAAGAAATGTTTTTCAAATGTCAAGCCTTTTTTATTACAGCAATCGATAGACAGGATCTTTGATATCAGGCCTTTTCAATCTATAAATATAATACAAAGTGACTTTATCATTTGCACAATCTGATCTCATTACTTAGCAATAATATATTTATTATTGTTCTCATACAAAAATCACTTGAAATGATCATGCTTTGTGTTACAATAGCCATGGAATGTTATTATCTAATGGGTGTGTGGCTGATTGGTTAAAAGGGTTGCATGAGACTTGTGTTCAAATTTCACCATGGTCAATTTATCAGGAAGGTAACTTGATGATATCAGCCCAGGAAGATGATCTCAGCATGTGGCACTGTTAGTGGGTGCCTGAAAACCATACCACAACTTGACCCAAGCCATGTGAGTGAAATATGGTAGCTAAAACTGTTTCAGAAGCTGTTAATGGTTGTGCTAGTATAAAGTAACAAATCACCATTACCAAGCGTTTGAGGGTACTGGGTTTTGATCACCCCAGATTATGTGCTCCTCTCTCTCTCTCCATCCCACTCTCACTTTCTCTCTCTCTCCATCCCATTCTCACTCTCTCTCTCTCTCTCTCCATCCCACTCTCACTCTCTCTCTCTCTATCCCACTCTCTCTCTCTATCCCACTCTCTCTCTCTCTCTCTCTATCCCACTCTCTCTATCCCATTCTCTATCCCACTCTCTCTCTATCCCACTCTCTCCATCCCACTCTCACTCTCTCCATCCCACTCTCACTCTCTCCATCCCACTCTCACTCTCTCCATCCCACCATCCCTCTCCATCCCACTCTCTCTCTCCGTCCCCCTCTCACACTCTCTCTCCCACTCTCCTCTCTCCATCCCACTCACTCTCTCTCTCCATCCCACTCACTCTCTCTCATCCCACTCACTCTCTCTCCATCCCACTCTCACTCTCTCTCTCCATCCCACTCTCTCTATCCCTCTCTCTCTGAAACTAAGATCTGCTCAGTATAGTTGCTGCATAAACCACTGGTTGGATCTATGGGTGTTGAAGAAATACAAATGTGCCTGAGCAGGTTTCTGCAACAGGAATAGCTAACCACCCTAGCAGTTGGCCATACATGCATTACAAGGATGGGCTGAAAAGTTCATAGGCTGACAATAAAGGGTTTAGCCACCATGGACATTCATGCTGACATCATTGCTACATTATGGGATAGCACTCCAGCTTTATCAACAATGCAAAAGTCAGTAGCTGAATTTAGTGGGGGGATGAGAGTCTTGAAGATGACCCAAGGTTTGGACAACTTCCTACAATTACCACCACTGAGGAAAACATTAACCATATTCACCACATAATGGATGACAGGCAATTGATTATAACTTAAATAGTTAACGCTATTCGCATATCCTGTGAGTGAGTTGAGAATATTCTGCACAATGAACTTTGCATGACGACTGTGTTTCTGCTTGGTGGGTGCCATGTCTTCTGACATCTGATCAAAAGCACACCAGGCTGATTAAATCATAGGAAAATCTGACATTGTTTGAGGCATATCCAGCTGTCTTCCTTGAATATTTCCTAACCCAGGATAAGGGTTGTGTTCATTACTTTGAGTCAAGAAAACAATCTATGTGCTAGAACACCTCTCCTCATATGCTCCAAAGAAGGCCAAGGTGTTTTCATTTGCAGGAAAGGTGATAGCCTCATTTTTGGGGGATGTAAAAGGTATTGTGTTCAAAAGGCTACACCATCAATTCAGAGTACAATGCTAACTTACTGAGGCAATTACAAAAGGCTATCATGATCAAACATCCAGGAAAACTGACAAACAGGGTCTTGTTTCATCAGGACAATGCTCCTTGCTTTCAATGGCTGCTGTGAATGACTGTGACTTTGAATGGTTCGATCAGCTTCCTTTTTCTCTTGATTTGGCCCCCATCTGACTATCATCTGTTCTCCAACATGAAAAAGCACTTGGCTGGGGACCAGTATTGCAGTGATGATGACATCATATCTGTTGTTGACTTTTTTAACCAACAGGATGAAAGATTCTTCACCAATGGGATCCAAATACTGTAACATGCAATGGAAGACTAGTGCAGACCACAAGGGGGACTGTTGAAAAATAAACCTCATTTGGTCACATACCATGAGACTATCTTGGTCAGCCTATGAACTTTGCAACTGCCTCATACTTTCTACTTTTGTTTCATGCTGGCTTTCCTTGATTATTTTTAATAATTTAAAAATCAAAAATCTTTGATAGTCACTCCTTAGCAGTAGTCAAGGCTTGTGTATGTGCATATGCATCTAATGCCCAGGAAAAATGATAATTAAGGTTTGGTGAATAGGGAGTATAGGGTAGGAGCTTCATGCCTAACTACAATTTTTACTGGATGGTTTTTGAAGTAAGAAGTCTTGCATTATCAAGTTGTAGAATAATTCAAGACCCCTTTCTGGCCAATTTTTGATGCATCAGTTCCAGATCACAACAACAGGACATGGCCATGATGGTTTGGAGAGCTTGCAAGATGCTGTCATTGATTACTCAATTACAGTACCAATAAACAGAGAGGAGAAACTTTTAGAGATGAAGATTTTGTTCTTGAGAATGCTGAGGTAGCAAGAGGTTTGAAAACTCAAACCAATCCACAGAAACCACTTTTTTATTAACAGTATACAAGATTGATAAAGAAAAGGATATTTAAATGATTAAGCAAATGTCAGTGTAAGTTTCTGATCATCAATCAAATGGAGTAACCTTATACCAACATTTTCTTTTTCTCAGCCAATTTGGGCCAAATGTATTGCAATTGTATGAACAACCTCCAACTTTGATTCCAATGTCAATGTTTGTTTCTGTATGAACGTCCATGGTTACCCTCAATTCTTGATTCTCATGTGATGACTTATGACCATCTTGAAAATCCAGGTCACTAGAAGTGAATTTTTGAAATTGACAATGTATTATCCATTCTCAGTGGATGTGCAGATGGTGTAATGGAATGGAAAATAGGAAATCAGAGAGCTGAGTTCAAATTTCACTCAGGTCCATTACATTCACATACATGCAAAAGGTATGAATCCATCTCTTCTCTCTTCCAGCTATGGGTTAAATAGGACATGTACTGGGGAAAAAATCATTGTTAGTCTCAAAAAATTGTTACTGCAATATTCGCACGCACGCACAAGAATTATTCTTAAAATCCAGCTTTAAATAACCCACAAAGTGTTGATAAGTTGTAAAAAAAAAAAAAACAAATCAATCAATGACCCATTCTGAAACTGATTTCAACCACAAAGCATTGATCAGGTTTGAACTTTTGGGTATAATGACATGCATACTGTTTATTTTTTCTTCAATATCCTATAAAAAATAAATAAATCATAATTTAAATACAATGGAGAATATGCAGAGTAGTAAAATGCCATGTGCAGGTATGTGTAAAAAAAAAAAAAAAAAAGGGAGAGAAAGAAAAAATGCCATATGGATGCAAGGTGTAAAAAAAAAATGCCCTCTGGTGAAAAAATTAAAGAAACAAAATGCGTTGTGTGAGAGTGTGTTTTTTTTTTTTTTTTTTTTTTTTCCTGTGGATGTAAAGTATAAAAAAAATGCTTTGAGTGTGTGTGTTTTTTTTTTTTTTTTTTTTCTTAGAGAGAGAGAAATGCCACATAGATATGAGTGTGAACAATATGAAAAATAAGGTAACAATTATACTAAAGCAACATTTAAACAGATATTTCTTTTTTTTTTTCTGTTTAAACATCATAGAAACAGAATATAGATTTCCAGTATTCTAGTTTCTCTCTAAAATTAGTACATAGTGTGGCAAAAATACATCCCACATACTGGTAAGACATTAGTGGCAATAATGTCTTCATTTAGCTAATGTCATACAATTATGTGGGAGGTATTTCTGCCACACTATGTACAAGTTTTAGGGAGAAACTAGAATACTGGATGGAAATAGTCGTGTCTTTGTTAGGTATTTGTTCATTTGTTTCTTCTTGTTTCATATTCTCTAGTAACCTTTTAATACTGTCAAAAGTTTTAGATAAGGTCTATTTACTATGAAGCAAAAAATAAAAATAACTTAGATATTTTCAAAAGCTTTTGTTAAATATTTTTCAGCTTCTACGACATGGTGTTGGCCTCTCAACCAGTACAGATAGTGAACTCATAACACAATTGTTGACACATACACCCCAGGAAGGAGAACCTAATGGTGGAAACTGGGTCACAAGGTTAAGACAAATCTTCATTTATAAAATAAAGTTTAGTAACTAATGTAAAGATAATTGTATGTTTGACTTACTGTTTGCAGAAAACCTCATGTACAAATCCAAATAGATTGCTATATATATATATATATATATATATATATATATATATATATGTGTGTGTGTGTGAAAAGTGTGTGTATATCAATATATATATATATATATGAAATATATATATATATATATATATATATATATATATATATATGCACAGTACTTATTAGAAAGCGCTCAATATCAGAGATAAAGCTAGCAATTGATCGCAAAAGCATGAAACCCAGGGTCACAAACTCACATCAATCCAACCAAATATATATATATATATATATTTTCTGGAGTTCTATTTTAAGAAATTCTGAAAGGGTATGTCTGGTGTGTGGGGACTTGTGGACGACAAAAACAAAATGAGGGGGAAAATTACTTCCAAGCTGAGCTACTTAACTGTATTACTAACATCAAAGAATTCATGTGAACTAAAGTTGAACTTTATGCAGACATCTTGAATTTAAAACCATCTTTCAATTTAATCACCAAGAAAATGGGTCTTAGAAAAATGACACAATTGCCAGCATTTTACTTCTGTGTACCGTGTCCCTTCATGATATGAGCATTCATGGCTTTCCATAGCTTCCTGTCTCTTGTAGCTTTTAATAAGGTTTGCCTTTTTGCCATCCACCCCACCTCTGTTCTGTTATCCATTCACTCAAGCTGGTCAGGTTGGTGGCCATTTTGCTATTTGGGATTTGTCTGACAATATCCTGCATATTACAAAATACTGCTTGTTAAGTATGTTGAATATGTATTTATTTAAATTTCTCTATTCATCCAAATGAAGATGGGGTCTAATTTAATTGATAAAAATCTTGGGCACAACATGACCGCATGTGGTGAGGCTGCTGCAATTCTAGTTGCTCGTAGTTTTACAAGATGGAATTGCTAGCTCCATCTGATAATTTTTTTTAATAAATTTATATTTTCTTATTAAATTTTTTTGTAATTTTTATTTTAATTTTACACCTTGCTTACATTTATGTATGAATTATGTACAAAATATCTGGTTGAAGGCATACAATTGAACTCGAAATACATTTAGTTGAAGACATAAAACTGTGGGCTATATATTTAGATTTTGGCCTTAAATAACCCATAGAGGGTGATATGCCATTGAACAAAATCAACCATCATTTAAGGGTCATCAAATCTTAACCTGGCTAAATTGCAAAATCTGAGACCAGTCATAGTAATGTCTTAAAATAAATGACAATATTAAATTCTGTTCTACATGATTTATATTTTGGATTCGATAACCATTTCAAAAGAATGAAAACAAAGCTAGTGATATTTTATATAAATTGGTAATTTTATTTATTTTTTATTTTTTTATTTTTTTATTTCTTTTTGTGAATTCAAACCATTCCTTGCAGTCAGTGTTTGTTTTGTTTGTTTAGTTGCATATCAACTCCTTATGGGTCATTTAATACCAAAATTTAATTTTCTTGGGAGCATTATTAATTTCTTTTACAAAAATGTATTGATAATTTTTTTTTTTTTTTACTATGAAAATATATTGCTAGTATTTTTACAATAAAAATGTACATTTATACTTTCATAGTACTTTGACCCTAGTTTAGGGGTTAACTATTTGCCAATAGCTAGGACCCTAACAGGTGTTACCACCCTAAGTCAGGTTGGACCTGGAAATAACAGGAATTAAGAGGTAGTTCCATGCACCTTAAAACCTCCTGATCAGAGGCTTTGCTGCCGGATGTAGTTTATTATCATACCCAGGAAGCAGTCAGTGTTATTACATGACTAAGGAATCGAAGAGACAAGTTCAAATTCCAGTCAAATCAATTACATTCACTTATGTGCTAATACCCTTGGGAAAGGTATGAATCCTCTTCTTCTCCCTCCAGCTATGGGTAAATAGCAGGACAGACCAGGTTCTATAGCCTTGGGTGGCAACTGGCCTACTGCAGAAAGAAATGGCAACCTACTGCGGGGTGGGGGTAGTATCTGTCTCATTGTCAGTCAGGTATTGAAAGATACATGATCGCCTAAGCATGTATCACTGACTGAATATTATGGTTTATATAGATATAAATCATAATGTCAATGGTATCATTTAATAAATCTATAGAAATTTTCAATCTTTTCTAATGATTATGTATGGTCTGACAGCAAATACTAAAAGTACATATGTATAATTGATTGGAAATTATTTTACAATGTAAATGCAAATTATTTACTAGCTGTTTATACCTTATATTTGATGAGGTTTATTAAGCAAATCCATCAAAATTACATTCACTGTAGTGATTACATATATAGTGGCACAACAAATACAAAGACATAGAAATTCAGTAAATATTATTTTAATATATCTTTTATGTAAGTTGTAATATTATGAATAGGATGGATTTGTCACAACTTTCATTATTTATAATGCTTAATTTTATAAATGACAAAGCAAAAATAGAAAAATTCTTTGAAATTATTTTAATATTAATTTATGCAAACCTTGATATCAGAGGTTGGACTTTATTAAACAAAAGGTTTTGCAAATTTTTTTTATCTAAAATTTGATCAAATCTTAGCACTAAATTTGTATCCTGTGCATTTAAGATCTAGAAGGGATTGTCATTGAACTATGGGAACTAAGAACTAAGTGTTACTGAAAGAATAGGACTATTTATATGTATAATATAAATACTTTAATCATTATAGAAATGCGTATAAAATTCATTAATGCAAATATATTATTAATAGAATAGAGGTTATATAATGTAATTACAGCATGCTTTTCTTATGCATTTAAAACCCAAAAGAAAAGGATTGTCAGTGGTCAGGAATTGATACAAACATTAACAGCTAAATGACCCAAATATATGTATAATGTAAATACATTGAAAATGAAAAATGGATTCTTTGTTGTCAGGTCTTAAATAGAATTCTACTACTAATAATAATAATAAAAACATGTAGATAATTATTACTAAATTTCAGACAGTGTCATGAATGTTGTTGACAGCTTGATAGCAAAAAAAAAAAAAAAAATTTAACCAAAATTTGCCCTTCATATTTGAATAATAATAAACCAAAGTTTTGTTTTCAATTTTATATTATCTCTTGGAAGTTAATTTGATATTTGGATTACCTCCCTTTCTATATTTTATATTTTTCAGAATAAAAAATTTGATGAACCAAACAAGTTTATCATATTCGCTTTTGGTGATGCACAAGTCAAAAATCTATGCTATCCGAGATCCCTATGGGAACCGTCCACTTTGTATTGGCCAACTTATATCTAAGAAAGATTTTAGTATGGCACATTTTATTTATTTTGACTATTTTTAATCTATTACAAATTTATTTTTTATTTTCAGTTTACAATCCTTGCATTAATAATCATCAAATGTAAGAAATAATTTGAGTTGTGATGAAAAGAAATTTAAAAAAAAAAAAACAAACTTTCATTTAAAAAAAAAAAATTTAAAACAAAATTATTATGTTTAGTATTTATAAAAATACAACGGTAAGAAAATTGGATAACAAAGAATATACAGACAAACCTCTCATCACTGGACTAATAGGAGGAGGGGTGGTCTGTTAAAGCCAATTGTCTGTAGATGGGAAGGGATTGTTTTTGAGTTATAAAACCACTATACTAACTACCAGTAGTTATCATAATGTAAATACTATAAACATGTATATATGATATAAATAAATATATACTTAATATAGATATATTAATCAAAATAACAAAAATAATATATTTCTCATGGATACTTTCTTAAGCATACACTAATGTATCATACTTTATATACTGTATACCCATCATTGTTTACAATTGAAAGGTCAGTCACTGCCGCCAAGTGGTCACTTTGAGAACTAATATGACACATTTCACTAAGCCCGCAAATTTTAAAATACATTGTTGACGATTTGGAAGTTTTTTTTCCTGCTGTTTTTTATTTTTTAATTTTTTATTTGTATAATACATATGTTATGATGAATTATTAGTTTTTTTTTTTTTTTTTTTTTTTTTGATGAGTCGTTGCCTTTTACTTGTAAAAAGGGGAAAGAAAAAAAAAGAAGCATTTTATGACTTTTTGCCTGCAGATTTTGTCCATTGCATCTGAAGTCCATTGATGGAGGTGGGGGGGGCGTCTTAGATGGCAGGTTTGTCTGTGGTCATATGTTTAACATCTGAATTCTGTCTGCTGATAGATCTTTGTGACCTGATCAGTATAGTACTTTCTAGATTCCTAAAAATATAGGATGCAAATTCTCTACTTGTTTACCTACGCCTATATTTCCACTTTGTGTCTTAGTATAAAAATGACGAGTTGGCTAATAAAAAGCACAAAATGAAAGAAAAATTAGTCAGAAATTTAAGAAAGAATTTGGCAATTTTTAACTTTTGTGGCAGCAAATAATAAAAAAAAAAAACTGTTTCAAAAGGATGCTATTTTCCTCAACGCTGCTATTACACTTTCAACTCACTCAGTAATGTTTGTTTTTAAAAATCAATCAAAATTTTAATAAAGCCAAACATAAAAATGGATTTATACATTTTGTTTTTTCTTGTGAATTGACAAAGATATTAAACCCTTGGTTTGGACACATTACAAGGCAAAAAAAAAAGGTGGATGTAATGTTGACGGTTACACACCTGGCCCAGTGTCGGATCCTTTGGTTACGGCGCCAACGGTGACGTCGCTCCTCCTGGTCGCTCCCTCCTGGGTCCAAGCGTGCCGCCCAACCCTTTGGTCAGATGATCATCAGCCTCGCCTTTCCCGACTCGCTTCCAATACCTGGTCACTAAAGCAACTATACCGATCTCCGGTCTGTCTACCCACGCTTGTTTTTTAGACAGACGGGACCAGCAGGGATCGGGGCCGATTTGAGTCCGAAGGGTGGCAAAACACAAATAGAATAAAAACTCAAACCAAACAAAATTGTTGATTAACAACCTTTTATATCTTAAAGTCCGTTAAAAAAAAAAAGTGTTCATTTCCCGAACTATGGCACCAAGCTTCTAAAAATAGAAAAATGTCGAATTACCTACTTTCTAGAATCATGTATGTGTTTTTGGTTCAGTTCGACATTGGGGCTAATTTCTATCGATCATTCGCAGTTGATTCTTCTCTCCGAAAGTTGTATTTCTTCTTCTTCGTCTGTTTGGGCTGGTAGTTTTCCTGTTTCAACTTGGTGGAAGATTTCTGTTTCAACAAGGAAGATTTCTTGTTTCACCGTTCTGAGGTGGTCTCTTCTCACTGCCGTCCGAGCTGAACTTTAACTATCGACTTTCTTCTTGTCTACAGCTCCAATTCTTCTCAGGCTTTCAGGCAATCTTCTTCTTCATCTACTTGGGCTGGAAGTTCTTCTTGTCTGAGGGTTCTTTTCCGCTCCCCGGATGAACTCATTTTTCCGGCTGCAACTCATTGGGGCCCTGCAATTGACGAACAAACTGGGGTGGGTCTGTCGGCGTCAGGTTTTCTCGATAATTCCAAAACTGCATTAATTCTGTCTTCTCCATTATCGCTATTGTTTTCATCCCCTACTTCCTCGCAGTACCTTTGGTGGGCGGCGACATCCATCTCTCTTAGTCTCTCGTATGTCAGGTGACCGCTTTTCAACCAATCGTTCCTGATCAAAAGCATTTCCTTTTCTAGGCATTTTCTTTCCCTTTTCTTCCGCAGTCACGTGATCGTATTCACCAATTGTTATTGGTCGAACATTTTTTTTCCTTTTCTTCCGCAGGTCACGTGATCGATATTCGACCAATTGTTATTGATCGAACATCCTCTCCCCTCTGTTTGCGGGCGTGGTTACATCGTTCTTGTTTAAAAAAAACACAATCAAATCACGTACGCAAAAATGACAATCTTTAGCTTTCTCTCACCTGGACTTTGGACAGCCCGCTGCTAATTAGTCTTGACTTTAGAAAGGATCTTTTCCGCCTTCTTGGCGGAAAAAGCAATTGTCCCTCTTTTTATCTTTGTTTTTCCTGATAGTCGAAAATCTTAATTATCTACATTGAAATGTCTCTACTTTATTAACGTGGGTGTCCAATTCTTAACAGGTCAAAATCTGTATATCGTTCCACTGGTCACTCCCAACCCAAAGAAAATTTCGTTTCTATTGTTCTACAAAGAAATTTCTTTTGTCAATGAGTCTTTCCACCAAAAAGTAGGCCAAGTGCTCTGACCGACATTCTTATCAAAATTGTATTTTCTGAAAATCATGAATTATCTCCACCCTCAATTGGAATGCTAATCGTCTAGTACACTCTTAGTGAATTATTTTCAACTCAGTTATTTTCCGTTTTTAAAAAAAATTAACAACCTGTTTAATAAACTGAGTTGAAAAAATTAAATCATATTTCTAGGAATATTTCTAAAATTGTGTGTTCTATGATAGACCTTTGTGGAGGAGATTTAGTGTGCTTTCCGCATTCAGGTCTCTTTCAAATCACCAATACAGGACCGAACAGTATGGAAAGAAATTGTCAATGGGGTTCCGACCAAGCATAGGGAGGTCGAAGAATGATGAAGAATTCAATATGAAGCTTGTTAAATTGTATGTTCTGACATGAATTATCTCCCTTAGAATGCTAATAAATGTTTTTATCATATCTTCATAACCAGGTTGACTTAGGCTAACAAATATCTAAAATACGATGACAATGTTTTTACACTTGTATAAATCATGTTAGTTATTTTTAAAGTAGTCTTCTAATTCGCTTATTTACTTTGTAAAGTAAGAGATGTTTGTTTAAATGGAGACATTGGAATTCAATCTTAATATACTTTTCTTGTTTACAGGTAATAATTCTGAAGAACAAATTGATGGCTGGGTAATCTCTTCTGAATCTTGTGCTTTCCAGGCCATTGGAGCCAAATTCTGCAGGGAAGTGCTTCCTGGTGAGTGAAGTAATTTCTTTCATTTAGAAGATAAAAGCTGCATTTAAACTTTGTTTTGGTTCTGATCCTCTGTGTGTGAAGTGGGGAGGGAATGACATTAAAATATCCCCCTCCCCAAATTTATAGACAAACCATACAGATGCATACTGCAATTTCTTGTTAGCAAATAAGATAGGCCACTTCTCATTTTCATCCAACTTAATTCTGTTCTTTCTTGTCATCCTCTTCCTAAATTTATAAACAAAACTACACAGATGTGTGCTAGGATTTCTTCTTGCCAATAAGATAGGTTACTTCTCAGTCTCATTTGACTTAGTTCTATTCTTTCTTGTCATACCCCCTCAAAAAATTTATAGACAAAACCATACAGATGCATGCTGGGATTTTCTTCTTAATCAATAAGATAGGCCACTTGTTGATTTCCCAATGGGAATGATTGCAAAAGTTTTCTCCTTTTTCCTCTTATAGTCAGAAGGACACAGAATGCATGCTGGGATATTTTTCTTAGCCAATAAAATGTGATAGCTTGCATTTTGACAGTCCAGATTTGCCTTATCTACTAGACAGACATACCGTGTTCACTTGGTCAACCTTGTTTTTGTGTACAAACACCAACTCCTAGTTTGTGAATTATTTTGCCTTCTTATCAATTTTGATTTGCTTTAACTATATTGTTTGCTTGTTTGCATGAGTGTTGCTCTTTCATTTTTTTTTATTTTTTTTTTTTGCCTTTTTTCTTTTCATTGCAAACTTTATTAATTCTGATTGTGTTATTTATCTTGCGCTTTAATGATGGCTTCTAACTCATCACCACTTCTCGGTATCACTTTTGTGTGTTAACACCATTTTTAGTTTGTGAACTTTTTTGCTTTATTACTGTTTTACCTAATTTTGTCTTGCATATATTGTTTGCTTTGTATTATTTTTTGCTTTGTATTTTCTTATTTGGGTTTTTTTTTCTTCATCCCTCCTGCAAACCTTGCCACATTCATGGTACATTTTATGCTGTGTGTTATCCTCCACCAAACTGCAGTCAAAACACCATGAAACTATAAAAATACATTTTTATAGTAAAAATTTCCAGAAATAATTAATAGTAAAAAAAACAAAAAATTTTAGCTATAGATCTTAATAGAAAAAAAAAATTCCAGCAGTAGATTTTAATGTTAATAGTAAAAAAAAAATTTACCAAAGCACTCAAGAAAATTAAATTTCAGCACTAAATGTTGATATACTATTAACAAGCCAGACCAAACTATAGAGAATTGACTATTTACATTGTTTGGACTGTTATCCTCATCCTAGTCACGTTGTATGTTTCGGCCTTCTTCAGGTGATTGGAATTTTGAACTAAACCCTTTTTGTCCATAAGGATAGATTGTTCTAGTTCCACATATCATGTCTCTTCTGGACGTCTCAGTTATCTCCCTTTAACTCAACTCTTCAAGAAGATGGCCAGAGCATACAATGGCCGAAATGTCGTGAACATGACAAAGATGAGGACAACAGTCCAAGCAATGTAAATAATTACAATACCTCATCTCAGAAATATAGAGAGTTGGACACTGTCATATTTTGAATTTTCAAGCGACTACATTGAATTCTGATGAAATAAGAGAGTTCTTTCTCCCTGGATTTTTTGATTCAGGTCACTCTTACAAATTAGAGGAATTTCCTAGTAAGCAAAAATGAATGATTTTTACCTTTTCTATGAGACTTGTTTTTTTTCTAACGTTACTTATCATAATTCTTTAATTTTGCAGGTGAAATTGTTGAAGTAAGCAAAATGGGTGTAAAATCTTTGTGTATTGTTCCAAGGAAGGAAGACAAACCACCTGCATTCTGTATCTTTGAATATGTTTACTTCGCTCGTCCAGATTCCATTTTGGAAGGTGAGTTGTTTTTACTTTCTGTCCTGGGTATGTGTGTGCGCAGAGACTTCTTGCTGATGCTGAAAATTTCTCAGCCCAAACAAAAAGCCTTTTATTGGCAAAAAAAAAAAAATCTGATCTTCTGTCATTTGTTCAGAGTTTGGCAGATATGTCAGACCAAGAACATTTTTGCACTCTTTACTCTCTCATATATATATATATATATATATATATAATCTCAGTCAGTTATGTGCTTGTGTGATACATGCTTAGATGATCATGTATCTTTCAATACATGACTAACTAGACAGATTTTTTTCTGCGGTTGACTAGTTGGCATCCAAGACAACCCGGGGAGAAGAAGAGGATTCATACCTTCCCCAAGGGTATTAGCATGTAAGTGAATGTAATGGATTTGTATGGAATTTGAACTCGGCTCTCTGATTCCTCAATCCGAGCGGATATCTATTACTCCACCGTGTACACACATATATATATATATATATATATATATATAATGGAACCAAAAAAGTACTAAAATCTATTAATTGATATATTAAAAAAAAAAATAATGTAATTTTATAAGTCACATAAAATCATCAGGTTAGCCATATTTTGCCCACACCTGTTCTACAGGATCAAATATTTAAATTTCTGACTTTTACTGTTGATGGTTCTCTTTGTTTGTCTGGCAGGTCAAATGGTTTATTCTGTCCGCAAGCGGTGTGGCCGCCAACTTGCCAGAGAACACCCTGTAGATGTTGATATAGTCAGCACTGTTCCTGAATCAGCCACTCCTGCAGCTATTGCATATGCACAAGAAGTGAGTATAATAAATAATATCGTTGTTTTTTGTCATCCCCACCCTTCAACATATTGTCCCGGGACACAGTGCAGTCTGTACTGTAATTTTTTTTAATTTCTTAGATTAAGCATTTTCAGTTATTATTGTTAATCCTTTAACAAGTATTTTTTAATCTTAATTTCAATTGCTTTTTTATCACAAATCTCTCTGTAAACATTAATGAAGACATTTAAAAAAACAAAAAACTTTGACTCTGAGAATATGAATAGAGATCCAACAGGAAATGATTTTACCCACCACCCCCTCAGTTTGTAGATAGCACTAGGAAAATATCTTTATTGTCTACTGATTCCTTTGAAGCAATAAAAATTCAGCTGAAAAAAAAAAACATTCCAAGTTTTTTCTATATTGCTAGCAAGCAAAAAAAAAATGCCTAAGACTAGATGGACCATAAATGCTGTCAAGCAATGTTAAATAAAAATGTTTATACAAGGTATCTCAAAAGATGTGAAGGAAGTTTTTAAAACAATCTAATATTGACTTTTTTTTTTTTTTTTTTTTTTTTAGACCAGTTTCTTTGCCTTTCGATCTGTCACAGTGTTTCAATTGATGTGGCCTTCCAGCCTTCTTCAGGCATTTGTTACATTTTGTAAACCTCTAGCAATATCAAACTGAACTCTGTGTATTTTTAATCTTAATAAGTATAAAAAGAATATTAATAAAAAATTTGATTATTTTAATCCTTTTAAGCAGATACAGAAATGTAACCATCTGGGTAGTTTAGTAACAAACAATGGAAAATGTGAAACAGAAACCTGAAGATATATAGGATTAATAAAAGATGTATTCCAGAAACTAACCAAAGTATTACAAAAAGTAAAAAAAATCGCATAAGAGGTAAGGAAATGCTAACGCGTTAAGAGGTATTTCTTTTATATGTGTCATATTAGTGGTAATATCTGGAATTTTTATTAACTGGAGCATTGTCAATCATTATTTTAAAAAAATATAAGAAATACTACTTTAAATAGTTGACAATCCTTCATCTAGTAAAAAAATTAAGATATTACTACTGCTAACACTACTGGTGTAAATAAAGGTATTGAAATTAAGATATAAGAAATCCTTGTAAAAATGATTCATTTAATAATAAATTCTAAACGTATCTATTACAAATATAACTAGTGGAAATAAAGCTATTGAAATTAAGATATAAGAAATCCTTGTAAAAATGAATGATGATTGACAATGATTCATTTAATAATAAATTCTAAATGTTTCTATTACAAATATAACTAGTGGAAATAAAGCAATTGAAATTAAGATGGCAGAAATAATAGTCAAAAGTGAATAATGGTCAGCAATGATTCTTCTCATAGTAAAAATTAAAGATATTTTCAATGTATCATTTGGCTTTTATAATTGTATATTCAGTTATATAGTCTTTTGTGCCAACAAAGTTCAGTTACATATTTTTCTAGTTTAGAGGTTAGTGTTTGAATCGAAGTAAAAGACAAAACTTCAAATGCTGATTTTCAAGGCTGGCAGGCACTCTCTCTTTGAAATATCTGTACAACACCATCTTCTTTTCCATCCACACCACATTTGGCCTTGTAAGGTAAACTTAGTGAATATTAATGTGTTTTGGAAATAATATAACCTCACTATTCACTAGATGTTTAACATGTAGACATAAAATGGTTGATTTTCAACACCAGTGGAAGCACTGGTCTCTGCTTTTGGAACATTAGTTTTATTGAATAATTTTATTGTTAATTTTAAATAAATATGATATACAAAAAGTGTTACCCAGAGGCTCAGTGAATTTGAACCACATGTGAAATGCATGTAATACATTTTTGCCACTATCCTTTGTAAGTAGGTGTGTAAATTGCAGATGGAAGTTCATTTTGAAAATGATAGAAACTTATGAACTTTACTTTTTCTTTTTCTAAATTACTTGAATTGTATGGTAGCTCCGTCTATAAATTTATTTACTACAATTTTTTTTCTTCCATAATTTATAATTTTCAGAACATATTGTAGACACAATATTGATACATAGAAAAATTATCAAAGGGAGATAATTTATATCATCCCAATCTGTTGTGTATTTTCTCCAATATATTTAATGTATATTAATGATTAACAAATTACAGTCCAAGGATCACATTCAGCCAGCCATGATATTTCCTCTGCCCTACAGGCCATTTGGAATGTATTATTATACTGAAATAATCTAATATTATGTATAAAAAAAAAAAAAAAGTTTTTTGTTCATGTATTATTTCAGACCCACTATAAGATGATCAACCCATTTGACATACTGAAAGACAAATACAAAGAGAGGAAAGTTAACTGACTTGTTTAACTTCCTAGATTAAATATATTCAGCTTTAAAAAATCTTTTGCTCAAGACTTACTTTCAACATTTGGCATAACACATTTAAGAAAACACTTTCAGAGCTAAATCAATTTAAAAGTTATTAACAGGATAGTTTGCATGTAAATAATTTAAAATGTAATGTAAAGTTATGCAAATTACTAGCTTGCAATGCTAATGGTGGGTCTGAGGCATTGTGGGCCATAATAATGCTGCCATTGTCCTTGCCAGAAGTTCATTTTATTTATTTTTTTATTTCTTTTTCCCCTTCTCTTTCTTTGATGAAAGACTGTGTTGATGGTGCTTCGTTTCCATCAAGTGACTGCCTACATTAGGATTCTTCCTACCAAAAAACTTGCCCACTTGGATTAAATTTTGTAGACATAAGATATTTCTTAATAACTATGGTAGTCTGTAGACGTATTAATATTTTTATTATTATCGTTATAGCTTGGAATTCCATATTGTGAGGTTCTTTGTAAAAATCGATATATTGGACGGACCTTTATCCAACCAAGTGTAAGATTGCGTCAACTTGGAGTTGCCAAAAAATTTGGAGCTTTATTTGAGAACTACAAGGGGAAAAGCATTGTCCTTATTGATGATTCTATCGTGCGAGGAACCACAATGGCACCAATCATCAGACTTTTGAAATCATCTGGAGCTACTCAGGTAAGTTAATTCTTTGAAAATGTCAGATTCTTTTGAAAATACCAAATTGGTTTTCACAGCTAGATTTGCCAGACATTAATAATTCTATAGGTTGCTTTTATTAGGATTTATTATTATTATTATTATTATTGCAATCATTACTTACTATTGCTATTACTACTACACTGAGGTACCTAATACAAGGTATGGAGGGGGGATCTTAATGGTTGTGTCAGTTTTTCTCATTATGCAATAAGCAGAGGGTCCTTAAAAAAAAGGGAGTGCTGAAAAATCATTGGAACAGCATAAAAGTGCAAAATTAATAAACAAGGATAGTCTTAAGTTCAGGAAGTGGAGATCCCCACCCAACACACAGTATTAGGTATCTAAAAGCACTACTGATAGTAATAGTATTAATAAAAGCATAGTGTACATGAAAATGATTGAATTATTTACATAAAGATTAGCATTTCTACCTAGTCAGAGTATCTGTGCATGCTGATCAAAGTGTAGTATCTGTGTACTATGAAAAGTTATACAAATATATTTTTCCTGAATCTATAGACCTCTGTGAAGCATTGGGCTACAACACCACCACATGAGGGGATGTTGCTGCAGTTTCAGTAGGATATAGGTTTTATAGGGTGCCACATACACAGGTGTGTGGATGGATATACATCGGGTTTTATATGAATGTGTGTATTATTATTATGAACCTGTCTTGAATTTATTTGAACAAATATGAAAAGCATATGTAGAAAATTAACAAATGCTACAATTTCTGTGACACATTAACTGTTCTTTGTATTTCACCCATTTAAGTTTGTTTGAAAAGTAATTACCACTGTAGAAACAAAGTATAATTCAGTGACATGACATGGCAGGAGAAAAAAGAATGAAACAAAACATTTGAGAGTCAAACCTTTTATGAGTTTAACAGAAGAAAAGAGAAAGGAAAAAGATTTACAATAATGGTGTTTCAAAAAAACATTTTGTGGACTTGTCACAGATAAGAAACATCCTGTTAACAGTTCTTTGAGGTCTTTTGATTTCTTGTTGTTGTGGTAGTGGTATGGTAATGTCTTGGCATCTCGACTTCTTGAGGATCAAAAAGATGTGGAGTAGGCGCTACAATCACAGATCTGTTGAAGTTTTTTTCCAAGTTTGTACATGCTACTCATTAAAAGCCAATGTGGGAAAGAGCAAGAATGATTCAAATGGGCACACAAGTCAGGACAAAGCAGCTTCAGTAAGGAGCCCATTCAAAGTGGGTGGGTGTTACTCCGAAAGACTTATAATAATTTCAGTAATGTGAATAGATACAGAATAAAAATGTTATTAGTTCAGAATATTGGTCATTTAATATCTATGTCCTGATTAAAAAAAAAAAAAAAAGGAAATCACCTTAAGTAGTGTTATAAAATAAGACATATCTCGGCTGATTTACAGGCAAATAAGCTAACATACTCAAGAGTGAGAGCCAGATGTGAACAGGACAAGGCCCCATCATAAAATGACCATATTTATGCGTTTACGCATATTCCCGACGCACGAGTTCCGGTCGAAAAATAAAATAATATTTTAAAGTGTTTCTATTTTTTCAACCAATAAAAATGCTTCCCTCCTAATTATACTCGCGTCGTTTTTTTCAGCCTGTTAAGCCATAAAAAAACGCCATAAAAGGGGTCACACAGAAGTACAACAGCAGTCAACAGGATGCCAGGAAGAGACCTGTCACGGTCAGGCTGAGCGGTCAGCAGCAGTAGCAGACAACATGCCAACCAGCCAACCAGTGAGAACTACTATGAGAGATCAACCCAGATCTTCAGCCGGCCTATGAACTATACCACAAGGTAGCTGTCCCAAACCCACACGTTCCTATTGAAATAAATCACGTAAATCTATTTCTACTGTTGTCGTATTTCTTTCTTGCAACCACCATACGCTTGTCTATAACAGTAAAATGTTAACTGGTTTCAATAGAATATTGCAGTGAAACGTGAGAGTTGCAAAAATTAATTTCAATGAAATCCAACTTCTTATTACAACATACAACCCAGCAATATTATGCCTCCAAGAAACTCGCCTGAAAGAAAATGACACCTTAGACCTTAAACATTATTACAACCATCTAAACAAGCAAGCCAATAAAGCCTCAGGTGGGTCATCAGTACTCATCAACAATAATGTCCCTCATAGTGAAATGTTGGTGGAAATGGGAGAGGTCTCTAAAACTCAATACTTATTATTACTCTGTCCACGAATGAACAGAGGACGTACTGTTGTACCTGCTAAGGGCTATTATTTGTATAATGTAAATGAATTGCAAAAGATGTTCTGTAAATTCATTAAAAATCAAGAAATGAAATTTTATTGTTCAATAATTAATGCAAGCGGTACTGACAGGATAGGGCTATTGTATCCCACAAACACAGTGAAATATTTATTTATTTTTTGGATTTTCTTTATACCTGTTGGCATTATATTAAGAAAGAATTTTTAAAAAAAGTTTTTTCTGTCACGTCTTCCAAATGATAAGATTGTAAGTTTTTAAATTTTCTATGTTCTTTACTCTGACTGACCTGAAGCTTGCTTTTGTGCAAGCAATGATCATGTAAAGTTTAACATTTTCTTTGTCCTTGTTTTTTCTATCATAAATAATTTAAAATTTGCAGACACATTTTACACGTATACACAAGTACTAAAAAGAATTTATTACATATTTGCAATCAACTTAAAATTCAAAGTATAGAATACCTTCTGTAAAATGGTTGTTAGCAAAATAATTTCACATGCCATTGCTTATAAGCTGATGTAGGTGTTCCAATATGGTAGTTTTGTGCTAGGCTAGATTAAGCTGAATCAATATCAATTCTTTTATCTGGTCAAGTAATTTATTGATTTTATTTAAAGATGAAGATAATTTTAATCTCAATAAAGATCCTGATTTTCTCATTTGCATTGGTATAATTCTTTTTCTTTTTTTTTTCTCTTAAGGTACATGTCCGTGTAGCTTCCCCTCCAGTGAAGTACCCATGCTACATGGGTATAAATATACCCACTAGAGAAGAATTGATTGCTAACAGATTTAACCTGGAAGAATTAGCTGATTATCTTGGTGAGTTCAATTTTGTTTTGTCACTGGAAATAACTTCTCTCTATCTCACTCTCTCTTTCACTGGAAATAACTTTGCTTTTCTCTGTTCTCTGAAATCATTTTTCTGAAACTCCCCCTCTTTTCTCTTTCTCTTTATCATTTTTCTCTCTCTGAAAATCATTTTTCTCTCTCTCTCTCTCAAATCATTTTCTCTTCTCTGAAATTCATTTTCTCTCTCTCTCTCTCTCTGATTCATTTTCTCCCAAGTCTCTCTTAACTGAATTCATTTTCTTGTCTCTCTGAAACTCTCTTGAAATTCATTTTCTCTCTCTCTCTCTCAAATTCATTTTCTCTCTCTCTCTCTCTCTGGAAATTCATTTTCTCTCTCTCTCTCTCTTCTGGAAATTTTTCTTTTCAAAAAATCATTTCTTCTCTCCAATTTTTTATTTTCTCTCTTTCTGAAATCATTTTCTCTCTCTTTTCTCTCTCTGGAAATCATTTTCTCTCTCTCTCTCTCTCTGGAAATCATATTTTCTCTCTCTCTGGAAATCACACTCTCTCTCTCTGTCTTTGCTTTCGAATGTCAGTGACTATTTTTAACTTCTGGTTAATCACGTGATCATCTTTAACAACTAAATAAGAACAAATGTAAAGTGAAAATGTCTGCAATTTTGTAATATTTTGCCTTAAAATGTCAAATTCTACATCTTGTAAAAAGGAGAAAAATTATCTGAAGAAAGACATGTTTCAGGAAAAGTGTGAATTACAGTCATTTTGTACCACTGTTAATGGAAAGATAAACTGTTTGATTTGCAACCATTGCATTGCGATGTCAAAAGAATATAATGTGAAAAGACATTATGAAACAAACCATCGATCTTATGATAAATATGAAAGAGAGATGCGTGTTTCAAAAATGAAGGAATTCAATGTTTGCTTTACAAGAATTCAGAAAGGCAGCGTTGGTTTTGTCACTGCAAGCTTTGAACTCTGTAAAATGATCACTATCAGTGGAAAATCTTACATTGAAGGAGATTTCATAAAGTGATGTCTTGTAAAAACAGCTGAAATTGTATGTACAGTGAAGTCACACTTATTTCAAGACATTAAGCAGGAACACTTGCTGAACAAATTGATGAAAAGGCAGGTGATTTGGGTTGACAGTTGAAGACTTTATCATCAAGTCTTAAACATATTTTTATTGCTCTGGATGAAACAGTTGACATAGCTGGAATAGCACAGCTTGACATTTTCATCAGGGCTTGTGACAATGAATTTCAAATTTATGAAGAACTAATTGAAGTGGTCCCAATGCATGATACTACAACAAGCCAGGACATTTTTGAGAAAGTTGAAAAGCTCTTCCATGAGTATGGCCTTGATTTGAGTATACTTGTATGTTTATCTACTGATGGTGCTGCCATCTCCCAACCATATTTGGATGGGAGACATAATGGTGTTTCTGCCAAGTTAAGTACAAAAATAGAAAATATATATCCAGATTCAACATTCAAGCATTTTCACTGTAATATCAGAGATTGTGCTCTGCATCACCATCAGTTTAGCCAGTTATTGAAAGACATGAATAATCAGTTCACAAATGTCCCATTCTACACAGAAGTTTGGTGGCTTTCATGTCACAAGTGAACTGAAAATATTTTTTTTATTGCAACATGAAATTGTTATGTTTTTGGAGATGAAAGGTCAAAGCACAGATGAATTTGAAATTACAATGTAAAAATAAGTTCATCACTCAGTTATATGATGATATCAAGTGTTTCATTGCAAAATTAGCTTTATTGAAGTCCCCATTGTCACATGAAAACTTGATTCATTTCCCATGTTCAAGAAGTTGAAAAAACTGCCAATATGGCAGCATAGCAGGGGCACGGCCTGCTGTCTTTGGTCAGGATCGATCCCGGTATCCGAGAACAAGCCATCAGCCCATACTCATCGGTCGTTGATGGTGTTTGATACAGCAGCTGGTCTTTAAGTTGACCTCTTCAACTATGACCTCTCTTAACCACGTTGTGATTTTTGATCTTAAGAGGGCCAAGCTGAATTATCACTGGGGTATCTCAACCAAGCTAAACCAAGGAGTTGAATACGCGCACACAAAATTGAAAATAAAATAGACAATGCCTGAATAAGTCACTATATGTTGTTTATATCAAAATGAAAAAATATATTTACAGTTCTTTTTTTTTTCTTTTTCTTCTTTTCTCAACCCATTTCTAATATTTGGCAACGGAACAAAAATTTCGGCTAACTTCTTTAAAGGTGGCCAGACTTGACAACTGGATTTATCTTCAAGTACTGTTGTTTGTACTTTCTAGAAGGCACAAGGTTATCATCAGAGTTTTTCTTCAGCAACAGATAATTATTATTATTAATATTTATATGTTGGCAAAACAGCGTAATGGCAGAGATCTCTTAACTCCCCATCCACAGCTTCAACTCCAACTACTTTAGCTCCTATGGGGCACTTGTATTTATGGGTGTCCCTTCCAACTGGTGTGGTGCAGGTGAATAGGTGAGTTTTATGCAAATCTCCTAAAATTCAACCAGTCCCCTTCTCTCATTTTCTGTTTCACGCTTCCAGTTTTGGAAGATCCCTCCTCTTTAGGGAGGAGCCATTATATGACGTCAGCCTTCCTGATGTCATCTTCTGCCTTCACAATTGCTCATTCTGTTTTCACAATTATAATTTTTTTGGATGACAATTTTCCCAGTATGTGGAGATTGACACCTTTCAACAGACGACTTTAACCTCTGTCCTCTGACTCCTGCACCTGTTCACTGTCTCTCAGCAGGCAGCGACAATAGCATTCTGTATATTTTTTTTTTTTTTTTTTTTTTCAACAAAATTCATACATCTGTTCCCAATGCCATGGGAAAATAAGTCTCTTTCTGATAAAAAATAAAATCGTTTTCTTTAACCCTTTTCATCCATACACCATGTTAAATATTGTTACATCAATACTGAATCTGTATTTATCTTTGCTAAGTACGACAGTTACCTAGAATTTCAGTCAAAGGAATTTCAACAAAGATTTTGTGATTTTTCATCTTGTGAAGATCAGTTTTCATCATTCTCAGCACTGTTATAAAATAAAATAAGACATATCGCGGCTGATTTACAGGCAAATACTCAAGAGCGAGAACCGGATGTGAACGGGACAAAGCTCCGTCACAAAATGACCATTATCTTTCTTTACAAATGTTTCCGACACACGTGTTCCGGTCGAAAAATAAAATATTTAAAGTGCTCTATTTTTCGTCCAATAAAAATGCTTCCCTCCTAATTATACTCGCTTCATTTCTCGAGCCTGTTAAGCCATAATAAAACGCTATAAAAGGGATCACACGGAAGTTCAACAGGTGGCCACAAAGGAGACCTGTCACGATCAGGCCGAGCGGTCAGCAGCTATCAGCGGGAGAGCTTCAACCACTGTCAACATGTGTGAACTACTATGAGAGATCGACCAGATCCGAAAGCCGGCTTATGAACTTTATCACAAGGTAGCTGTCCCAAACCCACACGTTCCTGTTGAAATAAACCACGTAAATCTATTTCTACTGTTGTCGTATTTCTTTCTTGCCACCATACGCTTGTCTATAACACTGGTGTCAGAAGCGTACAGCAAGAGAAATATGGCTGACTACACGAGCCTCACCCGAGCCAAACTATTTACTCTCATCAAGGAACAGAAAACATTACTATTCAACTTGAAAACGGGACCAACACAGCCTTCCGAAGCCACGATACAGGAAATTCAAGCCGACATAAACGACATGCTGACTGCCCTAAAATCAACTGCTTCAACACCTCCCGCCGCTCAAACAAACAGCGATTACAGCTTAATGATGCGCCAACAAACTATACGCGACACATTGAAGCTAGAGAAAACTTTTCACCCTGGACACGACGTGAACCGATTCGTCACGGCCCTAAACAAAGTATACACAATCCACGTCACGCCAAAACTCAGCACCTATCCCAGCCTGGAATGCGAATTCGTCAAGTCTGCTAAAGATTTACTGGACCAAAGTATCTTTCAGCAAATGGTTGACTCAAAAAGGACATATCCACCTTCAACAACTGAAGGAATACTTATTAAGAGCCCACGGAAGCCAGATGACTAACTTCCAACACCTCAGTCAAGCCTGGGACCTGGAACGGTGAGACGGCGAAAAATTAACAGACTTCACGGGTCGACTCGAAAACACCCTAAGAGAGGCAGCCGTCCACATAAAAAACAAATACAAAAAAGACAAAAATACAGACTTAACAGTCAATGGACTTATTTCCATCATCGGCGCTATGCTAATGAGCGAAAAGGTGAAAATTTGGAACTCAAATCTCTACCCACATCTCGTCAAGACAATGGACAACCACTATTCAGCCATTGGCATAGCCTCCAAGCTCAAATATACCTTGATCGCGTAAAAATCCAACGACACGATTTCGCACAACACTGTGTATTTCACACAGAAACCACAGTGGTCAAACCAAAGAAACACGCCACTCTGACCCAGCAGGCAACCAAACCCACAGCAGACGGGTCTCACCAACCCTCCCGAACATGGCCACCATCCGACACGCAGAAACCATCAGCACACACCACGAATCAGCGTGTGCAAGAACTACCTCAGAGGCCACCCCTGCCACCATGGACGCAACTGTGTATATCGCCACCCACCTCGCACTCGGGCACAAGCCCATATCGCCGCAATGAATGACAATATACAAGCCATAAATGATGTGGAACAGGATTTTCGCTTCGGGCAGGACGAGATGTGATGCCTCGTTCGCCATGCCCCTACATCAGCCATCACACCTTCAACTTTCAAGGACTCGCTCACCATTTACCGCTCGTCCAGTCCACCTTCAACTTCAGGGACATCACCTTCTCTGGCGTCGCAATGCTAGACTCTGGATGCTCCACCTGCATCGTACCAATATCTCAGTTACCCAGAGAAGCCAAGAAACTCATGACCCGCTCCGACGTCGTAGTAAAAGGAATCAACAGCAGCAGCACCACCACCCTCGGCGAACTGACTTGCAACATCACCATCGGCAGTCGAGACTCACCCACATTCAAAAAGGTTAACGTGCTGGTAACTACCCAAACCACACCAATCCTGATCGGCCAAAATATCCTACGTCACAACATATTCGATTCCTATCTAATCGACAATCAAAATGCGACTATAGAATTCAGACGCACACTTTCCTCAGGATATACAACACACACAGCCGCAATCATATCACTGTCATCGTCAACCAACGATCCAGCATATGGTGCCCAAGCTGACATCATTCAAAACCAGCCTACTATGGAACTACAGCCCAACATCCAGACACTGGATCAAAAGCTAACCTGGCTAAAACATAACACAGAACTATCGCTACCAAACCACCCAAACTGAGACGAACTAGAGGCCACTGCAAACTTACTCATTCGCTACGCTGACATTATCGGCACCGAAAGCAGCAGCAAAGGCACATTCATCCAACCCATCCGCATACCAACCAACGGTCAGTCTCGCAGCCAGAAACAACACCCGATAACCCAGGCTTTGGAAGCAGACGTAGATACCGAAATTAAGCGTATGGCTGATGAAGGTATCATTGAAAACTGCAGCAACCCCAAAGGCTTCAATAGCCCTGTATTTGCCGTACGCAAGAAAAACGGATCGATTCGTGTCATTGCTAACTTTAAAAGAACTCTCAACAAGGTCTTGGTCGATCTTGACCCTTACCCAATGCCAAGGATCGACCACTTGTTCAACAAAATCGGCAAAGGCAATAGATATTTTACTACTCTTGATCTACGCAGCGGCTACTGGCAAATTGAGATCGACAAGCGAGACCGATACAAAACAGCATTTACATGGAAGGACCAATGCTATCAGTACATGCGCCTGGCCTTCGGCCTTACATCTGCCGGACAAATCTTCTCCTGTTGCATAGCAGAAGCCCTAGCCATGGTCACATCCCGTGACAACATTTCTTCCTATATCGACGACAACCTGGTCCACGCTAAGACATTTAGGGAGTACATACTCTCCCTCGAACAATTTTTTACTGCCCTCTGAAAATTCGGACTCAAGCTGAATCCTGATAAATGTTCCTTCCTCGCATCAGAGGCAAAATTCCTCGGACGCATAGTAAACAGCGAAGGATTCAAGGCTGATCCAAAATACGTTCGTGCCATCAGGGAAATGAAACCTCCAACATCAAAAAAGGAATTACAAAGCCTTATCGGCCGTTTAGTGTGGATCAGACAATTCCTAGAGACACGTCTTCACGAACGAATCAAGTCAGATATGTTTTCAAAACTTATGGGTCCCATACACGAACTCAACAAGGTTAATAAAATCTGGACGCAAAATGCCGACAGAGCCTTCAAAAAAATCAAGGTCCGTCACTCTTCACCACCTGTCATCTCGTTTCCAGATTTCTCCAAACTTTTCACACTCACCACTGACGCCAGTGACGTCGCATGTGGAGCAATCTTAATGCAAGAAGCCGACAACGGGAAGAAAGATATCATAGCGGTCGCTTCCCATACATTCAACTCCACGGAACAGAACTGGTCCACGACAGAAAGAGAGGCATATGCAATAAAGTGGGCAATATTGAAATTTGATTATTTCCTTCGCAACCGCCCCTTCGTCATCTTCACCGACCACAGATCGCTGACATATCTGGACCAATGAGAGTTCAATAATGCCAAAATACGACGATGGCAAGAAGAAATTTCATGTTATAAATTCGTCTTGGAATATGTTGAAGGAGAATCAAATGTACAGGCTGACATGCTCAGCAGAGGCTGCGGACATAAGAAAACGAAAGCCCCGAACGACCCTACACCGGCAGGCAGGACATTCGAGGTAAGCGGTTCAGACCTCCGCGTATACATCCCATCTTGGTGCCTCGGCGAGTTTAACGGTTTACAGCTCATTCCCAAAATTCACACACCACAAAACGCCCGCACCCACAAGCGCGTTACCAACGCATTCTTCGCCTATCACTCCACCACCACCATCCCCACCGAGAGAATCTGCAACCACCCCGGCATCGCAGATGAACAACTGAAGGACGACGCCCTGGCAAAGATCATCAGCGCCCAGTCACCCACTCCAAGCGAACCTCATATCGATCCTGACAACCACCAAGCTACGCTTTTCAAAAACATTTCCACCAATTTTTTTCTAGAACCAGGCACCTCCGTTTTGATGATAAGAGACAGTAAACACTCTCCGAGATTGGTTGTACCATACAAACTATGACCCAGATACCTCTACCAGGCACACGAGGGCAACAATCACTCAGGTGTCACCCGTATGCGAGAACTCCTTTCAAGCTACTGGTGGGAATTCAAAAACCGCAACATCAAGGCCTATGTCGATTCTTGCGACACGTGTGCTAAGTGCAAGGGCAACTATGGTAGACATACCCACTGGCCCATTGGCCACTGCAAACGAGGAAAGAGACCATTCGATCTCGTCTTTATAGACTTTGTCACAATGCCCAACTCAAAGGGAAAACGCTACATCCTAACCATCTTGGATAGCTTCAGCCGACATTTTACAGCCATACCATGCGCGAGAGACCGTGCTATCGACGCTGCCCGCGGATTGTACCATTTCTTCCTTCGACACAGAGAGATTCCACGCATAGTATCCTCTGATCGAGGCACACACTTCACTGGAGAAGTCTATCGACAATTCTGTAACCAGATGTCAATCACGCAAGAACTTCACTGTCCTTGGTGCCCGCAAAGCTCAAGAAATATCGAGAGACAACGTCGCACAATGAAGCACGCACTTTATATGTTATGCGAAGACAGGAACTGTGAATGGACAGACGTTCTAGAATCTGTCGTTTCGTCCATGAATGCCACGACCAACAGCACCACCGGTGTCTCCCCGCACTATGCCATTACCGGCCGTCACCCCAACATCGGCCTACCTACACAACACCACGTCACCCTGGCCAACGATGAAGCCGACCACAAACTTGAGACTAACTTAAATCGCCTCACATACAAGGACCCAATACAAGTAGGCGACAAGGTTTTACTTCATCGGCCACACTCAACTGTAGCCCAATCCTCTCATCTGCCCTGGATAGGAAATTACACCATTATAACGAACAATATGATGTGTCAGGTGCAAAACGATGATGGTGATACAATCTGGATTCACTGTGCACATATCCGACGACTGGCTCCACGCCCAATGCATCTTTCTAATACAATCCCTCTACCTCCACCATGTAACAGTCACCAGGATCATTCTCCTCTACATCCCTCGGGGACACATAACTCAGCAAATAACCCCATACCAAAACAGATGCCAATAAGAACACGAGGACAACTTCCCACACGCTTCAGAGACTTTATCATGAATTAGTCACCCAAATATACACGAATAACGCTCACTGTAAATGAGACCGAGATCTGGGGAGCCTTGTTATAAAATAAAATAAGACATATCTCGCTGATTTACAGGCAAATACTCAAGAGCGAGAACTGATGTGAACGGGACAAAGCCCTGTCACAAAATGGCCATTATCTTTCTTTACAAATGTTTCCAACACACGTGTTCCGGGTCGAAAAAATAAAATAATATTTAAAGTGCTCTATTTTTCATCCAATAAAAATGCTTCCCTCCTAATTATACTCGCCGTTTCTCGAGCCTGTTAAGCCATAATAAAACGCTATAAAAGGGATCACACGGAAGTTCAACAGGTGGCCACAAAGGAGACCTGTCACGATCAGGCCGAGCGGTCAGCAGCTATCAGCGGGAGAGCGTCAACCACCATCAACATGTGTGAACTACTATGAGAGATCGACCAGATCCGAAAGCCGGCTTATGAGCTTTACCACAAGGTAGCTGTCCCAAACCCACACGTTCCTGTTGAAATAAACCACGTAAATCTATTTCTACTGTTGTCGTATTTCTTTCTTGCAACCATACGCTTGTCTATAACAGCACCATTCACTTTTGATGTTGCTCAGGCAGAGGAAAGTCTACAGATGAAACTACTGGAAATGCAAATTGACTCAACACTCAAGGGAAAGTACTTAGAAGTAGGGGTACCCAGATTTTTTTCATACCTTCCTCAAACATTTAAGAACTTCAGAAAGTTTGGCACAAAGATTATGGCAATGTTTGATTCCACATGACTGTGAGCAGTTATTTTTGTTTATGAAGGCCACAAAAACATCTCACAGAACCAGATTAACTGATGAACATTTGTCATCTTTGATCAAAGTGGGATCTACACAGATATTCCAACCTGATATATAGAGAATAGTTTGTCTAAAGTGATTTCAATCATCAGGACAACATAAAAATGATTAAATTGTACTACCTTGTATTGTAAGTAATTTGTATTTAAAGTTTAGTTACCACTAGCTGTGATTAATGTAAGACTGTAAACAGGTGCAGCCCTTGAGGCTGCAGATATGGCTGATGCGGCCTTCCATATGCCAGAGTTTGACATGCCTGGTCTACAAACTATTTACATACTATACAATCAACTATACACCCCCCGAAAAATATATCCTGTAAATAGATAGACTATAAAAAGTAAACCTAACAAATCATATGACTTCAAAACAAGATTATTCACAGACCTTCAGATAACAAACTATCCACTTACGAAATTGAAACAACCGACCTGGGTGTGATATTAAACTGCACAAGACACAAACCTAAAAATTAAGAAGAAACCATAGTTTCCAAATCATTTCATTAGGGACCCTACAAATGTACCCAAAACAACCAAAGATTGTCAATTCACCCCAATGAGGTCACCTGTTTGCCATGGGTGGTAACCTGTGATGTCCTGGGACAAAGTCCTGATGGCTGAGTAACCCCTGACCTGCAAGTAGCCAGGAATCCTACAACACTCCACTTCAATCCCAAGACTGGCAAATGGAATATCCCAATCCAATCGGCTAGTCACATAGTGGCAAGAGCTAGTTGAGTTGAAAGAGAATGGACAGGACATGGCTGCAAGTCTCTACACCACACTATACTTGGGTAATGGTAGTGAGGGAATGTAGGTGCTCGCAGCCACTTCCAGCCCAACTATACTGTCAGTGTAACCCTGATGGATCAGGACGAATGGGATAAATTGCCCCTTGATAGCATCCCTTAAGAAGGAACTCTTGAGATGAGTGGGGAGTATAGATGGTAAAACAATAAATTAATCATTTTATGGCAAATATTTATAAAAGAAGCAAGAGAGGATATGAAAGCTCAGACACTGAAAGTGAAGACGGAAAAGCGGAAACAACAAAAAAAAAAACCCCCACTTTCATCATTATAGAATCAAGAGAAGACTAATCCATAACAAAATTGCCCCCCTTTATAATCTATATAAGTTATATTGGCCAAGATAGACCCAAAATCCATCACAAAAATACAAAAAAGTAATACACTTCTGATAAAACTCCTCAAAAACAGTCAAAGATGTAGAAATTCTGCTAAAGATGAACTCAATTTGACAAAATAAAAGTATAAATATACCCTTACTAATTCTTAAACTTCTCCAAGGGTGTCATAAAAAGTTTGGATCTCTCGTTATGCTTATCAGAAGTTAAAAATCGTGCTTCATTTAAATATTAAGGCATAACAAACATAAAAAAAGATACAAATTCATAGAAATGGAACACTCATAGACACCAACACATACAAGTCAGTCGCAGGTGTCGCCATACAAGTATTTTGATATGCTAATATTGTGCGCCTTCTCTTGGTTGTCGATGAATGGAAAAATGCTCGGCCAATAAAAGCAGGGTAGGGGAGACAAAATTTGTGTATTTAGTGACCGAGTAATTTTTCTGACTGGTTACGTGCATTGTGATTTGTGACATTTGACCTGCAAATCAAGATTTCGACATTTCTTTCTGCTCCTGATCTTTGAGTCTGAACTCTCAGTGATTTGTTCTCTTCATTGTGGAAGTAATCTGTGACAAATATTTTCCTTTGCAATCCAAGAACTCTTACAATAACTTGCTCTCGAATTGCCCCCTTATTCTGTTGGTATAGTAAGCCGAAGGGTGCACGTCCTACGTATGCCATGCTAAAATATTAACATGCTCCACTGGTGGGGCATGTGCCCCATGTTGAGAATCATTGTTATAAATGAATAAAAAAAAAAAAAAAAACTAATAGAGTTGCTGAAGACAAGTTTAACATGCAAGAACTCATTGCCCTCCATTGGAACAAGTCTTACCCTTTCAACCTCAAACAAAAAAGGAAAACCTGTAACTACCAGAAAAATTACTTTGAAAACCTTAAACTAAAATACAAAAAAAATCTAAAGAACTAAAAGATTCCAAACAATCACAAGAGAAACAAAAAGGCCTACACAACTCTGTACAACCCTGAAAAAAACGGTAGAAATGGAAGTAGAGCAAAAGTTGAAACCAACTACACCAAAAGAACGATCAACATCAAAACAAATAACACATTAGACCTTAAACACTACATGTCATACAAGTCATATAAGTAAACAAGCCAATAAAGCCTCAGATGGGTTGTCAATAATCATCAACAATAATGTCCCTCATAGCGAAATAAATTTAAAAATAAATATAGAAGCAGTTGCAATCTCTACAAATTTACACAGAACCATCACTATTTGCACAATATATATATATATATATATATATTTTAAGTTATAAAGAACTTGGTAAACAATCCAAGGAGGATGAAATCCTGAGAGCTCAATGTGAAGAACAGAGCTAATATTTAATGAAAAACAGACCAATTTAAGGTACCATTACAATAATTTATTTCACCAAAATCCTTTTTAAAGGATTTCGGATCATCAGGTAAACACTTCCAACAATGAAATGAGAAGAAAAATCACATTTTTCTTCTCATTTCATTGTTGGAAGTGTTTACCTGGTATATTAGAAAGGAAAAAATACAAGCTTTAAAAAAACTGTGTGAGTGATGGACTATTATACCTTAAGACTTGGGCTCTTAGTGTTGCTCACTCTGAGCGTCTAATTGTTGGATTTTGGTTGGTGCACAGTTATGGGTCCAAGAGGTAGCCTACTCAGTTCTTAGGCACATTCTGATTCAAATCTTAAGTTATCTTGTGGATTTTGCTGAACTACTCTGGGGATCTGCTGATCTGTTCTGCTTGACCCCTGCGGTTCTATTTGGCTCGAACTCTAGCCCTGTTCTCCCTGAAAGCCTCAAAATGCTTGGTTTTTATAATACTTTGTCCAAAACTGGGTGGGGAGTCTGACTGGCATAGAAATATCAACCATTCCTTTGTCTCAACTGAGATTTTCCAATTTTGGGCAATTATCCAGCCCCTTAGTGGCAGTGATAGGATTAATCCACCCATCTAACTCCAACTTGCCTTCTCTAGCATCTCTGACATCCACTCATAGCTTTCACCTCCTCTCCTTCCTCCAACATCCATAGAAACAACTTGTTACAACTCTCTTGATCAGGTTGACCAATTCCTTTCTAGCTACCATATCTAGGAGTGGTCTGAACTGTAACTAAAAGCTAACCATCTCAACTACTTTAAATTTTAGGTGAATTCAATTTATGAAAAAGATCACCTATTGAAAAAAAATTATCATCATCCTGTTTCTTCTGGACACCACCAAAACCATCAAAGAATGGCTGTATAGATTTATTTTATAGTGAAATCAAATCTCCAGAAAAAGATAACAAAATATTTAATTCTCTTTTCCTTCAGGCCACATGCAATGCTTCCTCTAATCATTATCTTCAAGTGGAAAATTATTATCCAAATCAGCATTCTGTTTTAAGCCCGAATGAAACAAATGTTTTTCATTAATCTTGACCACCTGAAATTGATTCATAAAAAAGCGACTCTCTGATCAGACAGCAGTTACTTTCGGCATAGTTTTAATGTCCACTTAGAAATCTAAATCCATTGTTCATATCAACAATTACAATTTTATCTTGACTAGTGGGTTTAAGTATATCCAGACCGGAACACTTCAGTCAAGATTTAAATGTTATCTCAACCCGAGATAAATGTTTTCTAGGTCATCCTATCCACCTGTAGCCGATAATGTCACATGGATACTAAAACAAAAAAGGTTTGGGTCATGATCTGGAAAATGTCAGGGGAAAATTGCAAGAACCATAGCAAACACCTTATCCAAAATAATGCAAAATTTACAAATAAGAAAGGCATAGCTAATAACCTTGCAGAAAATACCTCTCTACAAAATAAAACAAAAGAATTCAAGACCATCAAGCATAATGAAGAAAAAAAATCAACTTCCAATCCAAAAAAGAAGAAATCTATAACCAACTTTTCACAAAAACAGAAATGCAAGAAGCATTAAACAAAGCAGACAACACAGCTGTTGGAGCAGACAATATTCACTATGAATTCATAAAACATTTACCAGAAGCATCTTCAAATTTCCTACAATATATGGATCAGTGGAGACATCCCCAAAATTTGGAAGGAAGCTACTGTGATTCCCATACTGAAACCCACAAAAGACGCCACAGACCCAGCAAATTATCAACCCATTGCACTTACAAGCTGAGTCTGTAAAACATTCAAAAGGATAATAAATAACTGACTTGTATGGTTCCTGGAAACTAATAACTTAACAGAGTATCAGTCAGGTTTCAGAAGACAAAGAAGCCCCATCAATCTCCTAATGAGATTGGAAACCTCCATTAAAAAAGAACACCTAACAGCAATATTTTTTGATATAGAAAAGTCATACAACACAACCTGGAGACATGGTATAAAAAAAATATTTAAAGGACCTGGGACTGACGGGCAGAATACCAATATTTATTTCTAACTTTCTGGATGATCAGAATTTCAAAGTACGGATAAATGACACACTTTTGATCAAAAAGGAACAAGAAATGGAGGTGCCATAAGATAGTATTCTATCCGTTACCCCTTTTTAACAAAAAAATAAATGACATTGTGAAAAACATTAAAACTGGGTTCGACTGTGCACTATATGTGAATGATTTCTTGATTTAATTTAAATCAAAACATATGCACACAATGGAGCACCAAATCCAACTCTGCCTCAATAGGTTGGACAGGTGGACCACAGACAAATGACTTTAAATTTTCAAAAGATAAGACCAGTGCATACACTTCTGCCAAATCAGAATGATGCCCAATAAAGCCACCCTAAAATTGGATAATGAAGTAATACCTGCGGTCATTGAATACAAATATCTAGGCCTTATACTCGACAAAAAATTGTCATTTATCCCCACTTATCAAACATGTACGAGCAAAATGCAACAACGTGATGCAACTCCTCAGGGTGATAGCTCACTCTGAGTGAGGAGCCAACATAAAAAAAAAAAATTACTAAAACTCTACCAATCATTGGTATGGTCAGAACTGGACTATGCTTGCTTCATTTATGGAGCAGCCAGAAAAACGTATGTAAAAGGATTAGAAACCTGGGGACATTGGCTTACACTGGGTGTCTTCAACACATTCCCAGTTGTGAGCTTCTATGTAGAAGCAGACAAAACCTCATTACTATTTAGATGACAGAAACTGGCTCTACAATATTACGCAAAATTGTCCTCAAACCCAGCAAACCCAACCTACAATAGTGTGTTCCACCATTTTTGAACAAAAGGAAAAATCTTTTAGACCATTCACTATACACATGGAAGAGCTCACCAATGAAGACAATACATATACAGAAAAGCATCACCTCAGATATATCACCCTGGTTACTAAAACAACCAAAAGTTTTACTAGAGCTTACAAGCCTCCAAAAATCATAAACAAATCAATTGACCTATCAAGAAGAATTACAAACCATTAAACACACATACTCAAACACAGATGGATCCAAAATCGGAGAAAAAGTAGGATGTGCCATCATCATGAACAATTTTAAAACAATGAAACGGGTTGCCCAATGGAACTTCCTTCTACAGTGTTGAGGTACTAGCAATTGATATAGCACTGGAAATTATAACCTCAATCAAACGTAATAAATTCATAATTTTCTGATTCAAAACCCCTTAATTGTAAAACTTTTAAATAAAATCAGTAATCTCTCTCAAAAAAAAAAAAAAAAATAGACATCACCTTCTGCTGGATACCTCACCACAGTGGCATTCACGGAAATGAAAAGGTTGATAAGGCAGCTAAAAATTCACTAGATCTGGACCCCCCCACTTCCCGAGTGCTGAAATCCCATACACAGACCTATGACAATATATTAAAAAGTATATTAGGAAAACGTGGCAACAATCACGAAACTCAAACTATTTAATATCAAACTGGACATCAGTGAATGACTCTCAGGTTATAGGAAAACAAGAAGAGAAGAGGTGGTCCTGGCCAGACTCTGCATCAATACCTGCTCAAAAATGACCCCACCCCTCCCTGCCAAATATGTATGGCCTGTCAGGTGCCATACACAATTAGACACATCCTAATAGACTGTACTGATTTTCACCAGTCCCAGGTGAAACATTGCCAAACAAATATGAAGAACCTCTTAGATAGTGCTGGGCCAGACAGAGTATTGGGACTTGTCGGGGATATTGGATTGTTTAGATGGTGTGACTCTCTAACCCTGGGCTGGTTGCAGCACCATTTATGACAATCTAACCCTTGGCTGGTTTGGGTGAAAACCTGGTTTACCACGGAACCATTTGTGACACTAACTCCTCTGGTTGTCTTGGTTGCAGTCAATGTCTGGTTAGATTTGATATCAGCTTTGTTGTTCTCAGCTCGCCTCCAACATCTGGTTACCGAAGTAACTGCTTTGATCTCTAGTCCAACCTACCCACGTTGTGATTTGATCTTAGGTAGACGAAATCAATCAGGCGTTGGGCCGTAGTGCAAGCTGAATCTGGGGTAAAGGTGATACCGCACAAGTGTATGTAAAAGAAAAACAACGAAACAAACCCAGGAGGTTCAAATGTGCTGAGAAATAACAAGTATCTTTATATCTGTCTGCTGAATACAGGAGTGTGTCTTTCTCCCAACCCGCTTCTATGGATTCGTGACACTTTTGCATTTCTTAAGTGAGTCTTGATATCTTACATTGTTTTTCAATAAATTGCTTTTTGGTATCTTCAGTCGATATTGATTAAAACTTGCTTTTGGTTAGAAGTCTAAGTCAGAAGGCGTGGAAATCTTTCGGTCAGCTCCTGCGAGGCTGGTCTCCGAGCCCAACAGCTTTCTGTTGATCTGTCTCCGATCTCCAACCCAACTCTACCCTGAACTCCTGGGGACGTTCATTTATATGGATATTGACCAAAGCCGGGTTGGGGCCTGTCGTGGTTTGGGTTATTCGATAATTCCAAATTCCCAATAAGGATTCTCTTTGTCTTCGAACAGGAAAATTTATCACTTCCCATTTTTGGAAGTCAATTACTTTCTGTTTTAGAGGGGTTCTCCCCCTTCTGTGAGAAGAGGTCGGAGGAGAATTATCCTCCTAAACTCTTCCTTTCTCATATTGGTATCTCATACCAATCCCTTCAGTGGGCGTCAACAAGTTTCCCTTCTTTCTCATATGTTCACCTTCGCCCATCACTCATGCCACCACTCAGCCAATGAACGCTCTGCAGTGTGGGTGTGGCTAGACTGGCATTAGTTTACATTATCGCCCAAAGAAAAAAATTATCTTCCCTTTTCTTTCTTTCTTTTCTATTGGCCAGAATTCTTATGGACCACACATTGTGGTCATTAAATTTTTATCTTATCCTGGGGGCACCTGGAATTCATTAGCGGAATTCTCCGCCGAGTCATTAATGATCGCAGTCAACTTTTAACTGGGTGGTCGTCTTCTACCTAAAGACCAAACCTCTTTGTCTTTCTCGTCTCAATATTATTGCATTTCCAGATGCCTGTTCTCAGTGACAGAAAGTCTGTTGTTAACAGTTTGAACAGGCAGTAACAATGACCATATCAAGGTCTGTATTCATACAACAGGCTTTCTTCGTCGGAATCCAAGATAACCGAATTTCAATTACTTCGGCCTACATGCAGCTGACCGAATCAAAATTTTTATTATTGCTACATGTGTGGTGAAATTGTTATTCTTTACTCATAATCTGTCTCCCTTTGCGCGTCACTCTCTTATCATGACATTAATTAATTCCGACAGAATCTGAAACCTGCTTCTCTTATGAATTTTCTGTCTTCTGCGAAAAAATATCTTTCTTCGTAAATGAAAATAAAATCTTTACCCATTTTTATTTTGTTAAAAAAAAATGTCACTCGGTATGTTTTTTGTTATAGCTCTTTCTCGCCTTAAGTATTTCTCATTTTTAATTTCCATGCTTAATTAGTTAGCCAATTACCATAGCTAAATAGTGTCAGATGGATATACCTGCAGCAGTTGTTAGCCATCAGAAGGGTCTGGTGACTTTGATGGGCTCCAGATGTGCTGGTTGACCTGGTGCTGCCAGGAAGATTCTCTCATATCCAGGCAAAAAAAATAAATAAATAAATTAATAAATGAAAAGGTTGATTTGCCACTAATCCTAATGATCCAACCCTCTGTGTTGATTAATCACAATGAAACAACAAATTTTTGGCATTGGAAGAACTAATAAAGACTGATGTGATGTTAAACCCAACAAGCCAATCATATGTATACCTTAACTTACAATGAAACAATTAACTTTCTGGTATTAAATGATGTTTAATTTGCCATTAAACTCAACAACTCATTTTCTCTCTCTCCCTCGAAATCACTTTTCTCCCTCTCTGGAAATTAAATTTTTCTCTCTCCCTCCCTCTCTCTCTCGAAATCAGATTTCTCTCTCTCTCTCTCTCTCTAAATCAAATTTCCCTCCCTCTCTGGAAATCAAATTTCTCTCTCTGTCTCCTTCCTAGTCTTTCTCTCTCTCTCTCTGGAAATCACTTTTCTTTCTCTCGAAATCATTCAATGCTCTCTCCTATGGAAATCAAATTTTTTTCTCTTTATGCTAGCAAATTAAAAAAAAAAAACTTTACATGCATAATATTTTTTAAAATTCTAAATAAAATCTTTATCTTATTTTTAACTTAATATGAAAAGAAAAAGCACCATGAAGACTTTGGTAAATTGGTGCAAAAATATGTTGGGTGAGCCCAAACTTCTAATATATATATATATATATATATATATATATATATACACACACACACATCTTCATTATAATCATTTTTTTAGAGAAAATAAATCTGCAATTTTTAAAAAGATTTTTCATCATCTTCAGGTGTGGATAGTTTGGAATATCTGTCCGTTGAAGGCCTTCGTTTTGCTGTGGAAGAAGGGATCAAGGAGGATGTCAAAGAGGGTAAACATGGTCACTGTATGGCCTGCCTGACTGGTAATTATCCAGTTCAACTGGAGTGGTAGACCATGCGTCTACTAATTGTTTACACACAGTTGTTTTTAAAAACAGGTGTTTTATATTTTGTTCTAATCTCCTTAGGACTTACAGAAGACAAAATATCCTGATACTGCCAGATTTTTCAAGATTCCAAACTATCATTGATTCTATGACTTTATTTTACAGACTTTCAGTACCACCAGTAAAATAGCCATAATTAATCTGCAATTAGCAGAGAGAAAATCACTTGGCAGGGCTTAGTAAGAATCTCTGGTTTTCTTTTTCTTTTTAATGTTTTCAAATTCTCTCTCCTGAATAGAAAAACAAATCTATTTAATAAAAAAAAAAAAAAAAAAAACAACTTTGGAAGCTATAATGAAAAGTATTTCTGTTTTATATTTGAAATCATCCATCCAAAATTGATCATTAATTTTAGTTAATAACTACTTTTACACCCCAATTCATAAAGACTTAATGGTTCTTTAATTTAAAACAAATCCTGAGGCTTCAGTAAGGAATTTATATTTTTATGACATTCTGTAGGAAACTATTGGCTTGATTTTTGTTTATTTTTTTTTCTTTTTAATTTATTTTATTTTATTTTTTATTTTTTTAAATTGCCTCTACCAGAAATGTTCTGAAAACACCATTGTGCCTGTTTGTCTTATCTGTCTAACCCAATCACTTATTTTCTGGGTTGGGTAATTTTATTTTTATCATCTATATAAGGTGGTCAGAAAATCCATTTTTGGATGGAAAGCCCCTCTGACTACCTACATTGAGTTGTCTTAAGTAAATAAAATATTTTTATTTATGAATACATATTGAAAGCAAAAAAACAAAATGTTTATCTCCATAAATCATTTTTTTGTTTTTAAGTATTTGGTGTGTTTCACATTAGCAACATTCTCACATCATCAATAGATGATTGTAATTCTAATCTATATTTCTTTAATAGGTTGACTGGATTAGTCCAACTCAATATATTGTACAAGAATATTATCCTATCATACCAATGAAATTACAAATTGACTGAGAATATTATTTGGATTTCTTAGATGAATTACATTATGTCGAAAATGAATTTGACCGAAAAGACCCGTGTGGGGATAGTTTGTGAATGACCAGGTGTCCTTCCTTCGCAACCCTCTCCGCTAGGGTCAGGTAATAACAGACAGGAACAATAACAACTTGGTTTGTTTTTTGAGTCCCCCCAAAAAAAAATCCCTCAAGTATGAGGTGCAGGGATTTTAATAAAATACCTCTGCCCTCGTCTCTTCTGCCAATCCAAATGGAAGGCTACTAAAGTGAAGGAGAATGAGGCGTTCGCGCCTCAGGACTCTCCTGGTCAACATTGCCACTCCACTCACATACGTCTATTCTTCATTATTTCCAACAATTATTAATTTAAGCTAGCATTTCTTTCATTTTCAATTCAGTTGTTTTATTTTCACTAGTAGTATTAATAGTAGTAATAATGTCAACTATTATTTCTTCTTTTTTACTATTTCTTTCTACTTTTGAGCGAGATTAAAAGAAAAGAAATAAAATTAAGACCAAAATAATGGTTGATGTTTCATCTCGTATAAAAGGATTTTTTTTTTTTTTTTGAATGAGAGAAGAGAGAATGTCAAATTTCTTATCCTGAGTATTATGAATGGTGTTGAATGAAAAAACACAAAACTGTTACTCTGGTGTGAAATTTGAAAGAAATGTACATTTGTTAAATGGCATTAAAATTAATAATAGCACAGAATACAAAATTTACAGAACAAGCTTGTTCTAAATTTTCTTTTGTGTGCCAAACAATTAGGCAAGATGACAAGTTCTAATTACAATTATCAACAAAATGTTCATTTGCTTCAATTCATACATTTGTTAAAAGAAGTTGTGAAGGACAGCAAGTTCATGGGCGTCACTGAGTTTCTGGTTAGTTTAGACAACAACTCAGTTTCACAAACTGAGATGAGATAAATCTCATATTTTCATAATACATAAAAAGTCCAAAATCAGGGTTAATACCTCTAAATTTTGTGACAAACTTTCACAAACAACTATAGAAAGATAATCAGATATCCGTCTAAATTTGTAGAAAGTTTTCCTTTGAGTTTTTTTTTTTTTTTTTTTTTTTGTTGTAGTAGTCTGTGGCTTTTATTTTATCTTTTCTGTCACTTCCTTTTCTTCATTGGTGATAGCAAGGTCGGCTTGCTTTTTTTTTTTTTTTTTTGTTCTTTAGGGAAAACCCTCATTTGATTTGGTGTACTTTACTACTCAGCCACAGAGAAATGACACAGCAAGCAAGGTTCTATTTTCCTTTATGCAGGCTTGATCCATGACAAGGGATGCATTTTTCTTTACTTACATTTCTCAAATGTGCAGGCTATTAGACATAATGCACACTGTTTAAAATAAAAGTAAAAATGGGGGCATTTATTTCAAATATGGAGTATCCACTATAATAACATTTGAAGTAATAAAAATGTCAGATTAAAACGAAATCCTTTAATTCTTTAAAAAATACTACTGGTGGAAATAAAATAATTGAAATACAAATCAAAAATTGATTTTTATTTTTTTATAATCAATATTTTAATGGTTCTGTAATTTTTTTTTTTTTTTTTTTTCTGACTTTTTATAACTTAAAAAGATTTCTTTTCACACAGCTATTGCTAAAGGTTGTTACTGTTTTCAATACTCTACTTTTTAAGTGTCAAACAACATTTGTGCCTTGTCATCATTTTGTCCTCTGTACACTGCTGTGACTCTTACTTGCTTTCTGGAGATGTCAATTTGTCTCAGGGGAATCTTTGTTTGTTCTTTTCTTGACTGACACACATTCACATAAAAATAAAATGTTTGTACTGAAGATGGAAATAACATAAGTGGATTAATATTATCTTATATCTATCTTCCCAACATCAATAGTCAATATGTCATTATTGCCTTGTTTTTTAAATTGTTACACTCAAATGTGATCTCATCTTGTATTGATTTGGGTTAGAGCACAAGAAATTGAAAGAATAACCTCACTGCAAGATTGAAATAGAAAAGAATAGGAAAGCTTTGATAGCTTAATTAAGTTACTCACAGTTAGACAGGATCCCAAGAATAAGGGATGAGCGTTCAACTCTCACTGGAGGTTAATTCTTTATTTAGATCTGCTTATTGAGAATAATGGCCTGAAAGTTATGATAAAAAGCAACAGAAATTGGGTTTTAATAAATTCTATTCATTTTAATACATTGTTATCATTGAATGCATTACCATCTAACTCAGTTTGACTAAACTCTTTTATTGTAATTTTGCACAAGTTCATCTAAAACTTGGTTAATCATTGTACTTTGTAATCTTTTGCTGCTGTGACTAGAATGTTTACTTTCAAAACAAATGTGACAGAAGCTAAAAAAACATTCACAAATGTAAAAAAAAAAAAGACAAATATAAAAGCAAGTTGGCTTTTATATTTATGATGTAATCGAATGTAAAGGTCTTTGGTGACTTGTTAAACAAATAAAGTCAACTCTACTTGTGAATGACAACTTGGCAGGAATTCAACTAAAATTCAGTACATTGGAAAGATAAAACTATTAGGCCGATGCAAAATTTGATCAATATTAGTGAAATCTTAGTGTCTTTGAATCTGTTGTTCAAAACATGTCTGTCAAACAAAATATCTTAATTGTTTTAGAATATGTAAAAATTATTTTTTGATGCAAAAGTTCCCAGCTTCAACTTTGCACCCCCCACATTTTTTTTTGTTAACTTTGTTGTCACTACAGTTACTCACTCAATTGTTGTGTATGCGAATGCCCAACCAGATGACTACTTTCCATCATTTACAAGCCTTTGGCAAAATCAAAAACCAGGAAAATGGCTTCCACTGGAACTTAGGCAAAAAAATAAAATTGGCTAGATTTTAAAACCTTGTCTTTCTCTTCTTGTTGAACATAAAAGTTTTTTTTTTTTTTTTTTTTTTTTTTGCACAAAATAATCACTGCTGATTTAATAATAATAATAATAAAAAAAATCTGACTTGGAGAGTTGAGTTAAAGGGAAACAACTTAAAGGGTTTGGTTCAAAATCCAATCACCTGAGGAAGGCTGGAACATTGTGAATATGCCAATGAAGATGATGATAACTGTCCGAATAGTGTAAATAATCATGATACCTCATCTCAGAGATATAGACAGATAATAAACAATACCTTTAGGGTAGTTTATTTTCTGTGTTTGGGATTCAAGGAATTCTTTATGAATCATTAGCATCTAAATTACAGTTTCTTAGAAAGTTTACTTGTCATAGCTAATCTCACAATTACCATTACTGTTTCCTTATATGGAAACATGTAAGATTAGTTGAAAGTAAGAAATTACTTTGATGACTGAATAATGATGCTATGAATTTATATGTATAAAAGATTTTCCCTTAAAAATGTTGAAAATCAATCTAATATATGTTTTCCTAAAAATCTGTTAAAAATTTAACAATATTCCAGTAAAAGTAACCAGTGCTGTTTAGTAACTATTAAATCATTTTTTTGCTGGAAATATTTGGAACTTTTTCAATAAAAACAAATCTTATCAATGGTTCCCAAGTTTGTTTTGGCACTTAAAACAAATATTAAAGCCTCCCTTCCCTTTCTGTAACCATTTTTTTGCTTTTGAATGCTTCTTTGGATCCTTCCAATGTTAAGAGATGGAAGAGAAAGGTTGATTTCTATCATTACATCATTGAAAATAACATTTTAAAAGAACTATTCACATGTATATATCAAACTACACAGTGAAGAAACAAAACTTAGAAAATTGTTACAACCTTTGAAACTTGCTTACTATGCATAAGTAGACCTATTAATACGGAAGGATATTAAAACTCACAGATAATATCAAACGAATGTGTTCAATGTGGCTTCCATTATTTTCAATTTCAGCCTCAAAAGACAATGCAAGTTTTAAGCACAAAATCATTTGGTATCTTGGTCTCCTCCTTTTTGATGATTGAATGGTAATTGTTGTTGGTGGCCTGCTCCAAAATGCTTCTTATGACATAGTCTAGCAGGCTCATGTTAGGGCTGTAGAAGAACCAAAAGTCTGCTGGCAATTTAATCGGCAAAGTTAGCTGTGCAGAACTTGTGCACCTTCTTGGCTGGAAGCAACATCCCAGGTTCACATGCAGTTACCCACTGAGTCGTCGTAAAACATGGTACCCTAGGATCTTACAGTAGATATCAGTACCCAATGCCATGACTGGTGATGATGGATGGTATATTTGACATCAGTTGTTTACTCTGCAATGTACTGATCATTCCAGTGGTTCTAAAGAGCATTCACTGTAAATCTTTCTTTTTGTCAGGGAATATTTTAACAGTGAACCTATGATATTGAACCCTCTTTTTTTTTTTTTAAACACCTTTCCATCATCCTGGCTTTCATGGCATTCTGGTGTATGATTTGAGGCCAGGCCCCTCATACATGCTCTGACTGTTTTGAAATTCACATTTAGTTTAGTAGTTATCTTGTGCACCAATGTTGCTGGGTCCTTTGCAGGTTTTTTTTTTTTTTTTTTCTCTACTTTTTGTTCCTGCTACTGCTCAACATCTTGTTGCTTTTACTCATGTCTGTAGTTTTGACATTGTAGACAATACCCAAGGGCACAACAACTGCGGGAATGCTTTTACGGTTTATTTATGCAAAAAAAGGAAATATAAACAGTAATAACAAAGTTTTTCAGTTTGAATTTCTAAGATGAAGAGTTATCATTATTTGTGTTCAGACTAATATCCTCATCGTTGTTGTTATCAAAATGTTTTAGCTGTTGTGCTCTCTGGCCATCTTCAGGTCTTTGCTAATCTAGGTAACCTTCAAGGAATTTTATTTAATCTATGGTGGTAGAAAGTTCCCATTTCGCTTTCCTAGTCTAGGGTTATTTCATCTTGTTCTTATTTAGTACTGCTCGGTTACAGTTACGACTCTGCCAAAGCTTTGTGGTAATAACAACAAAGATGAGGATAATTGAATGTGAATAATATAATGATCTTAATATCTTCAGAAAAGCTTTTTTTAAAAATACAATTCTCTCTGGCATAATTTGAGCCCTCCTTCGGGTGTCTGATCTGAGTAACCATCAGGTAATTTCAAACTTAACCCTTTATTTAATTTACAGGAGTGGATTGTTCTCTCTTTTCTTCTCTTTCTCTCTTTTCTTCTCTTTCTCTCTTTTCTTCTCTTTCTCTCTTTTCTTCTCTTTCTCTCTTTTCTTCTCTTTCTCTTTAATGCTGCTTAAGGAAACTTCTAACATTTTTATTGAAAAAAAAAACAATGTTTATATTTATTAATAAAATTAGAACCTGTGCCTAAAAGAAATTACAATACCTGTAATTAGAAGTGTTCTTGGTTCCTCCTCTCCCAACTCTACAAAGCAGAAGAAAAAATGGCATCTTGACTCGCTAGATTGAAAATTATACGTTCATACTGTAATGGGTTGCTCTGTCTTGTCTCAATTGTTATAAATCTGACAGACTTTTTAGGGTTGAACATTTGTGTGTATGTGTGTCTGTAAAGAAAGAACATGTCAAAGATGTGTTTAACACAACCTTGTTTTAAACTTAATTTAGCCATTTACTAAGCTTAACTGTTTTGGCTTTGTGCCAAAACTAATATATGGGGCACCTGGTAAAGATCAAATTCACTATGAGTGATCTGTGAGCTCAACTTTTTAACTATTACACAAGAAAACTTTCTAGGATGCGGCTCAGTTGGATGATTTTTACATAATAATAGAATAGCTGTCAATCACACCTACCTCTTTTTTCTTTTTTTTTCCTCTCTCTTTCCTCTCTCTTTTTTCTTTTTTTTTCTTTTTTCCTTTTTCTCTTTCTACTTTTTTTTTCTTTTTTCCTTTTTCTCTTTCTACTTTTTTTTTCCTCTCTCTCTCTCCCCCACCAAAGGTAATGAAGAAAAATTACTTTGGGCTCTGATTGGTTTTCTTAATCATGTTACATATTTCTTGTGTTAACAATTTTACATTGTGTTTTTTTTTTCTCCCAAGCAGAAATGACTTTTTTTTTTTTTTTTTTTTTGTAAATGCAAAGACACTGCTGTCTGCTTGCTTGTCAAAATTTGCTACTGCTTTCCTTCTGATTGTTGTTTGTTTAATATTAGCACCTCAGTGGCATAACAATTTAATTTTTTTATTTTTTGACATCTGATAAACTCTGTACAATGTCAACAAGATCTCACCAAGAATTAGAAACTTGGCTGCTTTGACACCTCCACATTTCTTTAACACTTTGGGGCACATTTCTTTTCCTTCCACTTTGAGCTACTCTACCATCTGTTACTTGACCTTGATACAAAACTGGACTTGTTGATATGCAAAGATAAAAAGAGATATTAAAAATGACACCCCACAAAGATACTAGTACTTCAAAGTGAATTTCAAAGAGTTTTATCTGTCAATGCCACTGAACATGATTAATTGAAATGATAAATGAAAACATGTTTACTTATTGTTTTTTTTCTTTCTTTTTTATTTTTTTAAAATAACAATGAAATCTGAGAGCAAATTTCAGTTTCACTCCCTTATTAAGAATCTCATCAGTAAACAGAATCTGACTAGAATTTACAATATTTTATACTCATACCACCTCTACCCCATAAAAGTTGGTACATCTGCCTACACATTTCATATACTAAATCTAACAACTATTATGGAACAGAGAAGTTGAACTATATCGGTACAAAATAAATATATACTGTACTACAAATTTGACTATATCAGTACAAAATAAGATCACAGGTCAAATATTGTGCTTTAGAAAAAGCTTGAATTTGTCATTGCATTTTAAGATGGTGGTTCTCAGAACTACAGTTTACATTCCTCCCCTTGAGATCCCACATTTTGTTAACCCTCCCCCCAATTTTGAATTATCATCTCATGTCTTCACCAGAATACTTTCAGTCATCATACTTATTATAAAACCCAGGTTGTGTGTGTGTACGTTTATATATTGGATTGGATTTCCTACATTTTTCAACCGATTTCAACAGAACTTGACAGGACTATGTAAAATTACCTTGCAGTGGTTCTGACAGCGCCAAAAAATTGGAAAAACACAATTGTTTTAAACGAAATCAATTTGAAAACATGATTAAGTGGCATCGAGAGAATGAAAGGGAGACAACTCATATCAAGTTATACTTATAAAAACCCAGGTTGTTTGTGTGTGTGTTCGTTTATATATAGGATCGGATTTCCTACATTTTTCAACTGATTTCAACAAAACTTCACTTTTTTTTCTTTTTTTTTTTGGCAGGTAGTGTTTCTTATTGTCTTGCACACTTTTTTCTTTATTTTTACATTCAGAATGCTTTAAAAATTCCATTTACAAGACAATTGTTTATAATAAAATTCTATTCAATCGGTAGACTCATAACGATTGAAAACAATGTTTTTGTTTTAGTTTGGGTTTGACCAATTCATAAAAAAAAACTAATTAAGACATGCGTGTCCGTCAACTTTAAACAATAATCTTTGTCAATTTTATTTTTCAGTCTTTATGATGGTCGATACTTGATCTATCTCTTACTGTTACATCCCCGGGCAATGCCGGGCTCTACTGCTAGTAATTATTAAAACAATTTAAGAAACAGAGTTGCTTTTTTTTATTTAATGATCAATTCTTTCCACTGGCTAAAATTTGTCCCTTGGGACCCAAGTGTCTCACATTTGAGAATCAATGTTCTTAAGAGTTCTTTAAAATTTTGTTTTTGTTGTTACTATGATCTATGATGTTTCGAATATTCTTCTTTGCCTTTCGTCATCATCACCACTCCATAAGTGTTGAAAATTGTAACAAATAAAGTAAAAGGGACAAACTCTCTTATACTCATTCTTTTATTTTATGATCATAATAAATTCTATATGTATAAAAGTGATCCCTAATTCTTTTCGTGCTAGGCTCTCACACACAAACGCAAAAAAAAAAAAATTATATCCTCTCTTTTGTACCAACTACAAGTCTGGAATAGTCATTCTGGTGAAAACTTTTCAATTTAAAACCATGCCAGTTCAAATAAACATTCTGATGGAAATTTTTATAAAAGTCTAACAAATGTACCAGTTTGGATAGTAAAGTTGAGTAATGTTTAAAACAATAATCTGCATGCCTTGTAAAATAACCACTGGGCCAGGACGGGCATTGGAAGTGCAGGTTGAATCGAAGGGAATAATTTAATTTTGCTGGCACTTTTATTTGGCACATAAGTATTTTCTCATTCTTTAGAATGACTCCTTATTTATTGAATTTCCCCCTTACCCCGTTAATATGATCTTTTCTGTCTCCAAATAGGTTTTGCTATACCATATTTTTTTGTTTTGTTTTTTATTTAATATAGCCTTCTTCTATTTCTTGAATTGGACAACAAAAACAAAAGGATATCAATTATCTGAACAACTCTTGCCTTTAAGTAGCAGATGAGCTACATTATTAGATCATAGTTTACAATTTTCATAATGTTTTAATATAATGTCACTAAAGTGCCTTCCTCATTATTTTTGAAATACAGAACGTTATTCAGTATAGAAGTCCGGAATCTAATATAAAAAGCTTTTATTTTACATAGCAAATATTTATTTTTTTCAACATTATTTCCCTACATGTCAATGCACCTAATTCATTGGTGAATTTTAATCTCATAAGTTTGACATTACACAGAGAAAATTCCAGATCAAAATTCAGTTAATAACTACATGTCAGGCTACGGATTTATTGATTCACTCTTGTACAGAGAGAAAATAAAACTAATTGAATATAAAATTTGTCTTGAAATTTCTGTTCTGCTATTGAAATTGTTGTAGGCAGTTAAAAAGAAATTATTTCTTTGATTGAAATAAAACTGTTTTTATACTAAAACAGAAGTTTCACTCATGGAAGAAAAATGTTGCATTTGTATAGAAATCATGTTTTGTTCAGTCTTAAATTGTTTTTACTACTCCTGTTTTTGTTTTTCTTCTGTACAAATTTGTTTTGAATTTTCTCATTAATGTTTTTCATTTTTTATATATTTGGAAAATACTCATTAGAAATTTTGATTGAATTGTATTTAGTTTGTTCCAAGATGCTTTTTATACCCAACAATATTTGTTTTGTTTTGTCTTTCTTTTTTTTTTTCTTTTTTTTTATCAACTTAAATGACTTTTGGTCTCCTTTTAACAGATCTAGCTGTAAAACTTTCCTCTAGTTACTTGTTAGTTTGCTTGCTGATGTTATTGAGAAAGTTTTCACTCCACAAGATGGCTTTGCAAAAGCTATTGATCTATAATCCTGACTGCTTATTTCATTACTTCAGAATTGAGAGGGTAAAAAAAAAATTTGCCCCCTAAATATACTCAGCTTACCATAAAAAAATATAGTATAATTATTGTAAAAATTATTATTTTAATTGTGATCTTCTTCATAGCAATGCATGTCATTTGTCTGAAATCTGGCGCCACTGAAAGTGTTATGTCAAATCGTCGTCAAATACTTTGCTGAAAATCATAACAGAAAATTAAAGGGAGATAAATTTTATCACTTGAATGATATTTTTCTTAAAAATCACGCCCATTGATTTGATTTATTTTTAAAATGGTACATAATTAAAAGAAAAGAAAAACACTATTCAGATATAAAAGTTAACTCCCTTTAATTTCTTAACTTGGTTTTTCAGTGACATGAACCATTTAACGAAGTGAAAATTTGAGTATTTTTGGTAAATGACATTCGCTGTTATGATTACCTCCCTTCTATTTGAATTATTTTCAAATGAAAAGATTTCCAAAGTTTCAGAAAATTTGATTAACTCTTCATTTCTTTGTTGTTTTCTATTCATTTATACTTCATGACACATTTTCAGAGTAAAAATAATATATTTAATCAATAAGAGGCTTTTATGGATCATCTTGCCATGTAGCAGTGGTTAGCAAGCCATCCTTGTAAACCATTATGACTATAGTGAGTTTGATCCTCACTGGGTGCCCCACAATTGTAGCTTTATGTCAGATTAAATTTTGGTGAGCAAACTAGTGTTATAAACTATTAATACTCTTGATGAGTTTGATTCTCACCGGGTGCCCTATACTTGTGATTAAGCTTAAATATCAATATAAAACATTCCCCACCCCCAGCAGTTATTCTGAAATATCTGATACCACTTGATTCCAAATCATCAGAATTTTACATAAAATTCATCCAAGACATGTTCAGTATTTATCTTGATGTTTGATGTGTTCTTGTTGCCATGACCTTCTTTTTTTTTCTTTTCTTTTTCTTTTCTTTTTTTTTTTAAGCAAACCAGCAAATACTTTAGAGCATTTGAATATAAAAACAGAAGGTAAACAAGCAGTGGGAAGTAATATACAATTGATGGAACAGCTGCACAATTAAGATTCTTACACAGATAATCATTATACAAGGGGAGGTGCTGAAAGGATCTTGATCTGGCTCATTTCCCAAAGTCCATATTTTAATGACGAAACATCAGAATATTGATTTTGATTTTTCAGAAATTGGTCAGACTGAGAATTTTTCAGCACCCTCAGCCTTCTGGTTAGTTAACTCATTGCATATAGCAGTGAATATAATTTACCAATTTTGTTGGTTTCATATTGAATCATTTTAATTTTTTTTTTTAACCTTTCCTCTTTTGTAAACATTTTTAAAGTTTATCATTATCTGTTGTAATTACTGTTTTCTTTTATAAAATTTATTCTACAAATCAGCTTGTTCTTGTCTTTTTTTTATTATCACTAAAAACTGTAAATAGAAAAACCCTGTTTCAGGTAAACACTGTTTTTGTTTTTTTTTTCTTCTCCCAAGACAAAATGTCATATGTTAAACTTTGTTCAATTTTTTTTTTCTTGTCTGAAGTAAAATAAAACAATGACTTGTCCATCACTGTCTTCTTGCCAAAATATATTACGTCAAAAATTGTTTCTTTTTAGCTTTCAGATTCAATATGGGACCCTTTGAAAGTGCCAAATAATGTTTAATGCTAAGAATGAGCATTTGAGAGAGAGAGAAAAGTCCTTTTCTTTGTGATGGGGTAAAAAACATGCCCTCAGCTTTTGACTGACACTGTGTCTAATTGATTCATTTCTTTTAAATTAGTAATAATAACATGTAATACATTTAATGTCTCAAAGCAGGATATGTAATTTTACAGAGTTATTTGTCCTTGCACTGACAATGTTAGGTGGTAGTTTCTTTATAAAAAAGAAGTGGACAATCATGACTGGAAAATCATTAAAAGAATCAAATCTCCTTGATGTCACCAGTTTCCAAGTAGTTATTTAATGCTGATGACACAACCACTTACTCCTGTCCCAGTAGCAAATCTGGCAGACCTAATTAAACCTGGCAACTGCTCTTGTAAAGTGCCTCCAATCAGTGGTTAACTGGGCAAAAAATGGCTCTTAAATTTTAACACCTCCAAAACAAACTGCTTTCATTTAATCACCTTGGAGAACCTTTTCTGTCTCTTGTCAGTATGGCTGATGCTAACCTCCAGGAGAACAACTCTTTGCACTTTCTTGGTTTCATGTTTTCCATTTACATGAAGTGGAGTGACTATACGAAATCAATTGCTACATCTACTGCAAGGAAAGTTTGCTCACTGCATTGTGCCAGAAGAATTTCTCATCAGAATTTATCTTAAACACAAATCTACCATTCCTTTGTGTATTGAATACTGTTGCCATATCTGGTCTAGTGCTCCTGCTGTACATCTCTAGATTCTTGACAAAATTCAAAAATATTCATAATGTAATCAATCCTGACTTGGTATTATACTAGAACATTACCTATTCTATTGTAATAGACTCTTCCACACATAGTAGCAGCAGTCGCCAGTTGGGCTCAGTGGAGTTGAGTGAGTGAGTCAGTCGATGTCAGACATTGAAGTATCAATCCACCACAACGAAATACAAGCCTCCACTGTGAAAACTACTCTACAACACATTGGTGACGAGGAATTCATATGGAAGAAAAATTTTCGTTTCACTCTATAACAACTTCGGTGACCAGAATTTGAAATTCATACGAAAAAAAATATTTGTTTCGCCATATACAACACTTGGCGACAAACGTATTTTGGATTCATACGGAAAAAAAAAAAACTTTGTGTTCTCTCTACAACACTTGTCGACATGGATTCGTAACTCATACAAAAGAGAAAAAAAAAAGTAACCCGCCATAACAAACGTGGCGTACGTTGGATTGGGTTTTATACAGTGGAGAAAATAAATTTCGCTCACCACGTTATTTAGTGACGAAATTCGTTTTTCATACAGAGGTAAAAGAAAGAAAAAACTTGCTCATCAAATTTTCAGCAACAACATTTCAGATTCACATTTAAAAAAAGAAAAACTTGGAAAAGTTTTTTGAAAGACAAGACATCAACTTAGTGACGAAAAAGTCAGTCGTATTCTCAACTGAGAAAAGAATTTTTTTTTTTTCTCTATAAGACAGTTTGCTCAAATAGGTCATGAATTACAAATTCGTTTTGGACCCCCCCCCCCACTACAATATTTAAGCATTGTCTAAACTTTTTGCGAAGATGGAGAAATGCAAAAATATATTCCAGGAATTTTTAAAGTTCCAGACGGAACAACAAATGACAATATTAGAGCAACAGAAAACATTCCAGATGCAACTACAGGAGGAAACTTTTAATAGATTCAATTTCAACGAGAAATGGAACTGATGCATAAGGAGTTTCAAAACAAAATTCTGGAAATAACTGAGAAGAGGAAAGAGAAAATCTATGAAATGATTCTTTCCCAGAGAATACAATATGGAATTCAATTGAAATATTCATGTACAGTCCAGACAAAGAGATAACTTTTGAAGAGTATTATAAAAAATATACGGAGGTGTATAACGAGGAGTGTCACACATGGTCTGAAGGAAAGAAGATTAGACTTCTTTTAAGCAAGTTAGGAACTGCTGAGCATAACAAATTGGTAAACTACATTTTACCGAAAAAAAACTGACATTTACTGAGGTGGTAAATTTTGGTGCCGTTTTTTGACGTTCAACTTAACGACAAAAATATTATTTTTTGCACCAACCTAAATTATTTTTAGTAAAAAGACATCTTTGTTTCACAAGAGGTGGAAATGTTTGAATCTGATGAAAGAGGATGAACAAGACTTTATAACGTACGCAGCCAATGTGAATAAGCATTGTGAAGAATTCAAGCTAGCAGAGTTAAGCACTGACAACTTTAAGTGCTTAGTATTTGTTCAAGGACTAGTATCAGAAAGTGACGCAGAATTGAGGAAATTGTTGGTTTTCCAATTTTAAAAGTACCAAAGTCTTACGATACAGAGTTTGGCAGAAGACTGCACAAGATATGTTAGCATAAAGAAAGACTCAAAAAAGATAGAACAGTCTGGCGTTTTGAATGTAAGGAAAATACGCTACAAAAAAGAAAGTCAGTCTACCAAAAAGAATTCTAAAATTGTGGATTATCAAACAAAGTGAAATACCAGAAAAAAATAAACAAAAACTCCCGAAGCCATGTTTTGCTTGCAGTGAACTTCACTGGTACAGATATTGCGATTTTAGGAATAAAAAATGTTTCAACTGTGAAAGAGTGGGGCATAAAAGCTTGCACTGCAGGTCAAAAAATAAAGGCAATAAAATAAGAAAATTAGTCCGACAAAGTGAACGACGGAATAACCAGAAAATTTGTTACCATCGAAATAAGTAATAAAAAAATAAAAATGCAACTCGACACTGGTTTCGACCTATCTATCATAAATTTGAATACGTGGAAGAAGTTTGGGAAACCAACTTTAATGAAAACAAATAAAATCGTGAGGTCAGTGATGGGAGAAAAAATACATTTTATTGGAGAATTTGTTACAAACGTCACGTTAAATAAAAAAATGCGAAAAGCTAAAATATTTGTCATAAAAAATACCACAAACTTACTTGGTACGGATTGGATAACAGAATTTCAATTATGGGATTTACCAATAAATTCTTTCTGTTACAAGGTTGAAAATTTAAACTGCGAAGCCCAAAAATTAGTAAAAAAAAACTGAGGGGAACTTTTCCTACTGTTTTTTCTCCAGGTTTGGGGACATGTACCAAGATGGAGGCAAAATTACAGCCAAAACAAAACGCTCAGGTGGTATTCAAAAAGAAACGGAATGTGCTGTTTGCTTCAATTGAACAGATAGATAAAGAATTGGACAGATTAGAGAAAATCGGTGTATTTAAAAAAGTTGAGTGGGTAACACCGACGATATACGTAAAAAACAAGCTCCAGAAAGTAAAAATGAAGCCGACACCGAAAAAACTGAGGAACAAGTTACCCGCAGCCAAGGACATGCAGTATTATTAAATGATTTAAGTCAACAAGACGAACCTACAGAAACTGAGAGTCCATCTTTAAGAAGTTCAAAGCGGAAGGTTGTTTCTGATAATGCTAAGGAGATATATAAAAAAAAAAAAAAATATCAAAGCGGATTGGCTATATGATGTGCTTGGTGAAAGGGAAAAAACTCATGATCAGACAACGTTTTTCAGACGTGCTTGACAACGGTCCCGTGAAGGGAAAAAAAAAAAAAACGCCAATGGTGGTGATTTTCAATAAGTTTGATCTAACAACCCCTGCAAATAATTTTACCTAAGGTACGCCGATCCAGAAGAAAAAAAGAATGGCAACTGATCATTTAAAAGTGGATCAAAAAAACGTAGGAAATATGCTACGATGTTGCTAAAAAAAAAAAAAAAAAATTTTTTTTTTTTTTTCTTCATATTTTCTGTAAAAAAATGAAAAATAAATGAAGAAAACTTTTTACTCCAGCGGGAGTTTTTTGGGGGGGAAGTTATACTAGAACATTACCTATTCTATTGTAATAGACTCTCCCACACATAATAAGTAGTAGTAGTAGCGGTCGCCAGTTGGGCTCAGTGGAGTTGAGTGAGTCAGTCGATGTCGGACATTGAAGTATCAATCCACAACAACTAGATTGCTGCGTCATTAACTATTATTTTCAAGTTCCTAACGTTTTGTACGTCAGACCCTTTTAGGTGCTAATGCTACTAAGACTGGGACTGAAAGAGAATGAGGAGACATTAGGAAAAGGAACCAGAAATAGAATCCTAAACATGAAACAAGGGATAAACCTATACTCCTGTTCAAAAGATGGGGAAAATCCCAAATATATCTCTGGTTTAAATAGTCTAAAATGGCTTAAGCTGTATAAAAAGAAAAAAAAACAAAAACAATCTAGTGTATTATTTCTCCTTTCTATACCGAAACAGAAACTCTGAATTCAAAGCCATGTAGAAATGTAAACATAACCTCGCTCAGCTTTTTGCCAACCAGCCAATAACATCCCCACATTGTTTCTTCATCCTTGTTTCTATTGGTATACGTCAAAAACTGGGAAAAGTCTGCTGCACATTCAGAAAGAAACAAAAAATGAAAATTAATGACTTTGTGAGAAATGAGAACTTGAACCCTGTTTCCAATATTATAAAACAAACTCTTTTGTGAGGTGGGGGATTTTACTTACTTGGTCTGGGTGTGTTGGTAAGTGATACTTGGAACAACTTCTATGTTAGTTTAATAGATCAGCTCCTTCCTGTTCCAAACTCATTCATCTATATATCCTGACGTCTGGCAAGAAAAACTAATGGGCAGCATTGGAACTATAGTCTGGGCAGGCCAGAACAGACTTACTCAGTCCTAACTGTGACTTAATATAGACCAGCAACCAGTTACTCTTTGTTTGTTGTTGTTTTTTGTTTTTTTTATATCAAAACCTCCCTCCACACATTTAATTTTCTGTTCCCCTTCAGCCAAAGTGGATGCTGCATAGAAGACTTCAATGAACCCATCTATTGGCTATAAAATAGAAGCACTTGAAATTGTAATAAAATCATACTTTTCTCTTGTACATTGGTGTCCCAACCACATTGTTGTTTGGTTTGTTTGTTTTTTTTTTTTTTAAAAAAGGAATCAGTAAACCATTTTTCCAAAAAATAATTATGGTAGTTCACAGATATTAAAAAAAGGGGGGAAATTGTGGAGAGCCATAATTGCTTACATCCTGGAGGGATATGACATCTTATGGATGGAACAAGAAAAGCTAATTAAAATATTTTGTATCTGTTTTCACTCTGTATTCTTATTTTGTTTTTTAATCATTCTGTGATGTTCCTGACATTGGAATTTGTTCTTTTGTCAATTACCTGCCATTCTAAATTGTTCAGTCATTAGACCATTGACCTCTCACCTGTCAGTCACTTATGTGCCATGTATGATACACATTTAGGCGATCATGTATCTTTCGATACATGACTGACAAGGCAAATTTTTTCTGAAGTAGTTTGCCATTTCTTTCTGTGGTAGGCCAGTTGCCATCCAAGACTATAGAACTCAGTCTGTCCTGTTATTTACCCATAGCTGGGTGGGGAGAAGAATAGGATTCATACCTTTCCCAACAGTATTAGCATGTAAGTGAATGTAATGGAATTTGAATTCGGCTCTCCGATTCCTCAATCTGAGCTACTATCCATTACTCCACCGTGCTTCCTCTCACCTGTACAGATACTAAATCTGCTTCCTGAGGGTGAGGTGTTATATGATACACGGTTTTTCAACATTAAAATATTTCGATTTCAGAATAAAGTAAAATGAATGTAAACTAGATGAGTCATAAAAATATCTTGTTTAATCTGGAAGTTTTTATAGGTTTAGAGTCTCAGCTGTAACATGTCAGATACTATATTTCAAGTCAATGTTTTTGCAATAAAATTAATATTAACCAATGGTAGGACAATTTTCAAGGCATATTTATTTTCAAGTGTTTCAACTTACAATATAAAATTTATAAATAATAGCTTATATTGAGGAAGTTCGGTTATCATTATGCAAAACTAATTGCAACTTAATTTTTTTATTTCTCGATAAATCCAAAAGGTATAGGCCACAGAAACATATTTGATTAATGCAATATCAAATATAAGTGAATAAATTGTTTACTCCTTGACACTATAACCTTCACCAGTCTTTCAACCATTGACTTTGTTAACTTTTTTTATTGTTTTGACTTTACTATTACTTGCATCAGTTTTACTTCCCAAGCCATCTTTGATTAAATATTGTTTTCTGTTTTCATATAAAGCTCTTAACAATAGACCACAAATTTTCTATTAGATTAACATCTGAAGATGATGGAGTTATTCCATTAATTTAGTGAAATTGAATTTTTTTTGTTTGTTTTTGGCAAGGGAGGTAATCATCAACTTTGCCAAATATAAAAATGTTTTGTTTTGCATAAATATAATCCTTAGTTTAAAGTTTCTCGGTTGTGACTTATGCCACTCAAAAATGTGTCTTTCCTAAGTACTTACGATAATTCTTTGCATTTATCTTGATACCATAATCAACTTTGAAGAGACCTATAATGTTACAATAGGCCTACAATGCTAACCCAAAGCAATACACCACCTCCATCATGTTGTCTAAGTATCGTTATGTAAGCGTTCTGAAAGCAAAGGAAATATTTGTTGCAGATTACTTCCACAATGCAGAGAACAAATCACTGTAAGTTCAGACTCGAATATTGGGGGCAGAAAGAAATGCCGATAACTCGATTCGCAGATACTATCTCACAAATCACAATGCACAAACCAGTCAGAAAAATAACTCACTCTCCGACAAACGCAGTAGCCAAAATACACAAATTTTCAACCCTGATTCAAGAACACCAACTGCTTTTATTGGCTGAGCATTTTTTTCCATTTGTCAACAGCTGGGAGAGGATGCCCAATTTTTGCATATCAAAATACTTTTATAGTGACTCCTGCGATGGACTTGTTTTGTTTTTTGTTTTTTTAATTTAAACTTTCTGTCTTCAGCATATCATGCAGAATAAGTGCCCTTCTTTATGGTAAGTAATTTTTTTTTGCCACATTTTCTGTCGTAGAATACACGCAACATGCTGTTGCTTGGTTTGACAAGGTAAGTCGCCATTTTCTTCTCTACATGTTATTTTTAGCATGAAGGATCAAACCTCTAGCCAATTAGGTCCATCCAATTGCTGCTACAAGTTACTGTAGGGAAAGCAGTTTTCATGTACTTTCAGCACCCATTCATTCATTAGCTTACTCAATTTTGTAAACTCCACCAAGAAATATGGGGTCACAACTCTCAACATGCTAGGCATTGCTGCCTTAGTTTCTATAGCAAATAGGTTTTTACAGTATGGTGTTGCTAGCCCCATGTCCAACTGCTTTTGAATCAAGAGCTGTTCATAAGCATTGGAAAAATGCCTTTAAACTTATGTTGAAAATGCAATAGAATTGTCTTTCAAACCTAATATATTGTTATATAATATTCACTTGTCATTGACCTGTAACATCATTAATTAATAATATCAATATGACCTCATCACTTATATATATATATATATATATATATATATAAGTGATAGAAATTATTAGGAGGATTTGAGATAATTAAGTAATTCATTGAGTCTAGAATCTAATGATCTGGATGGAGCTTCTTGGGGTAGTAGTCGTGGCTCGTTTAAGAAAATACAGTCCTATGGGTAAGGGAAACTCAGATATAGCAGTGCTATGTTGAGTCTAATTTGCTACCTCTTCATCACCAAGGAACGTTGGTACAGTTGGTATGACGTTTGCCTGATAACGTAACTATCCAGGTTTCAATTCTTGGTAGTGGATGCACACTGCTGATGAATCCCAAATATAGGACGAAACGGCCGTCCAGTGCTTTTTGCATTCTGTTGAGGTTTCTTCTAGACTTGATGAATTAATTATAAATATATATATATTTTTCATAAATGTTTATATGTGATTATTCATAAATTTATTGTAAGAGTATTGGGTACATGACTGTGTGATTAGAACATTAGCATCCCAACCATGAAACCCTGGTTCAAATCGTTCCAGGATTGATTTATTAGGGAAGTGACTACTTGATAATATTGGCCTGGAGAATCAATCTTAGTGTGCAGCACTGTTTGAAATCACACCATAGGATGACCCAAGTCTTCTGTGTGAAATTAGGTAATATGGAACTGTTCGGTAGTCATTGATGGTTGTATGGTATGAAGTCAAAAATCATTGATGGTTGTATGGCATGAAGTCAAAAATCATTGACGGTTGTATGGCATGAAGTCAAAAGTCATTGACGGTTGTATGGCATGAAGTCAAAAATCATTGACGGTTGTATGGTATGAAGTCAAAAGTCATTGATGGCATTGTATGGCATGAAGTCAAAAATCATTGATGGTTGTATGGCATGAAGTCAAAAGTCATTGTGTTTGAGTGTACTGTCTTTAAATCACAAATTGTTTTATTTGATTTTTTTTTTTTTTTTTTTCATTTTTTTTCAAAACTTAATAACTGTCTCTCTGATTTTGTTAAACATTTTAATAAATATAACAATAACATAACATATTTTTCCTTAAAATTTGTTTTTACAAATATTTGTAGTTATTTTCCTTATAAAACCCCAAAAATAATTAAGAACAAAAATGTTTACATAAAAAAAAAAAAAAAAAAGTTGATTTTCTGAGAATATGTTGGCTAGTCTATTTTTAAATATTTTAAAACTTTTCTAAGAAATTGTATGTTGCAAATGAAATGAAAGTCAGGTCGAAGCTAGGTCATGACCACCAAAATCCATTGCTAAAGTGGAAATGGAAGACAGACATTAGTTGCTGTCAAAATTGGAGGGGGAGGAGAGAGAGATGAAGATCAAACCAATAAGTTTAACAAATTCATTTCCTTTAAGGCCTCACACAATTTACAAGGAAAAGATTCTAAAAAACCTTTTTATGAATATGAAATAAAAGTAAATTATATCACGTGCCTACTATACAATTTAGAAATAAAGAAAAATAATAAAAAAAAATTCTCCAAAAACACCAATCTATGAAATGACTGGCTTGTCTAAACTTACCCTCACACAGCGATTCTCCTGGATTGATAATTACATCATCTTCAATGCTTCACTACTGTAAACAAATTTAAATTGAACAAAAAATATTCCTTTAATAATATTAACTATCAATGATTATTTTTTCATATTTTATTTATATTTTGTAATCTAAACGAGTTGTATGAATAAGCAACAAATTGCCAAGATGACTGAATCAAGTCAATATAGTGAATCAACCTCTAAAAAGTTGGGTCTGCTCTCTAAAAAAAAAAAAAAAAAAAAAAAAAAAAAAATGACCCCAGTATCTAAAATTTGTGCTAAAGCCAGAGTAGTAGAGCAATTTCCTGATAACTTTTATGCAGAAGAAAATGTTATTTTGCAAATTCTGTCTCCATAGTGTTGACATTTTTAGGGTTGACACAATCAAAGATCACATTCAAATCAAAAACTCATTTGACAAAAAAAAAAAAAAAAAAAAAAAGTCACTCAACTGAAACAGAAGACAATCACAACTTTGTTGAAGAAAAGAGGTATGAGATGATTTTGTCCTTGATTTTTTTGAAAATGTGCACTTTGTCTGACATTCCCCTACACAAAATTGACAAAATGAGGCCATTCATATTAAAACATTGTAAAGAAGGTGGTGCTATTCCAAGTGTCAATTGTGTTAGGCAACTTCATCTACCAAAATTGTTTGCTTGTCACTTTGCTGCCCTGAAAGCCAAGCTTGCTAATCAATCAGTCAGCATCATAACAGATGAAACAACTATCATGACCACAGCATTTTGAATGTAATTGCAAGCATTCATGGGGAGTCATTTCTCATTGATGTTGTAACCTTGGGAGAATGCAATCATCAAACTGTAAGTCAGGCATGAATCTGAGCTGTAACTCATGTGGATATTGCATTTGAGGATATTATTGCCTTTGTAACAGATTTTGCAGCCTATTGCAAAAAAAAAAAATAAGGAAGTGTTGTCAAATGTCTTTGTTAACAGTTGCCATGTGTTGTTGTGCTTAGCACATATTTTTTAATCTTGTTGGTGAAGTATTTTCACACTGGTCAGCATTTGATAATGTTACCCAGCTCACTACTTTCATCAAGTCAGCCTTTTTTTAAAAAGCCTAGTTGGAAAAAGTGATACTTAAAATGGCTTGAAGGTTCCTTGCCTAAGGAACAAGTGAAACTACCCCCTGTACCAGTGGCAACCAGATGGAATTCCTGGTTTAATGCAGTCAAATATCACTCATCCTTTGTACAGTTTTATGAAGGATTCTTTAAGCAAGAAAAGAGCCATGGCCTTGCAGTAGATAGGATTCTAGAATTAGTAGATGATGGTCAACTACATCATGCCTCTTACCATAATTTGCACCTAAATCTGCATTTTATAAATGAGAACTGCACTCGTTTAATAACAGCTTTGACAAACTTAGAAGAAACTAAGTCTCCACTTGCATGTGTTGTATATAACATGATGGAGGATGTAAAATAGTATTTGCATACTGGTACATCAAAATCAACATTTGGCCTAGAAACTGATTGTCTTCTGTCTGAACTAGAAAACACAGAGAGGGAGAGAGTTATCTCAAATTTCCAAGATTTTTTTCAGCACATCTTTTTTCAAAACTGAATAAATACCTGGATACCCACCCTGTGTATAACTTTTACAAGGCAGCTTGCCTGTTTGATCCTAGACAGCTACCCTGTATAGGCCATGATTTAGACAGTTTTGCAGCCATCAAGGACTTGCAATGTCCTTCTACTGATCTTCTTGAAGAATTCCAAATGTATGTGAATTACCAAGATGATTTACCAAATCCTTTTAATATCCCATCATTTTGGAATGCAAATAAGAGCAGATTTCCTCTTCTGGAACAGATTGCCAATAAGGTCATATGGATGCCTGTTACCAGCATAGATGCTGAATGTTCATTTTCTCAGTATAAACATTTACTCAATAAACAATGTGAAAGTCTTACCCCTGAGAACACCAAGCAACTCACAATGTTGTATTACAATGGAGATTTAGAGAAGAGATTTGAAGATTAAATATTTCCCAAATTAAGAAATTAGCAATTTTAAATTTGAGCAGTATTTCAACTTGGGATAAGTTGTTTTATTTAAATTTTGAATTAATATGTCTAATTTGTTTTTTGATATTTTGTTACAAAGATTCAGTTATTATGGTTTAATTACTGTTTTGTAAAATTTTAGTCAAAATGTTTGACTTTATTCAGATATTTATTATTGAGATTCAAGTTATTTGCTGTTGATACTTTAAATGTGATTTTTATATTATGAATCAATAATTATAAATCAATCTAAATACTTTTACTTAAAAAAAAAAAAACAATTTGAATGTGTTTTGAATGTGTTCTTAAAGAAGGAAGCTCTGATTAAAAGTTCTACCTCAAAGATAATTATGCACTGTAACATTCCATTGTTTTATTGTCTAGTCATGTTACATTTTTTTTTTTTTTTTACATATAATTTATTTTTGGACTTGGATTTTAACATTTAAAAAAAATTTGTAGATATTTTTCTATTTCTTTATATGCAATAAAACTTTGAATTATGTTTTTTTTTTCAGTTTTAATAATAATTATAGCATATTGTATTGCAATTTTCTCATAAAATACTATGAAATTTCCCAAAAGTAAAAAATGGAAAAAAAAAAAACGGAATTTACCAAAAGTGGAAAATGAATCAAGGAAAATTTAATAAACATCAAGATAAATTGTTAAATAAAAGGAATGATTTCTCAACCAAATGTGCACATGTAAAGAAACACTTACTTTGTTTTTTATTATAAAATCAAGTTAAAAAATATAAATAAATTATAATCCAATCATTTTATTTTATTTTATTTTGATTTTTTTACCCAATAATATAAATCAAAATTATTCTTGCATCAAGCCCATTATCATTTTAAATATTACAATAATATAAATATAAAACTCTCTCTCTCTCTCTATATATATAGAGAGAGATAGAGAAATCAAATAAATAAATATATATATATATATATATATATATATATATATATATGCTATAAACAGAAAAAACACTCACATTGTGACACTATTTAGCGATGGTAATTGGCTAACTGATTAACCATAGAAATTAAAAACAGGAAAGACTTAAGGCAAGAAAAGAGCTATATCAAAAGACAGACTGATCGACGTTAAAAAAAGATTTTTTTTATTTACAAAGAAAGATACTTTTTGCATGAGACAGAAAATCCGTAAGAAAAAGCGAGATATGAGATTCTGTCAAAACTGATTAATGTCATGGTAAGGGATTGACGCACCAAGGGAAACAGAATTCGGACATAAAAAAAATTTCAGCTTCAGAACACCATGGAGAATAGATATTAGTTATCTTTCAGAGATATCATTTAATTTTAATTCCTGGGTCCAACGAAGGGGGCCATCTGGTGTGTGTTAGAATTCTGGCATGAAGATGAAAATCGTATTATTATTGCTTATTCAAACTGTTGATGTCATACACAGCGTCGTCGAAAATGGGCATTTGGTGATAAGAGGATTTTAAGGCATGAGAAAAATAAAGAATTTGATTCTCAGATAAAATACAGACCTCCCAGCTAAAAGTTGACTTAGCAGAAGAAACTAGGTGTCAATGATTGATGAGTCAGTAGAGAGACCCGATTAAATGAATTTTGGGTGTCCCCAAAAGAAAGATGTGATAAGAATTATTTGGCAATCTGGGATTTGTAAATGTTTTGGCCGAAGGAAAAAAAAAAAGGATTTTGTAAACAAAATTCTGGATAATAATTTCAAGAGGGCTAGTCTAGCCACTCCCACATTGCCGAGAGATCATTGGTCAAGTGGTAGCATGGGTGATAGGCGAAGGTGAATGTATGAGAAAGACAGAGAAGTTGTTAACACCCACTGAGGGGATTGGTATGAGATACCAATGTGAGAGATGAAGAGTCTAGGAGGATAACTCTCCTCCAACCTTCCCTCACAGATGAGGGAGAAACCCCCGAAATGGAAAGTGATTAATCTTCCAAAAATGAGCCTAAGAACAAAGAGAATTCTTGCTGGGAATCGAGAATTATCGAAGAACCCAAACAACGTCAGGCCCCACACCGGGTTTTGGTCAGTATCCGTATAAACGAACGTCTCGAGGCAGTTTCTCAGTTTGCAGTTAGTCAGTTCCAGTAGTTCCAGCAGTTGATTCACAGTTGCGGTCAGGCCGTTGCCTCACAGAAGCTGACCAAGATTTCCACGTCCTTTCCGACTTAGCCTTCCTACTAAAAGCAAGTTATATTGACGAACAACTTAAGATACCAAAACTCACTTAAGAAACACAAGTGTCACAAATCCAATCCATAGAAACAGGCTGGGAGAGATACACACTTCTGTATTCAAAAGAAGGATAAAGATAATTTGTTATTTCTCAACATATTTGACCCTCTTGAGTTTTGTTTTATTGTTTGTGCGATATCACCTTTACCCCGGATTCAGCTTGCACTATGGCACAATGCCTGATTGATTTCGTCTACCTAAGATCAAAGTCACAATGTGGGTAGGTAAGACTTGAGATCAAAGTAGTTACTTTGGTAACCAGACGTTGGAAGTGAGCTTGGAACGACAAAGCTGATATCGAACCAGGAATAACCAGATTGACTGGGACACAGGCTGGTGGCAGCGACAAATAATCAATCGCAAAATGCTGGTGGAAGAAACCTTACAGCTTTGTGCCACAACTGGGAGTTGACCACGGGCCAACAGTTCAGTGTCATATTGGCGTCACAACCAGAGGACGTCACATATTGGCGCTGTGACTGCGACTACCAGTGGGTGTCACACATTGGTGCCGTGACCACTGGATTCGACCCTGAACTAACCACTGCCACAGGAGTTGTGGAGAATTTCATCCAAGACAATGTGCAGCATCTCAAGTAGACAAAAAAGAAACAGACTAGAGTAGGAACCAAAGGACTTTGGTTAATTATAACCATATGGTTCCAGACCCTCTAGTACGACAGCCCAGAACCTGAGAAGAACGAGCTGGAAATTGTATGTCAGGTAGGACACTTTTTCCGGTTAATCTCCCAATTTCGATTGTTGCTGCTCTGATTGTGTTTCTTTTTTCTTGTGAAGTAGTTTAAATATGTCTGACCACAATTCAGATGGGGTAGACATGGAGGAAGAGGGGGTTGAGCAGGGATTGCCGGTGGATCTAAGAAAATTGTTGAGCGGACCGAGGGTTCCAGCATTTGACGGTAGTTCAGGGATTTTTAAGGATTGGCTGGCAATTCTAGGTAAGAGCCATGTGATATATGGACTCTTGGACCGAGAAACTCTATATTTGACGTATGATGCCACCAATTCATAAAGGGACTCTTAGCCAGTGAGCCCCACTTGACATGGGAAAGACTAGAAGTATTATTGACTCAGGAGTTTGTGACGATGGGACAGCGATAGAGGCCATGAGAGGCTTCCTGAAGATAACACAGCTGAGGGACGAAACCACTGGAGAGTTGGGGGCCCAAGCAGAGAAGCTGTCGTCATTGGCTTTCCCAGAGGAAGTGAGAAATAATGCAGTGATGCAGGCCCAGTTGGCCGATTTGTATGTGTGAGTGCTCACTGATGAGCGTTCAAGTGATGTGATAAAAGAAGGACCACTAAGGTTGTCAGCGGCAGTGGCGCTAAATTGTATGTGTAAAAAGAGAAAAAGGGAGTTTGGGAGAAGATAACAAGAGGTAGGAAGGCACAAGAGCAAAGTCGGGAGGTAGGAAGAAAGGGGAAAGGAGGGAGAGCCCACGTGTGGAATTGGAAGGTCAAGCTAGAGGTGGAAGAGCCTGAAATGTGGGAAGTGGATCCCAAAAGAAAGGCTTGGTTGACAAGGCATGGGTTTTATAAGCTCACGCCAGGTCAATATGGGCTGGTCTGCTGGACATGTGGGTATGAGGACCACAGAGCAGCAGACTTCTTGACGAAGTGGGGATTGCCCCCAGACTTTAAACAAGATAGGTGTACTAGGTGTGGGAAGAAGGGACACCTCGCCAAGTGGTGTGGGATAATAAAAGATGCCCCACCGATATTGTTAAAGAAGGCTGTGCCCGAAAGACAGAACCAGGGAAAAGCCAGCGGGCCACCCCGGAATTAAGAGGGAGGGTGGCCCAGTTAAAAAATAGGAACTTAAAACGTCGAACATGTGGCCATATGTATAGGTATATTACGACTAGGTTCGTAATACAACTGAACTAAAAAGGTAATTAGCTAGTCTCTACCACGTAATTACCAGCGTGTAGGGAACATGATTGAAGGGTCATGGTTGAAATGACCTGTTCTCTTCTGGTTTAGGGAGCGGCCAAAGGCGGCTGCGACGAGTTAAGGCAGTTAAAATGAAGTGGTGTCAATGGGAAAAACATCTTTTTGTCACTTTGTGTTTTGCAGGGATGAAGGTGCAAGTTTGCTGTAAATTCTTTATTTTAGCTTTTGATTTTACTGTAATACCCCATGTATAATACACATTTTGATTTTACCGTAATTCCCCATGTATAATACACATTTTTTCTAAAAAATAATAAGCAAAATTAGTGGTGTGTATTATGCACAGCTACAAAAAATCTTTTTAAAAATTGCCATTTCATAGGTCGATTTCAGTTGTGAAATGACTACTCACCACAAATATTCAACAATTTGACTCTAACATTCAAAGATTGTAACCTCATAAGAATGTCAAATACAAGGATATGTACCTAACAATACTTACAAATGTAAAATAAAATAAGAATTATCATAAAACTAAATTAAAATAATATTATTCGATGTTTAAAGCCTTTTTTTTTTTAATAAGAGAAGGAAATGCTGGCCATAATGAAATTGGAGTGGTACAATTTATACAGTTTGATTACCAAACAAGGGGTGTGTATTATGCGTGAGTAGAAGGATTTTCCCACACTTCAGCACAATTTTTGGGGTGTGTATTATGGATGAAGGCATGTTACACATGGGTAATTACAGTAATACAAAATTTCTAGCATTTTACAGAAATATTTGCTCTATTAGTTTTTTTGCAGCTGATTTTTTTTTCTTTTCATTATTTTCTCTTTTTATTTTGCAGTCAAGTGTCTGCAAAATGTTCATAAATATTATCTGACTCTAAACAAACCAACTGCAAACAGTAAAGATGCCATGTATTTAATAAGAGAGAAAGGAATTTGCTTTGGAAAAAATCCAACATTACAGTGACAAAATGAAGAAACTTTGACTCCAATGTAAGACATGGGTGTGGTGATATATTTTCAGGCTTGGTAACTGGGAAGGGAAGGAATGAATATAATTTTTCAGGTGCACAGATACAAAGAATTGGTTTCAGTGCCAACAAGGACGAAGCATCACTGAATGAATAGGTTTGTTGATTTAAATGGCAATGACAAACACAATCTAAAAGAAGAACCCAGAGAAATCTGAGGCTGGAAAATATAAAAGTGGAAAATGTTATTATGTATTGTTGAAGGGATTTTGCTTTTATATTTAGCACATTGCTACAAGATAGATGCAAGCCATTGCTGGAAATTTAGAAGAATAAAAATCTTTTCAGCAAATGATAAGGTACAGGTGCTATAAAAATTTTACTACAGTAGTATAAAACAATATTTTTTGTGCAAGATATAAAAATTATGCCACAGTAACATAAAACTTTTTGTGCAAAATATAAAATTTTTACTTTCTAGACAAAAATCTGTTAATAGAAACAGCAAGTCACAAGAGGTACAAAATTTTAAATCAAGACAACCATTGCGTAAAATTTCAAAAGAAAAATACATTTATTTACAGTTTACACAAAACTTTTCTTTGCGCCTCAAAGGCAGGATAACAAATTTCAAGGATTACCAACAAAAAGTGGAAAATTAAAACCAGGGAAAAACAATGATTTTTAAATGACAATAAAAGAAAACAATACAAGAAGTCAGTAAATAACAAAGGCTCAAATACCTTTGAGAAAAAATGACAAAAACTATTTTCACAGTGGGTATTTTGAAAAAATAGCCACTTTTAAATTTACACAGTTCTTGCATGAAAAGTTCTTCAAAATCTTTATTTTTGCCTGTTCAACCACTGGAGAATTTTCACTTGAAATTTTGGTCTCTCCATGGCTAGAATTTCACAAAGGTCCAAAGAACTCATTTTTCATTGGCCAATATATATAATATTGTTCTCCAATTATTAAAAAAAAAGAATCCGCAACAGATCAAACAATTTTGGTGGTATCACCGCTTGAGCCTAAAAGGCCATAAAATTTGCACAAATTTTAACACAAATCATTTGGCCTTCAGAATACACTTTTCTCAAAGCATGCATAAAAAAAAACAATTATATATAGATCTTTAACATTTTTCTGCAAATAATAAAATTTTTATATTGTTTAAAAATGACAGATTATATTTTAAAGGAAAATCTTTCAGTGTAGGAAAAGTAATAATTTATATAAAATATTGTAGTGAATGATAGCCAAAGCCTACACCAGATATGAATGTTCTCACAGCAGGAGCAAAAGCAAGTCAGTATGCAGTTGGTTCTACATATTACTTCCTGTTAAAGTATATATAAAATCATAATTTAAAATTCAGTAATTTTCAACCAAGCACAATAATTATCATCATACTTAAATAATGAAAATTCAACCATTAACTTACTGTCAGTGGATGTGTAGCTCTGGGGTCTTCTCCAAGTGTGGATTCTACACTTTGCTAGTACTTCAGAGAACCTCTTACTTCTGGGGTGTGTGTTTATATATCTAAATATCATACATCTTTTCCTATGTATTCACATCCTAGGTATGGCTGGGTCAACCAAGTGGAGCATAGATTTGTACCTGGTGGCAAGGAGGTCATCTATCAGGTCAACTCATTGATGTACTTGGCTTCTCTACATGACACAGGGTGAAAATTCGGCAATATTACTGGTCCTGACTGGGCATCTCAACTTTAATCACTTTCTCACAGCCATAAATATAGCTTCCATGTGTTTTTTAGAAATACTTTCATATCAATTATTCTGAGCTCTCTTCTTTAATACCTCGACTTCATAAATTTAAGCATAGTACCAGATTAGCAACTAGATTTCATCATTTTATTGTAGAAATGGCTAGATGCAACCGTAAGTTCTATGGTGATGGTTTCTTCTTTCGCACTTCTCACATGTGGAACTTTCTTTCCACTTCTTACTTTCCTTTCAGCTACAATCTTCAAAATTTAAATGCAGCAACAATCAACATCTGTCTCCTTGAATCCTGTTTATTTTATTGTCCTTTCTCCTCAGTAATGTTTTCTCAGTTTCCTTCACTCTCTGTGGCCTCTTTACGTCTTAGTGGCTTTATTGCCATGCTTGGAGTGAAATGATTAAAATAAAAGTCTATTTTAGTATCATCTGATGCAAGTCACATACTACAATTCTGACCTAATTGCAACAGACACATTCAGGCAAGAAGGACTTCTTTCCCCAATGGAAATCCAAGTGAACAATAATGGCATCAAAATCCACCTGAGAAAAACTATATTTTTGTCATATAGGAAGAAAATGAGTAACTACCGACATCGAGGTTCATGCATGACACTCTGGACTATTCTAGATGTATAATTAGTGGTGTCAGGCTATTGACTGAAGTGATTATTGAGTGACTATTGAGTGGAACTATCCAGTCAAATTAGTGTGAATTATTATGCGTCGATGATTTTGATTTAGGATTTACCAGATGTTAAGCCAAGCCGCAATATTAACAAAGTATTCATTGAAATGGTTATTTTTGGTTGAATTTACTTTTTTGTTCTTGTTAAGTATTTATTTGTGGTTGTAATTAAATGCTGTTTATCTTAACAGTGAAGTCTGTTGTATCCTTAAAGAGGTTACAAACATACAAAGGTGATACTCAAGTGAAGAGACAGCAACATGAGCATAGATGAAACAAGAGAGATTTATTGTAAAAGAGAATACACTACTGAAAGATTTAAATATTCTGAACTAAAATCAAATGTTATCTACTTGAAATACGACACAAACTAAAACATTTTTCTTTGCTTCCTGTAAAGTCAAAAAATATGAGTTTGTCATTAATATCATTTCAGTTTATAAAACTATTTAAAAGTTATGACATCTAGAAAATTAAAATCGTTGCTTTATAAAAGCCCAGAGGGGCCCTAGGTTGAAGCCTTTTTTAGTATTTTAGAAGATAATCAGGTCCTAAAGCCCTAGGCTGCTGTCAGAATATTGCCTAAAATTTCTTAATCCATCTAGCTGCATATAACATAAGAACATTTCACTGATAAGTTGTACACCATGTCCATTAAAGATAGAACAAAACCTTTATTAATCTCATAAATCTAAAATATTTTGTGTTTTGTTGAAAATTAAAAAAAATGTGAATTCTTGTAATAATTTGGTTGACAATTTTTTGTACATTTACATTTTAAATGACTATGGTATTAAAAAAAAACCCAATAATCTTACTCATCAAAATATTAAAGCAATTGCTTCTATAAACATTACCTAGATGGGTGACTGCTTGGGAATATTAAATGCTGTAAGTTTGGATGTGCAGGTGGTGTAATAGATAAAGGCTTTAGAATTGTTAATCAGAGAACCAAGTTTGAATTCCAGATGGGTTCATTATATTCGACTTTTGATTTTTTTTATTTTTAACCCCAAAAATCTTAGTTTTCTTTATTCACCTTGCTTAGGGTGAAATGATTTAAAAAAAAACTTTTGCTTTTTTATGAGAAACACTGATTTATTCAAACTGCTGCCCACATCTTGTTTTTATAGCCACATAATTTCATGGTTTAATAATTATGAAACACAACATTTATTAAAACAGAGAAAAAATTTCTCATCTTGATCTTTATATAAGGATCGTTTGTTTAATCCACAATGGTACAGTATTTTCATCTTGGTTACAGTTACAGCATTTTAGTTCTTGGGAATTTTGAACAGAACTCATTTTTCTGGTGATTTTCCTTAGTTTACCAATCAATTTTATTTTACAGATCATTTGATTTGTTTAAGAGGGAAAAATTTTTTTTTTATTAAAAAAAGTTAAATATAAGAAATCAATTTTTAACTTTTTGTTTTTATTTGTTTTTTAATAAAATCAAAATTTTATGGAAGTTTTTGGGAAAAGATTATGAGATGGAGAATAGGTAATAATTTCAACTGGAAGAGGTTAAGATTGTATGTATTTGGTCATTTTTTACTAGGATAATATCTCCTTGGGCATAAATGAACTTCCAAATGCAATGAATATATAGAAATGGATGGAAGAAATTGCCAAAAATTTCAAACTTTGCTTGACCTGATGGTGATTTGTTTTTTAAACTTTTTAATAAACTATTTTTGGTTGTTGGAAATCTTTATGATTCCAAAATTAAATGATATGTTGAAAAATTCCTCTTGCAATAGTAACATTTTTTAAAATTAAATGAAGACATATACATTGGCATCTCAACTATAAAGTACAGTATATATATATATATGTGTGTATTTATGTCTGTGTGTCCAAGTTTGAATCCTCCACAAATGGTCTGATTTGAATGATTCATAGCTCATTCAAAAAAGCCCTTAAAGTTAGGCACAAGAAATTCCCATTTTTGTTGAGCTCAGATTCAGTGTTACCAGATTATGCGAGGTTAAAAATATATATTAATATATTATACTAGCCATTATCATTGCTTTCATGGTTCAAGGGGAGTAACTCTTGTTTTCCTTTTGTATCCCAAATTGCAGTGCACGTTTTATTATAAACAAGTGTAAAAGCTGCTCAGTAGGGTGGCATTTAAGCTACCTCCTGTGGAAGACACTTGGTTTATGCCATCATCACAATATCTAGGGAGGAGGAGATGCAATAGGCATCAATAAACTACAAAAGAACTCAAAATTGATCACTGCATTTAAGTATTGAATTAATGTTTAAGCTTACCTTTTAAAAGTTCAACGATAATTCTTCTGCTGTCACTTAATTTAAAGACGATTTGCTGTATGTTGATCCTTATTTTCCATATAAACAATTATTTTTATTTCATAGGTGACAGAACAACAGGGACAATTTATAAAATTAAAATAAATAATAAAGATTGGAAAATAAAAAATTATTTTTAGTTATAAATTTCAACATTTGAAGAGTTAGAGAAACATAATAGCTAATTAAATAAAAAAAATTTTATTATGGAATCTATATGAATAAATGCAAAATTGGAGCACAATTTTCCAAAAATTCTTTTTAAAAAAGCCCAAAACTCCTTTATGGATATGGTAATTTGTATTTGAACATACTTATCCTATATTAATATAGAATGCAATCACATTTGACAAATTGTATTTTGATTTTGTATTCAAAAACAAAAAAATATACCCAAATTTTTTAATTTGTAAAATTTTTCTTTATAATGTTTAAAATTTTGGTTGGGGAGAAAATGGGTCTGGTTTTTGATATTCTATAAAAATTTCAATATTCTTTTTTCATTATGTGAAATTTTTAAATTTTGGAAAAAATTAAATTTTTTACATAAACATTTTAAACCAATGTACCATAAACATTTTTTGAAAAAAAATTCATTTCTATAAACATAGTAACAATTTTCAAAACAATTCTAATATATTCAAAAAAAAATATGAATTTTTAGAGTAGTTTAAACAGATTTTTAATGCTTATTTTGTAGAAATAAGACAATTTTTCTTCTAATAATTGCATAAGAATTTTAAGATATATTTAAAAATATTTAAAATTAATACATTTAGACAAAGAAAAGGTTTATTTTTTACAAATAGATGTAAACACTAACAAACCAATTCAAATACAGACAATTAAAAATGAGCAATACATGATTTTTTTAAATTTGATTTTTTATACAAATTTTTAAAATTTAACATTTGAGCTCAAAAATTTTGAGAACATGTCTAAATTTTGGGCATAAAAATAAATCTTAGATATTCCTATTTGTAAATTAAAATGTTTTTCCTATTAAAAAATTATTGCAATAGATGATCAGACATATTTTATTTTCTTTAGGAAAATTATTTGAAAAGATGGTGAATTAAATGTTGTCTGATTAAAAAACATCATTTTTTGCAAATTTTGTAATGCAAAATTTAAATAACATGCTTTAAAAATTGAAACATTAGAGATTAAAACTTAAAACATTTTTTAGAAAAATAAATAAAATATAACTTGGGAATGAAATATTAATAATTATTATTATTGTTTATGATTTAAAAAAAAAATAAGACTACAAAGTCACAAACAGAATAAAATTCTCACAAATTCAAAATAATTTTGTTTAAATTTCCTTCACTTAAGAAATGGAATAAAGTCAAATAATGTAAAATTATAAAATTTTTTCTTTCAAATTTATATTTACTTCAAATCAAAATTTTTTTTCTAAAATTTGTATTTTTTTTTCCAATAAAAAATGTTTAAGAAAATATTTTTAGGAAATTCAAAAAAATCTTTTAACAAGATTTAAATCAAATTTTATATTCATCTTTTCAAATTTGAAAATCCTGAGGTTTCTTTCAAACCTTAACCTAAAGAAAGTATAATGTAAAATAAAGGAATTATAGTTTGATTTTCATGTTTAAGGAACAAACAATTTAAAATCCTCCCATTTTACCAGGTTCCAATAGATAATCTGATGGAGATGTTGACTTTCTGTACACAAAAAAACACACTTCACAATGGGATCACACATATATTTGACAGGATGAGGGGGTTAGCAAATGGGCTCGCCATTATCACAGCAATGGCAAATATATACATGGAATACTTTGAAGAAATGGCATTAGAATCTATATCTTCTAAAGCCAACTATATGGTTAAGGTAAAGTAGATGACACCTTCATACTCTGGCCACACCAGGAAGATGTTCAGGTTCTAAAACCCATGTGAACTCAATAAGACCTTCGATACAGTTCACAATGGAGAAAGAGATAACAACACACTCCCATTCCTGGATGTTCTAATATCTCGAACAGAGCATGGGTTCAAGACATCCGTATACCGTAAACCAACATTCACCGGACAGTACCTCAATTTCAACTCCCACCATCCATACAGTAAAGAAAAGGGATCGTCCGTTGCTTACAACACCGAGCAAAAGTCATAAGTGGCGACCCAGAGACATTAGATAAAGAATTGGTCAGTATAAGTAGTACCCTACAACGTAACAACTACCCTGGGTACATGGCAGCAGCCCCCAAAAAATTGGGATAGGCGGGTAAGAGAAGAGGAGGAGGACAACAACACTCAGAAAACAGTCTGCCTGCCTTATGTGAAGGGGTTATCAGAGAAAATACAAAGGATCTGCGGTCCATATAACATCAGGACAACCTTCAAAAGCTTGACGACACTTCACAGATATCTCTCCCAAGTAAGACCCCCCCCATAGAGGAGAACATGACTAAAGACTGTGTGTACGCTATCCCGTGCAGCTGCGGAAAGAAATATAAAGGGGAGACAGGCCGCCCCCTTAAGGTAAGGCTTCAAGAACACCAGAAAGCTGTAACACGAGGGGAAGTGGAAAAATCAGGCGTGGCTGACCACATATGGAGAGAGAAGGGAGATCACCGCCCTCTGTGGGATCAGGTTGAGATCATAGACAAAGAACACCATTGGAAAATTCGTAAACTTAAGGAATCAGCACATATGCTAGGCCACAAAAATCTCCTGAGCCGACCAAGCATAGAAATGAATACAATATGGGAACCAGTAATAAGGAGTGCCAGAGAAAAGCGATAATAACAACAAAAATTGCAATATGAGCTCTGGTAAAAAAACATGCAATGATAACAGCAAAAATTGCAATATGAGCACTGGTAAAAAAAAATGGGTTGCTGAAGACATTAGGTTTATAATACCCAGAAATTCATACACAGATGTCCTCAAGGACACATGGCACAGTGGATAAAGGCGTTGGTTAGATCCAGTGACAGGACCCAAAGAATTGTGAGTTCAATACCCTAATAAGGCAGTGGAGAACTTTCAGAAAAAAATTAACAGGAGATAACTGATAACTGACATCCATTAAACATGGCATGTGGAACTAGAACAGTCTACCCCAGTGAGCGAAATAAAGGGTTCAGTTCGACATTCCAACCACCTGAAGAAGGCCGGAGCGTACAACGATTAAAAACAAAATAATAAATATAACGACAAAGATGAGGACAATAGTCCGAATAATGTAAATAGTGTAAAATAAGTTGTCTCAAAATATATTTAAATACTTTATCCCAAATTTTCCTTTTTAAAATTTAAAAAAATTTTTCTTTTATTTTTTAGTTTTTTTTTTTTTTAAAAAAAAAAAATCTATTCCTTTATTAATCAATTTAAATTTTGCGAAAACAAAAAGAAAAAAAAAATTTAAAAAAAAATATTTTCTTTTTTGTCATTTTATATAAATATTAAATATAAAATTAATGGGCTTAAATAAATTTTTAAATCATATTTTGAAGAAATTTTTTATGAGATTTTTACATCTTTTGGCAAATTTAAAAATTTTGTATTTTTATTTTATGATTTTCACAATAATTAAAAAAACATTAATGAAATTAAAAATATGGAATAAATTCAAATTTTATATAATTGATCTTTTTTCTATTTAAAAAGAATTTTTTATAAAATTCTTTAAAAGATTTTTTTTTTTAAATATAAAAAAAAAGTTAAAATAATAAATTTTTTTCAATATTTATTTTGATATTTCTTTCCCAATGGAAATCTCTGTGCATTCCATTTATCCCCAGATATGAATATAATTTTTAATTTATTGGTATAAATGGTAAATTCATTTTTTATTATCATTTAAATAAAATTTATTTTTTTTTTTTTTTAAATAAAAATATTTCAACTTTTTTTTTTTATTAGATATATTTTTTTTTTTTTTTTCTTTTTTTTTTTTTATTTAATTGTTTATTTCTTAATTTGTTTTTTTTTAAATTTAATGGTAAAATTAAAATGTTAATTTTTTCAAAATTTTTTTATTTTTTTTAAAAATTAAAATAACATTTTAATAAAATTTTTAAACCATTTTTTGAATCATTTTTTAAAATAAATTGGTAAAAACAGTTTAAAAATGTTGAAGTGTTTGGGTATAATATATACTATATTTTCTAATTTAATGTTTTTAATTGATATGAAATATTCACTTTAATCAATTTTAAAATTATAATGATATATAATTGAAGATAAATTTTTTAAACAATTATGGATAATTAAATTTTGATTTTACTTTTGGATTATTAAAAAATATATTTTTTGTATCAAATTTTGTATTTCAACATTTATTTATAAATATTATATAAATATGATTTTTTTAAAAAATCCTTTTTTAAAAAAAATTTTAAAAAATAAAATAATTTAAAATTTAACTGAAGTTATTAATTTTCATTTAAAATAAAAATTTAATTTTAGAATGATTTTTCATTTTTAAATTTTAAATAATAAAAAACTAAATTTGAAAAAAAAAAAAAATGAAAATTTTTTTCAAAAATTCCAATTTTTTCTAAATCTATCTTTTATTTTTAAATTTTATTGATTTAAAAAAATTTAAAAAATTTGTTTTATATATATATTAATAAAAAATTTTATATATTTATGAATTTTTTTCAAAATTATTTTTTGATATCATTTGGAAGTTAAAAGATCTTCTATAAAAATTTTTTTAATAAAGATTCATTTGTCCATAAACATTTTGTTTTTTAAAATATTTATGGAATATATTTATTAAATTTTGTATGTATTTCAACATTAGTCTTTTTATTTTTATCTATTTTTAATTCATTTTTTATTTTTTGCATTGATTACTTTTTTTTTTTTTTTTTTTTTTTTTTTAATGATTCATAAGTAATTATTTTAATAATTTTTTTTTTATATATAAAAAAAAAATTTTATAAAAAAGGATATTTATTAAATCTTTGAAATTTTGAATTTTTTTTTGAAAAATGAATATTTTAAAAATATTTATATTTTTATTTTAAATATATTATTTTTTTATATATAATTTTAAATTATTCCTAATTTTCTTTTGGATGGATCTGTTTTATTCAATTGTTGGTTGGCTAACTAATTTTTTTTTTAAAATGTTTTCTATTTATTTTTTTATAATGGGTTTTTAACTTTTCATATTATTGTTAAACAAAAAAATTTTATATTTTTGTTATTTTTTTTTCTGAAATAAAATTCAATTTCTATTTCAAAATTTTCATTTTTTTTATCAAATTGAAGGAAAAAAAGGAAATTTAATCTATTGATATCATTTAATTTAGTATAAAAATTCATAATTATTTTTTTTTTTATGAACCAATCAAAGTTAAATTTATCCAAAACTTATTGATTTTGAAAAATTTGTTCAAAAAAATTATACAATTAAAGTTTTACATTCAATTTTGAAATTTTTCATTTGTTATCTCATTTTGTTGAAAATGGAAAATTAAAGATTTAAAAAAAAACTTTTTAAAAATTTTGTTGTTTTTATTTTTCAATCAATCATATAATCATCAAATCAAAAATCAAACACATTGTCATAAAATAATTTAAAACAATATTTCTATTTTTTTGAATAAAAACTAAATTTTCATTATTCTTTAAAAAATAATGTAAAATAAAATTTAATTATTTTTAATTTATTTGATTTTGAAAAGTAAAAAAAGATTTTTCCAAAAATATTTTTTCTAAATTTTTTTTATGAAATCAGAAAACATTGCTAAATAAACAAAACTTGAATTTTTTTTATATTTTTGGATAATCCATTTTAAAATTTCCATATATATATTATTTATAAAAATAATTTTTGAAAATTAATTTAATTTTGAAAAAGAGAATTTTTTAATATTGAAAATCTTACTGTTAAAAATTTTTATTTTAAAAAATTTAATAATAAAAAAAAATTAAATTTTAATTTTGTTTTAAAAAGTTGTTTTAAACCAGATTTCTGTTTTGATTTGAAACAAAAAGAATTTTTTTTAAAAACTTTTTCATGAACAAAAAATCATTTTATTATCAGGTTTTAAAGTCTTTTGAAATTTAATTAATTTGAATTTTTTAAATTTTTATATTATTTTTTTATTGTTTACGCTTTTTTAAATTTCAAAGATTCAAAAAATTCAAAAACGAACTATAAAGTTTGTATTTTTTTTTATAATTTAAAAAATTGAATTTTTTTTTTTTTTTTATTATAGAAATATTCCAAAAATGGAAATATTTTAATTTTTTGTTGTTAAAATTTTATTCTGATATTTTTCTTCCATGGTTATTATTTATAAAAAATTATAATTTCTTTAAAATTGGAATTTTATTTGATTGAAATTATATCATTTATTAATTTATCCTCATGAAATAAATAAAAGTTTAATATAAATAGATAATTATATTTAAAAATTTTTTTTTTTTTTAAATAATTTTAAAATATTTTACATGATGACTAGTTTCAGGAATAGAAATATCATTATAAAAAAATCAAAAAAGAATTTTTTTAAAACCTATGGATTTAATGAATTAATAAAAAAATTTTCATTTTGAATATTTTCCAAACTGTTTATTTTTTCAAAAATAAATGCTTTGTAACTTTTTTATTCTTTTTACAGGATTATAAAATACATATAAAATTTACATTTTATTTAAATTTTATATTTAAATTGCTTATGTAAATATATACTGTTTAAAATTTTTTGGAAATTTTTTTTTAAGAAAAAACTTATTCTTCTAAAATTTAAGGAAATTTTAAAGTTCTATTGATTTTCTTTTGGTTAAAAACAATTTCTATTTTTTTTTTTGAAATTTTATTAAAATTTTTTATTTTAATATTTTGCCTTTCTTTTTTTTTTTAATATGAAAATTGTTTTTGATATGTATGAATTTATGAAAAATCATTTTTTAAATCAATTTTAATTTTTTAATGGTTTATTTTTAAAAAATTTTTAAAAATATTCTTTTGAATATTATGTAAAAATTTAAGAATTTTAATTTTCTAAATTTTTTATTTAATTGATTTTTTTTTCAATTTATTTAAAATAATATATTTAAAATTTATTAAATTTATATATTTGTTCGTGATTTTGAATTTTTTAAAATGAATTTTAATTTATAAATATTTTTATTTCAATTTAATATTCAATTAAATTCTTACAGTTTTTCTTTTTTTTTTATCATTTGTTTTTTAAAGATGTATAATAATTAATTATTTTATATTTACTCAAGAATAATTGACTATTCTTGTAAGAATTTAATTCTATAAAAAAAAAAATAAATTAACAAATTTATATATTAAAAAATGAGCCAAATAATTATATTCAATAGTTTTTTTATTTATATATTATATATATGTCAAAATATTCCCATATAATATTGCAATTTCTGAATTTTTTCTATAGCAATTTGAATTTTTTTAGATTCAAATTTTTAATCCAAATAATCATTTTGTGATATGAAAACATTTTTTTATTTTTTTGTTTTATTTATTTTACATTTGTTATTTTGAAAATTCAAAAAATATATATTGAGATTAATATTTATATATATTTTTATATATATTGACAGTTAAAATTTTGATATTTTTTAAATTCAAATTTCTTTTTAGTATAAAAATTTAAATTTATATATATAAATTTTCCAACAAATTAAAATAATAGCAATTGAAAAAAAACAAAATTATTTTTTTGTTTTTAACAGTATTTAAATATAATCTTTTATTTTTATATTAAAGATTTATTAAAGGTTGTTTTTGAAACTACATAAAGATTAATTGTTCAAAACTTTTCGTAAAATCTGGTATTCATTTTAAAAAATTCTTGAATATTGTTTAGCTTTATTATATTATATCATCATAAATATATATATTATTTATCACGTTATTTATATATATATTGGTTCTTTGTAAAATTTTTACCAATTTTACAATTCATTAGAAATTTATTTTATTTTGATTTAATCAAAAATTCCCATCATTTTTTATTTTACATTTATTTTTCCATGGTTTTTTAAATTGATTAAGAATTTTTTTTTTTGAAAAAAAAAATATCATTATTTTAATGTTCCACTAACAGAATGTATTTTTATGATTTAAGATGTTTTTTCTGATACCTGTTTACATTTTTGCTTCTGCTATGAAAAATTCTCAACATAACGGTTTTTAACAAATAAATTTAAATAATACTATAGATGAAATAATTAACCATATAATTTTTGTTTGGAACTTATATTTTTTTAGTTGAGACGTTATAATTTTTTGTCTTATCAGTAAATTATGGATGTATAATTCACACTTAAACAGAAAATAATGAAAAACAAGATTGGTAAAAAAAATATAAAAATTTATAAATATAAATTAAATTCTTATAAATAAAATTAAAATAGGCGGCCGTTATATTTATATTATTGAATTATTATATATTATATTGCCAAACCAGGTATCCACTGGAAAGAAAGATATTAAAATTATCATTTGGGAATAAGAGTAATTTCATTTCTATTTAATTAAAAAAAATGGATTTTTTTTAAGAAGGTCCTCCAGCTATAGAATGTATTTTCAGGGAATTCAAAAAAAATAATAAGGTATCAATCCTGTAGATGGTTGATTAAATGGTTTTTAGAAATGTATCATTATCATTGGCAAAGAAATGATGATTCTTATATACTAAATGCCGTTTAAATTGTTATATGTTGACAAATCAAAGTTCAAAATATTATATAATTCTAATATCAATATTGTAAGAGCTGTTTACAATACCTTTATTTTTTATTATATTTAAGTAAAAAAGGATTCATTATTTTTTGTAAAGAAAAAAGGTCATTCCAACCAAAAAAATTGTTCAAAAAAATGCATAATTGTTTTATAAACTATTTTGGACAGAATTTTTTTTTGACAATATATAAAAATTCGCAATATTATAAATATATATCTTATATATATATTTATTTTTATAACTATTTATTGGATATTAATTTTTCCTCCATTGCATTAACTACAGTTTAATAAAAACAAATTTTTATTTAAACAAAGGTTCTGACAAAACCTGTTCTAAGATTTTGGAAACGCAATGACTGAATATTTAACTCAAATTGTTGTTGTACCTTTCATCAATGAAAAAGTTTTGGTTGCACTGTTTTTGTATTCCTGAGTTTTATTTTCAAAGCCTCTTTTTAAATTTGGACAAAAGAATTTTTTTCTATCCTGTAAAAATCTTTTTTTCCATCAAACATTTGTTAAATTCATTGTGTCCTACCCAAACAAACTTCTTCTTTAATTAGTTTTCTAAATCAGTATGATTCGAGATCTTCATTATGCTTTTTCAATAAAAATGATATCTCCCAGATGATGTATTTCGTACATCAATTTTTTTTTTGTAAATAAAATATTTTATTTACAACCGTAAATTTATAGGAACCTAAATGAACCTTGCATAATTACTATTCTTTCAGAAATTTCCAATTACAATTGTATATTCATTTAATATATTGTATATATTTATATATATTTTTTGTGTAATATCTCTATCTATAAATGTGTGTGTGTGTGTGTGTGTGTGTGTGTGTGTGTGTGTGTGTGTGTGTAACGAATGCACGGCCGCAATTTTCGACGGATTTGCACCAAAATTTACATGCACATGCTCCAAGTTAGTGGGAAGGCCAAGACCGACTTTGCATTTCCCAACTCCCATCGATAGTGGAAATAATCGATTTTTCATGCTTCTACGGCAGTTTTCATGTAGTTTGCGGCCATTTTCTACTGGCCAGAGTGAGAGCCTATAGCTGGCTGCCACGAATAGGCAGGAAGATTCTATTGGCCAGCGAGAGAGCCAACAGCTGACTGACACGAATGTTAACTAGCATGTTAGCATGCAAAAAAAAAAATCGATAGCTGCATTCGTCACAAGTGGGAAAAATTTAAATCTGCATGGCACTTTACTCCAATTGGCTCATTCGCTTGCTTAAACTCAACGTTGATTCTGATTCCGCAGAACTGGGTTGGGTGTGAAAAAGTATTTGTTGTTAACATTCTTTTTTCATTCGTTTTTCCAGTTACGAGTCCTTTTTTTTTAAAGCTGATCGTTTTGTGTTCATTTTGTTTAGTTCTTTTTTCATAACAGATTTAATGTTTAGTATAGAGCTTAGAAAAAATTCGCAGTGTGAGATAGGCAAGAAGTAAGGCATGTAGCAACATCAGCACGGCAAAGGGCACTCCTTTAAAGGCAAGGAAGGGCAAAAATATTTTAAGTCAAGTGATAGCGATTGCTGTATGAGTCGTACGATTTTTTGAATCAAGCACGGGCAACGCCGGGCCATGCTGCTAGTATAATATAAATAAAAAAATATTTTTATGTCATTCAATTTGGAATATTGCAAGCCTATAAATTTATAATTTCGTTTTTCATTCAAATAGAATAAAAGACTTCTTTTTAATAAGTTTTGAAATTCTATCAAAGAAAAAATAAGCAAAAGAAAAGATGTCACCAAATAAATTCAAAATATTCGATATTTTTTTTTTTTCGAATTAATTCAAAGAGTTTTGTTAAATAATTATTATGACCGTGTCCACCCAAAGATACTAACTGAACAAAGATTTCAATGATTTATCATTTTTTCAGTCTTCAATTTTACAAAACATACCCACAATTTTATAAAGACATCTTGTCAAAAGATATAAAAGAGGATTTTTATATCACCCAATGTTCACAAACTTCTTTCGGGTGATTAAATAAAGGTAAAATATAAAAAAATGTGAAACGTTTTCAGTAAATTATCTGAAAAAAAGCTAAAAAAGAAAATTGTTACAATCTTTGTTTCAAGAAGAATTAATTTGACAAGAACCCCATGATATAAGAAAATCAAAGAAAAAAAATTTCAAGAAAATAAATGGATGATTTAAGGAAAATCAAGAATGACAGAAAATGTCATTTGAAAAATGAAAGAACCATGAAAGAATAGTATATAAATAAAAAAATGCATTTTTATAACGAAATGGGCAATTGCTGAGGGATAGAAAATCAGAAAATTATCTTAAAAATTGAAAGTCAAAAAGTATAAGTCAAAAAGAAAATTTAAATAGTTCCTAAAATTGAAAATGCTGATAGTAAAATGAATGGCTAATTTTTCTTGAAAATTTTATATAATTTAATTTTAATTATTTCTGCTGATTACAAAGATGATTAACCATAAAAAATTAATAAATAAAATGGAAGAAAAAAGCAAACTAAAAGTTTTTGTAAAACATTATAGTTAAGACCTTTCAAAGAAAAGTTAATTTAAAGAAAAAAATTGTAATGGATTATGAAAGCAGTCCGAAGAAATTTAGATTTATTTAATATAAAAGAAATCAAATTTTTTTTTAAAGATTGTACAACAATTAAATTTGTTTTCAATCACATGTTCATAATGGAAATTTGTCAAAAGAAAAAAGATATAATTCTTGGAAATTCAAACCTAAAGGAAATAAAAATTTTTTAGAAATTTATACATTTTATATAGAAATCTGTTGATGTCTTTTTTTGAATTATTAAGACAAAAACATTACATTTTTGAAATATAGACCAAAAATATTTGGAAATTCAAAGATTTTCTTTCCCTTTCAATTAAAAATTTATATATAAAACATGGAAATGAAAAATTTCAAATTTTACTTTGAAACAAAATATTTCTGACATTGAATATAAATGTATTTAAAATTATAACTATCAGGGAAAGAAATTTTAAGTTTCACCGGGATTTCCATTTTGAATGGGAATAAAAATCAAAGATTTGTAAAATTATTTTTTCTTTTGTGAAATTTTTTAATTTTTCTTTTTTTTATAAATCTATTTTTTCTAAACAATTGTTTATTTTAAAAATTTTAATTTAAGATCAGGAGCAATTTCGGCTATAATTTTTGAGCCATTATCAACTCAATGATTCAATTATCAGCTTATTATTTTTGTTTTCTGTTATTTTCAGATTTGTGGTAGTGATGTTTTAGTTTCCGAATACGGTTAGCATATTGCGGCTTTTTTCATCAAAATATTGTTAAAGTTTAACTTTTTTTTTTTTATTAAATTATTCCATTATTTTCAGTCTTTTTTGCAAGTGGATGCATTCATATTTGTGTTTTCTACTAAAATCCTAATACATAAAAAATCTGATGTTAAGGTTAAATTTATTTTTATTAATAAGACTTTAATTTTTATTTTTTAAAAGATTATTTTTTTTTCTTTTTTAAATTTTTCAATTTTATTTTTTAAAAAATTTTTTAAAAGATATAAATAAAAATGGATATAAAAATATCGTTTATTTTTTTTTTAATTGGGTTAAATTACTGCATAAATTTATCTTTTTTTTTTTTCTTTGTTATATTTATTTTATTGTCATAGTTGCCACCATATCGATTAAAAAATTGTATTTATGATATGTTTTTTATGTAAAATTAGAGATAATTTAATTTTTTAAATTTTATTTACAGATTTTGGTCAGGATAAATATATAATAAATATTTATATTGATTTAATTTTTATAGTTCATAATTTTTGGCCAGAATTTGAAATTGCATGAAAATCCTAAACTCTTTGTAGATAACCATAAAAAAATAAACATGTTATATTAAAAATGCTAAAATTACCGTCTATAAAATTGGAAAAAAATAAAAATATTGATTGGTTGCGTGCCTTCTTTTAAAATATTTAAAAACAAAATAAAAGATATTTTCAATAATAATAAGTTTCATGAAAAAATTTAAAATGAATATATAAATAAATAAATTGAAAATTGATGAATATTTTTAAATTGATTATTAATATAAATATACATTTTAAACTAAAAAAAATGGGCCAATATCTCATTTTTTAAAATTTCTATACTTTTTATATAATAAAAAAAATCTATCTGAAAGGTTTTTGGCAATTTCCAATAAAAATAAGGTTTTTAATATATATAAAATTTTTCAATATATCTCTAATCTAAATGTTTTTCAAAAATAAATAATAAATTTTTGATATTTAATGGCAAATATTACTATTTAAATATTTTTTCTATTTCAAAGAAAATATGAAAATATAATGCATCATTTTATATAAATAATATTTATGTTGTTTTTGATATTTAATTTAATTTGCGTTGGTTGGATTGTATATATAGGATAAAATATTCTGATAGAACGTTGTAAGAATCAAATATCAAATCTGTCTTAAAGAAGGACAAAATTTCTCAATATATTCCCTATAAAAAATTCTTACGAAAGATTTATCTATGTTAAATGGAAATTTTAAAATTTTATAAAAAAAAATCCTTTTATATATTTTAAATTTTAAAATTTTTATGGCAAAAAAAAAAAAAATTAAATATAAAAATTTAAATAATCATCAAAATTCATGAAATTATGTATTTCTGGTTTCCTTTGTAAATGACGATATATGAAATAAAATTTATATTTTATTAATATTATTCGAAATATAGAATTTGTTTATTTGATAATTATTTTCTAAAAATTTCCATTTTGGAAAAATAATATATGTAGTTTGTCTAATATATTTAATATATTTTGAGGTAATAATTGGATAAATTGATTTAAACTTTTCATTTTATTTTTTAAAATTAATATTCAATTCCTTTAAATCATTTTCATTTTTTTTAAATATTTTAAATAAATTTTGTAATATCTTTTATCAAATTATCAAGATTTATGTATAAAAATCAAAAATTAAATTTTACTTTTTATTGAATTTAAATTCAGAGAATTTTATTTTTTTTTTAAAACTATTTAGATTGTAGATAAATCTGACGAGTAAAAATTCAAACATTTAAAAACAGAGATTTGTTCTGAAAAATAAAAAAATTTATTAAATTGAAAAAAATAAATTCATTTAAATGAATAAACAAATGTCTTAAAATTTTTTCCAAATTTTCAAGAAATTAAACAAATTTTTCCTCATAATGTAAAGATTTATTTAAAAAAACAAATTAATTTAGATTTTTTAATTTGCCAATTTTTTTTAACCGGATATCAAATTATTTCATTATTTAATTGGAGAAATAAATTTTTAATATAAAAATTTTCGGATAATAAAAAATTTCTACTTTAAATTTTTTATTTTGAAATTTCATAATATCCCTTTCAGCGATTTTTTGGTTTTATTTAAAAAAATTTTTCCATTGAATCAAAAAGATTTTTAATTTTTTATTTGATGGAAAATTCCGTTTTTGCATAATTTTTTCATTTTCCATAAATAACGTTAAATTAAAATAATAAGAATAAAATTCGTTAAATTTATTTATTCGATTTACAAAATTAATGATTAAAAATTTTTTAAAATTGAAAAATTAAATATCGTGAAAATTATATATATATTTTATGTTATTTTAATTCAAAATATATTATGTTTGAACCTAATGATTTTTTTTAAAAAAAAATATTAAATTTATTTCATATAAAATTTTTGTGATGAAACGTTTTTTGTTGTTTAAACGGATAATTTTCATATTTTTTTATTTTGTAAAATTTATCTTGTGAATTGTGTTCATTCCTACAAAATTTTAAATATTTTCATTTATATTCTATCAAATGTATTGATAAAATATTTATTTAAAAAATTTGCTACAGGCTAATTCAATGTAAAAAAAAAAATAATTTTCTTTTCCAATATGTTTTTAAATTGCTTTGGATTCTAAAACAATAAATTCAATTTTTATTAAATTTTAACATTGCGTTTTTTAAAATGTAAATTTTTTTTTTTTTTTTGTTTGTCTTTATAATAAAGTCATAGATTTTCTTTAATTTTTTAATTGTTTTTTTATAATTTTTTCATTTTATATTTCCTTTATTTATATTATAAAATCAAATGAAATCAAAATTTTATAAAAAAAAATTTAAAAAATAATTAAATTTTTAAGTTTTTTTAAAATTGGGTTTTAATATCTAAAAAATAAAAATTAAACTTGAACATTTTAATCTTTTTTTAATAAAAAAAAACCATTTTTTGATTTCTATAATAAAAAAAATTATTGAAATCCTTCTCTAATTCGTTTTCACTTCAATGTTATTTTAACTACCTTTATACTTCCTTGGCAACATTTATTGTATTCTTAAAAAAAAAACTTTCTTTCTATTCATTTAAACATTTTTAGAATAATTTTTTTCTGTTCTTTAAGGCTTAAAACAAAAATTATAAATATTTATTTATTAGATTTTTTTAAACACAATTTATTTATTTCAAAATTATTGAATGAAACAAATTGAAACTAATTAGCAAATTTATTTGAACTTTATTGAATTTTAAATGATTAAATCTTTTTTATAAAAATATTAAAAATTAATAAAATGTATGTTTTATCTTGAAAATGAAATTTTTAAAAATAAAAATGATTTAAAATAAAATTTAAATTTATTTATTTCCAAATTAATTTTTTTTATTTTATAATTTTTCAAATTTTACGAACATAAATTCCACTAATCGAAATTGCCATAAAATATGAATATCACTTATCATAATTTCTTTTGTTTTGCATTTTGATTTATTTTAGCATACAATAAAATTTTTGATAAATATTTAAAATTTATTTAAACATTCATTAGCCACACAATCATTTATCAATTTAACATTTTTTCTTTTTGAAAATTTTTTTTTTGATTTAATTTTATCAAAAATTTTTTTTACAAGTTCAAATCAAAAAGACAAAAAGAAGAATATTCAATAAAATAATTTTCAAAAATTAAAAATCCAATTAATACCAGTTTTACTGATGAATGTCTTTTATTTTAAATTTTTTTTCTTTAAATTTCAAATAATTTTTTTTTTATTTGACCTTTATTTTTTATTAATTTTTCCAAATTTATCAAAGAAAAAAAATTTTTCTCTTTTTAAAAAAATATTTTATTGAAGCATATAAATATATATATATATATATTTTATATAAAATTATATTTTGAAATTTTATAAATATTTATATGTATAAATTTTTTAAAAAAAAAATTTTTAAAATTCACATTTATTATAAAAGAAAATTTTTTCTGAAATTTTTTTTAAATTTTTTTCATTCATAATTAAAATTTTTAATATTTTGATTTTTTTTTTAAATCAGTTATTTTATAATTTTTCAAATTTTTTAAATTTTTTATTGAAACTTTGTTTGGTTCTTTGAATATTAATAAATAATAATATATTTATATCTTTTATTTTTCTTTATATATATTATTATTATTATTATTATTATTATTATTATTATTATTATTATTTTCTTTGATTTCTGGCATTTACACATTTCTTTCCAGGTCCCGCCCAGGGACATAAGGTTAGAAATGGCATCATGACACTTTCCACTGACAAAAAAAAAAAAAAAATTACATAAATTACATAGATAAAGCCCTTCGTAAAGTGTGGGCTGTACTTGTCAGAACAATTTTTTGTATCTCCTTGAGGCATGGACTTCCAGGAATCCCTTCAATTAGTCTACTGCAATCTTTTCCAACCAGTCCTAGGGCTCCAACTACAACAGGGATTGTTGATGTTCCCATATGCCACATTTTCGAGATTTCTATTTCAAGGTCCTTGTATTTTGACAACTTTTTGAATATCTTCAAAGATACATTGCAGTCAGCAGAGACTGCCATATCAATAAGGAGGCACCGTTTTTTTTTAGTTTGTGGTCTTTAATAACAATGTCTGGGTGGTTGGCCTTGATTGTTCTGTCAGTGTGTATTGTGTAGTCCTATAGAATTGTAACAGGTCCTATCTCCGTAACCGGGTCTGGGTGGTGTTCATACCAGTTTCTTTCAGTTTTCTTCCCGTAGAAGTTGCAGATTTTCCAGTGCAGATATTGGCCCACTCTGTCATGCCGGGTTTTATATTCAGTGGGTGCCAATATCGTGCAACCTGATACAAGATGATCAATCGTTTCTGGATATTTATCACAGAATCTGCATTTTGGGCTGACACAATATTTTAGTATATGTGCTTGATAATTCCTAGTTAGCAAGCATTGGTCCTGTGCAGCAAGGATAAAACCTTCAGTTTCCGCTTTCAACCCTGCACTACGTAGCCACTGATGGGTACGGGTTTTGTCTACGTCAGCTTGTTTGGTACGGGCAGAGTATTGGCCATGAAGCGGTTTATCTTGCCATCGCTTCTGTATCTGGTCGGTTGCATTCGTCTTTGCTGTCTTTTTTTAGGTATTTTGCAGTTTCAGCCGGTGTATTGTGCTGTACTTGCATCTCTACGCCCATTTGAAACTCCATTTTGAATTTGTTGGCTTCTTTATTACGGAGTAAAGACGCTTACTACTTTCATGTTCCTTGACGCATACCATCATCCAGTCTTCTGTAGTTTCCAAATATCTTTGGAGGCCAATTGTTGTAGTTTTGTAGGACAGTTCTAGTTGAACTAATCCTCTGCCTCCTTCGGATCTGGGTACATACAGACGATCGACATCAGCTTTGGGATGATGCATGCGATAGCAAGTGAGAAGCTTTCTCGTTTTGGCGTCCATTCGCTTAATTTCAGCTATGGTCCAGTTAAGGACATTAAAGCTGTATTGCACCAAAGGGACAGCCAATGTGTTTATGGCTGATATCCTGTTTTTTGAGTTTTTAGCTCAGTATTTAGTACCAGACGTACACGCCTGTAGTATTCTTTCTTATTTTTTCCTTCATTTGGGGGTGTTGTATTATATCTCCTTCGCTAATTCCTAGGTAAAAAGAAAGCTTCATCATGCTCCAGTTCCCTAATCTTTGAAAAGATTAAATTTAAATTATTAAAAATTTTCCTCCTAGAATTCCAGATTCCCGAAATTTTGGTCAGAACTCAAACAATTATTTTCACAAGAAATCATTGAATTTTTTGTTATCAATCATTTGAATCTATTTACTGAAATCGAGAAAATTAAACGTAATGTCATTGATAAAATTTACATGAAATTTTTTTTTAAAAAATTTACTTAAATTAAAAATACAAATATATATTATTTTTTCTTGATCCATCATTTTTTTATAAACCTATATTTACTAACCAAAATCAATTTTTTTTTTTATGATGGCAAATGAAAAAATATTTTAAATGATAAATTAAAAAAATTACATTTTTTTTTTACTCATATAATTAAATAATTATAAATTAATTAATATAAATTTTTATTTCTATATATATTCGATATAAATATATATCACATATTTGATTTTATTTATTTTATAAATTCTCACTTTTTGTTAACCTGACTTTCAAGTTCCACCTCCAAAATGTTTATAAGATTCATTTGAATTTGTGTTTCTATATATGATATAATACATATATTTAGTTTATATATTTTTTGGGATTTAAAAAAAAATTTCAAAATCAGAAATATAATTGTAAATATTTTAAAAAAAATTATAATCAATTTTAATGTTTTATTTTAAATAATTTTAAATTATTTAATAACGTATATAATTTTTATATTCGATATTTAAATAAAAAACTTATTCAATTTTTGGCTATTCATTTTGTATTGATTCAAAGATCAGATTTTTTGAAAATTTCATCTTCCATAATCAAAATAAAAGGACTTCAATTATTCACCTTATATTTTGAAAATTTCATAATTTTTTTATGATAATTGATTCACAATTTTTAACCCCATTGGTAAAATCCAACACAACACATATTTGATTATATATATATATATATATATATATATATATATATATATATATATATATATCGTTTTTTCATTTCCAAAATTATAATTTATTATACTTCAATTGATAATCATTAGACAAACTTTTCAATTTTTAAAAGAAATTCCATTTCCTGTTTATTTTGCACTTATTTGAATATTTTTTATTTTAATTTTGATTTCCATATTTTTAAAATTTCAATCTTACCATTTTATTTTCTTCTTTCCTGGATATTCGATTCTTATAAATTCAATTTTAGGTTTTTATATTTCTTTCATATAAATCCAACTAATATTTTATATATATATATATATATATAATATATATATATTCCATTTCCTAATTTTCTTTAATATATATATATATATATATATATATATATATATATATATATATATATATATATATATATATATAGATAAAAAATAGAAAAAATTTCTATTTTCTTTTTCGAAATTTAATTATTTGTAGTTTGTCCACATTTAACAGGGATCTTAAAAAAAATTCAAAAATTTTTTCATATGAAAATCAAAACAAAAAGTATTTCATATTTAATTTCATTAAATTCATTCTTCTATTTAAAAAGATTTTTTTTATCATTCTGTTTGATATTCAATTTAATTCATATTTTTTTAATTTATATATTTTATAATATAGTTCATGTTTTAAATCAATATGAAACCTTTTTTATTTTTTGCTGCATGCCAGTGAAAAGGGCTTTGCTGATTGGATGAACTCCAAATGCCTTCTAAAAAATCATTGCCATGATATTGATGTATACTCCATTTTTAAAATCTTTAGTCCATAATGTCACGACTTGCTTCTTGGAAAAATTAAGCCTTTAAAAGGTTAAATTCTTTGCACAGCTAAAATTATTTTTCAAAATATATATTTATTTAAATATATATTTCATATATCAAATGGTCCAAATGAATTTTTTTTTTCTTTTTTTGGCAGCATAGGGTAATCTCAAAAGAATTCGCAGAATCCATTTTTTTTTTTCAAAATATCGAAAAATCTTAACCTGAACTATCATCTCAAACAGCTAAAAAAAGTCATGCATGGAAAGGTTGAATCCGTATTTTCCTTTTGTTTTTTATCACCTTGATTTTATATTTTTCCATTAACCCTTCCTGGCTCAACCTAAAAAAATACAGCTATGATGATGATTTATTATCTATATGTCATCACTATCTTTTAACAACATTTTGGATCTTTCTTTCTCTCTCTTGATCTTCTCTGAAAATCTTTGGTATTGAAAACTCTTTTAAGAATATTTTTTTTTTTTTTTGCAATTTTTCAAATTTTATTTTAATTTGACTAATTGCATGGAATAATAATGCAAAAGAAAATTATTCTTGAAAATAATGAAAACAAGACATTACAATATTTAAAATAGTCTTTTGTATATTCCTGGAAAACCGTTTCTTGGAGAATGTGTTTTTCCAGCAATTTATTCCCAGTCACGGGCAGAATTTCTGAGGTTTCAATCTTTTCTTATTCCTCTTGTCTTCCTGAGTGCAACCATATTTATTTTCTCGCTACTCCACTATAAATTTAGGTTGATCTTCTAGAAAACAATTGATTTGATTTGTAATCGGTTCAATTATATTCTATGTGTGTGTGTGTGTGTGTTGTGTAAATTGCGTTTGAAACAAATCAAATTTCTAAACCATTATGAAACATTCCTTATCAACTAAAATTCATCACACAAACATCATTTTAACTATATCATTGTTTCATTATCCCATGTTTATTGGGCAAAAAAAAACATTTTGAATATTTTTTCATTCAAATTCAATAAATTTTTTTTTACTTTAAAATTGATCTTGATTTAGTGTATTGATCACTCTTCATTTTAAATATTAAAAATTTGTTGTTTTTTTTTTCCCAATACTAGGAATTTAAAGGTACTGGACAATTTCTTTCAACCTGTTAGTTAAAGACAGAGGTTTAAGTATTTTTTTTTTTTTTTTTCATTTTTCCTCAGATGCCAAATTATTAATAAAAGTTTTCTATCAAAATTTTTCATCAAAAGAGTTTAAATAGATTTATTTATATATATATATATATATTTGGCAAACCTTCCTTTCAACATTCTTTCATTTTTTATAACAGAAAAGGAAAATTTGATGCACACAAGGATAATTCAGATTTAAACCAAATTTCTCAACTTATAATTTATTCTGAAAAAATGTTCTAAAACTTGAATTGTTTGAGAACCAAATCATTTTTTTATTTACAATTAAAAAGTAAAATGAAAATGAATCAAAATCAATCACCAGATGAATTATTATTTAACATAAACTATATATATGCTATATAAAAAGAAGTTCAAAATATTTATTCAAATAATAAATAACACAAAATATCTTAAATTAAAATTTGTCCCGATAAAAAAAATTTAACATAAAAACACTGTATTATATATATACCTTTTTATTTTTCGATATTTTTTGCTTAATGGATGGAGGTGAGATTTTAACACGAATTTTACTTCTTAATTTCTGGATTCCTTTCCATAAAAACTTATGTTAATTGTTTTTTATGTGGAGGGGTTCCTTCTGTCTCTTTAATTCAATATTGATATCTTTCACTGGGGTTTCTTTTCTTTAAGTAAAACCCTGACCAATAACGATAATCCGTTTTTGAAATTTGCATTGTAGAATTTTTCTAAAATGCGTTTAAATGACATTATCATTGAAAAGGTTTACTAGCTCTATTTGATTACCACTGTGTTATCAGGGTAAATTTTTTTCCATGAAAAACTTTGTGTTTTTACCCCCATTTATCATCGATTTCTTTAAATTAAAGAACTTGAAAATATATTTATATATATATTATATATTTATATTTTAGACATTTCCTAGACAAAAATATTTTGTGTTCATTTTTTAAAACCCATCAAAAAATCTTCATCTCAAATGAATACAATTCTTCTTATGATTCCTAGATCAATATCTTCTCTGTCAACAATCCAAGCATACATTTTTATATAAACAGACAATATACAAATAAAATTTTGTTTTTTTTTCAAAATTTTATTTTTCCTTTACCATATAATATATATGGTTTTATTTGGAAATATTAATAAAATATAATAATAGGATTAAATAAATAACATTATTTATAATTGTAAAAAAAAGCACAGCACAACACACGAAATTGAAAATATATGTAACAGAAATGATTCAATAATCTAACTCATTATGTTGGCTCCTTCTTTGTTTGGCAAAACGTTAAAAACTGAAATTTTGTTCAAAAAATCATCTAATTTTCCATCTCAAATTTTCTGTTCAAAACAAATTTTTGCCATGTCATATTCTAACTTGATTACTCTGTATATATATATTTTTATTTTATCAAATGGATTAAATTCAATATATTTTAATTTGTTTTTAATTTAATATGTTATTTTATTTATGAATAAAAATGACAATAGGAAAACTAGTAATTGAAAATTGATTTCGTCCAATGTGGACTTTATCAAAGCAAAATACAAAAATGAAATTAATTGAACAAAGTAACTAATAAAAACAAAAAACAGAATGTACCTAGCAATTAATTTCATTTTCGTATTTTGCTTTGATAACGTCTACATTGGACGAAACGCGTCAGCAATGATTCAGTTTTCCTATTGTCATTTTTATTCATAAATGTCTTTCTGTAAAAACTTAAATCATATAAATTTTATATATATATATATATTTAAGTAACAAAAATCTTGGTAATCCAATGGATAATCCTAAGGAGGATGAAACCCTGAGAGCTCAATGTTATTATATATATATATATATATATATATATATAGAGAGAGAGAGAGAGAGAGAAAGAGAGAGAGAGAACACAAATACACATCAAGTGTTCCAGACCAGCTGCAATCTTCAGCTGAGCGCCGTGCTTCATCAAAGTTTTGGCCCATTAAGCTCAGTACCTTTCCACACGGTGGGCCCGCAACAGCTGGATGATGCTATGTTGCAACATGTGTGTGTGTGTATATATGTATTTGGGCAGCAATTTTTCAATTATACATGCTTGGTGCTTTTTTTATTTTTTTTCAATTTTTTTGATTATATTTTTTGTCTTCGGGTTCATATTTGAAAATATATTTTCGAAAATATTTTCAGCTATCTTCAGCCATTATTAAAAAATGTTTTTTGTTATGTTGTCAAAACAGGAGATGATTCCAGAACTATGCCAGATCTTTTCATAATAAAGGTTGAAAATGATTTCCAAATCCAAGCAGAAGATTATTCCTAAACTAATTAGGGGAACAATTTCAGATTCAAAACAGGTGATGCACTGGCATAGCTAGAGTGTGTGACACCTGGGGCAGTACTTCAGTTTACCTCTCCACCCCCAATAATACCTATTGCATAGTGATTTACTCTTAAAATTATAAATATATATCTGTCTATATTTCTGAGATGAGGTATTGGACTTATTTACATTGTTTAGACTGTTGTCCTCATCTTTATTGTCATATTCAGAATATGGCAATAAAAATGAGGACAAAAAGTTCAAAATATATAATATATATATATATATATATATATATATATATATATATATATATATATATATATATATATATATATAACTAGTTTAGGTACCATTAGAATATTACTTTCACATATTCATATATAGTATGCTTTAAATACATACAAATCATACTTAAACTTTATTAGTAACAGGGACAAAAGTGTAAAAAACTTAGGACCATTTTTATTTCTGAAATGAAAATTACAATTTTCTACAAAGTTACTTTTCTTGCTTTTTTATTGCCAAATTCTTCAATGGCATCATCAGAATATATTTCATCTGTCAATTGTTGTTCTATAGACAGTATGACAAGACTTTCAACCACAAAGTGCTCATAGTAGATCTTAAGTAATTCTTGATCAGTTTTAGTTTAAAAAATCTTCTTTCATGGGTAGCAGCACAAACAGCAATTGTGAGGAAAATTGACAACAGCATTGTTACTATATTTCGAACCCAAGTTCCTAAGGTTATACTTTTGAATAAAATGCAAAAATGCAAGGGGGCCTTCTTTCCACAACTGTATTCCATTCTTAATAGCAGCAAAAGTCTTTTTCTCTCAACAAAGAACTCCTTTTTATCAATGTCATCATGATCTATTTGACTCTCATATTTATCATCCAAAAGATTTAACAGGTTAAGGAAGGCATATTTCTCAGAAAGTTCATGAAGCTGTTGAAACCTCAAAGTTATTTCTAGAATTCATCCAAGACTAATAAAAAAGATGATGTAAAAAGAAAGTGAAGTACAAGACAAAAGGAAAGGAATATGGTCGCTTGTCTTAATTTCTTGCATGCCCTGGCTATCTTTAGAAACACCATTAAGAACACCTTTCTCCCAGTGTCGATCTTGTTCGTTCTTTTATTCTCTTGCAAAGTACTTGATCTGGGTATTTGGATTAAATTCACATATGCATATGCAAATCGTTTCCCTCTCCCAATATCCTGGCTTGTCTTTTGTGAATTCATTCTACTTGAATGTTTTCACTTACTAAAATATGATCAAACAGCAAGTATTTAAACTGAAGACTGACATGTAAAACTTAAGCAAGATCATATCAAACCTGTAATGTTAATGTTTTGAACATGGCTCTCCCAGGAGATATATCAGTTGAACCAGGATTCTGACTATGTGGCTTAATGAAAAGGGAGGGAATTAAGATTAATGTTCAAATATACAGATACATGTAGCTGGCTAGATTCAAAATGTGGCTCTCTCTCAAAAAAAAAGACATGTATACCTTAGATAAATGTTCTTAGCAAATAATGTAATATTCTTAGGATATTTCATCAACAGTTCTCAACTGAAGTCATAAAAATCTTAATCAGAGAAATCATCTCAGTTTCTTTTTAAAAAAATAAAAACAAACTGTCATCTTTTACCAGCCAGCTCTTAGAAAACTTAGAAATAACTTGTCTTTATTTCATATTTTTATTCATTTAGGTCATTTTCAGAACCTGTTATGGGTTGCCATGAAGATTAATGTGATATTAAGTACAAGGTCAGTCTTTATCTTAGGCCATTTCAGAAGTATTACTGATAACATGTAATCCAATACTACTTGCTGTATGTTTGTATCATCAATGACTATACCAGTTCCTCCACCAAGTTTTTCAATTAAGGATGGTGTCTAGACACTCAGCAGAATTGAAAACAAAACCAGTCAAAATGTGGATGGACCTTCTTGTAGGGTCATTGGTCATCCAGCATAATTGGATAGACCGGACTCGATTGTCACGTGTGCAGCCAGTATGATGTCATTGCTTAGCAAAGGGCTTCTGAGACCAAAGATGACAGCCAAGGTACAGAGTTCCCAAAAAGAATCAACAACCATGTGTCTGTAACCAAGCCTTTGACTTGGGAAGGGATGGACTCCACCAGGTTTGCTTACCCAAGTCACACTACATATGAATTAATACCTCTCCAGCTTCCAACCCAGATATATGGCTGGAACTGGTCAGGTGCTTAGCAGCCCAGTGACCTTACCACCAAATCCACTCATTTGGGGAGATGGAAATAATAATAATTGTTGTAATAAAATAAGCACATCCTATTACTCCTCTCACTTGTAACCATCCACTATAATAAAATTTTCAGTTTTCAGTGTTAAAACTGAATTAGCTTCTACTTATAATAATAATGATGATTATAATAATGGATTACTTGCATTATTTACATTATTCAGACTGTTATCTTCTTTGCCATATTTACAACATTTCGGCCGTTGTACACTCTGGCCTTCTTCAGGTGATTGAAATTTCGAACTGAACCCTTTATTTTGTCAACCAGGGTAAATTGTTCTAGTTCTACGTGCCATGCCTCTTCTGGATGTCTCAGTTATTTCCCTTGAAATTCCAATCACCTGAAGAAGGCCGAGGTGTACCACAGCCAAAACATTGTGAATATGTCAATGAAGATGAGGATAACAGTCCGAATAATGTAAATAATGCGAGTAATCATAATAGCTCATCTCAGAGATATAGACAGATAATGAAGGCATACTGAAAAGTTCTCAGCCTGGCACACCTTCCAAATCTGATATATAGTTATTAAAATACAGGTTTTAGGAAGCAGATCATCCATTCAGGATGATAAGCAGAAAAGGCAATAATATTGATGGATTATCATAGTAATAATAATAATGGTCTATAATGTAGGGGTGCATGGTATTTGGCTCCGAGTCCTGGAGAGTTGAAGAAGCCTAAAGGGACCATAGGATTTCAGAAAATGTTTATATACAGGGTGTCTCAAAAAATTTGACATTGTTTTGCAGGCCAAATAATCTCAAATTTTCACAGAATGTATAGAAACAGATTAAGATTTTACATTTAATGTTTTATTTTTGTTTTGTTTTCAGGTTGAGCCATGCCATTCACTCCCAAAGAGAAGTCATTTTGTGTGTTGGAATATGCTGGCACACAGTCACCCAAGACTGTGCAGTGTGCCTTCAATGCAAAATTTGGAAAAAAATTCACAAACAGACAAACAAATTTGGACTTGGCACCAAAAATTTAAACAGGAAGGCTGCTTAATGCAGGGCTTTATTGGGATTAGGGTAGTTAACTCTAATTGTTGCAAAAACTCTATAAATGCATCCAAAGGCATTTTAGTTAGTTAGGATTGAATCAAAGCATATTTTGTGGTTTAATCTTATTTTGTAATCCCCACATATCCTTAAATCTCCATCTGGTTTTTGTAAAACATTAATGGGTGAGACCTAGTTAGTACCACCAGGAGGAACATTGTTTTCAGTTTAGTAACTACTAAAGATAGCATGTGAATGGTTAGTCTGTGAGATTCAAAGTAAGAGTCTTGACTATTTTCATTTAATTGAATGCTTGCTTTGTAGCCTTTTAAAATCCTCTCATCATTACTTTCCGACTTCACAATTTTAATTAATTTTCATGTATGCACTTCAAAGACATCTATTCCCATCGGTCTATGACTTTTTTTACATTTCACTAACCTTGATGGGAATAATTTTAAAAGCATGTGTTTGTCTCAAAAATTTCCTTCAAAACAACCTAATGTTTTTTTGAAAAATTATATAGAACTGTTTTAATTTAAAAACTTTTCTTTAATCTGGGTTTGCCCATTTATTTCAGAAATTTATTGGGATTAGGATGATATCACTCCCCAGAATATACTTGCAAAGGAAAGTTATGCCATTCAACAATTTTTTTCTTTCATTTTTTCTTTATGATTTTGTTTTACAAATACTGCTTTATTTTTTCTGAGTCAGGGGAATTTCTACCCTTTCTTTTTCCTTTTATACTTGCACAAAACTAGAAATGTTTTTTCTTTTCACAATTCAAAATACTTGTCCTAAAGCTGGACATTTTTTCTTGTCTTGTTCATGCTTTTTATCACACTATTTGCATTGCAAAAGGTAATTCGATATACTGTATGCTTCAGCATTACTCTTGAATATATTGAATTTCTCAATTAACATGCATCCAAGCAAGTAAATTATAAATGTTCTAAAATTTTGTATTTGTATGAAGCAGCACACATATCTTCAATTAGTCTCAACTTTTTCAACTCATCTTCGATGACCATTTCTCCAGTGCCAAATTTTTCAAGCTCACAGAATGTGAGAGCCTCCCGTAGCTTGTGTACATACTGTTTTATTTTTCAGTTGGTTCTTGTTTGCTTGCAAGAGATTTTGTTCTTTTCATGATAACCAACTTCTTTTTTGGGCACAAATTTCTCTTTATCATGTCTGAAATTTTTGAAAAGGTTAAATCCTCCAATTCTCTTGGATACATCATAACAGGGATCTTTCTGATTGCCTCGCCACCTGCCAAAGTCAGAAAGAGATCCGTAATCTTATTCTCCCCTCCTGCAACTTTATGGTCTTTTAACTTCTTGACCTGCACATCAGCAGTAAAACAACAAATCCATATTTCCACAAAGTCCAGCTCATCCAGTGGTGTTAGAGATCCTATCGGCAATGCCATATTGCTGTGATGTCTTCTATGTCATGTGGAAGTTTTACCTCTGTGCCACCTATTAACTGATTTATAGGTAGGTCATCGTTCACTTTTGAACCAACTGCTCATAAAGCTACTCTCTTCCTAGAAACTTGAGGAATCCGAAGGAATTACGCAAAGGGCGGTGTCTCCTTCTAATTTGAATAAATGGACCCTGAACCCGTTTATCTCTTTCAATGGGTATATTTTTGGCTGAGCCCACGGGCTCGGAATGCCCACGTTAAAAAGGCCTTGTGCCACATGACACCCTCGTGGGGGGGGGTGACTCAATATCATGACGACTGACTTATTACTATTCACTCAACTCTATGCAAAATAGGGCAAGTCCATTTTGTCTATGTTAATACACAAATAAATTTTATCCTCACTGGATTCTCTATCAATTTGGCCCAGTGCTAAAGTTTGTTTTATTTGTTTGTGTATGCTGTGGTTAGTGCATGAGTCTTGCAAGGCATTGACAGTGAGTTTTCAGTGAATGCCCCTGAATGTGATATTTTATTTAAATTGGTTTTATCCTAAAAATATCATATCATAATGGTTAGTGATTATACATTACTATAAATATTCATAGGCATTTCTAATTACTCCTAAAATACTTATATATTGCAACATATTTCAGTTGTGGAATACATAATAAACATGTTTGAAAAGATACAAGGAAAGGAAACCTGATATATGAAAGAAAAGACAAAAAAGCATAGCTATAGAAACCATGTTTTAGTAACACTGACATCAAAATGTTTCAATTTGTGTAGGGTTTATGTAAACAATGACAAAAGCAGGGATAGAAAAAGTCACTAAATACTACCTTACTACTAAGCATTGCCATGTTCACCTGTTGAGGTCTAAAGTGGAAGGGAATATTTTTTGAATTTGGCACTGTTTTTATACTTGCATGTCATGTGACTATTATAATATCACATGACTAGATATCTAAGAGGGAATAACTCCCCAGTTTTGCTATTCTTATTTTTATTTATTTTATCCATATACATCACAGTTTGGCCAGTTCAAAGGTCTCGTGCCCCTCCAATCTATGATATGGGGCCTTCCACTCTACTACATCTCAATTTTCATAAGGTAGTATTCAATTCATATAAAATACAAATTTTTCATGTAAATACTGTATCATATGTAATATAGATGAACAATTCAACTTCAAAAATTTTAATTAAATACAATATATCTAAATACAAATAAAAGACATGTCACAATAGATCATGCCATCTTAAATAAATCAACAATGTTTTGGGGTAATTTTTAACATCAGCTTGAGATTTTTCTTGTTAAAAAGTTGAATAATTTTAACTCATTCAACATTATGGATAAAAAATAGTGAATTTTATATAGCACTTTTTCGAGACAGTATGAACAAAACAAATTCATGGATTTGAACAAAAGAACAAAGACTCTAGAATGATGTCCAAATCTGTGATAAGTTGTCATCCTTTAATTGTCAGTTGTGCTTAGTTTAATTTGTAACGTATATAAATATACATAGAAAAAACAAATGTTGATAAGATAGCAAAGGTCACAAAGCACTGCCTGGGCTCCAAATCAACCTCCACACAATCATAGCATGCACCGACCCTGTGGCCAGGGCTGTATCAATTTCACAGGTCATCCCAGTGAGCTGCAAGAAATATAAGCTATGAATATTCCGTTTTTTTTTTTTTGTATCAGTCCTCAAGCATAAGTGGGTTACAATCATGAAAGCACTTTATTATATGAGAATATAAACCTGTAATAAAATTCATATTAATCCAGTTTCAGGCTTCAAAATTATGGTAAGCTTAAATATACATATTATATATATTTTATTAATATCATTTTTTTAATTTTTTCCTTTTACTTTATGCATCCCCTAAGCACATACACACACAAACAAAGGAGTTCAGTTGTCAGAACAAAGTAAGTATTTAATTAAAAATATACATCCTGGGTAGTCAAAGACATCAACCTTCAGCCTTTTTAAAGACAATTATGCTGAATAAATGTTCCATATTAACAATGCCTGAGGATTGTATTAAACATGAAACTTGTAGTAGTGATGATTTGATAAACACTTTTGTAATATATACTTTATTATTATTGCATATATATATATATATATATATATATATATATACATATATGTATATATATATATATTTTTTTTTTAAAGAAAAACAAACCACTTTAAGGCTCCATTGTAATAATTTATTTCACCAGAATGACCTTATAAAGGACGCTGGATACTCTGACATCACTTCAAATTAAGTTGAAACGAAAAATGAAATGAAATTAACACTTTTGACGAGTAGTATTAAATTTATGTAATTTAACAGAGAGGTTTGAGGTTGTGTGTAAGAACAAATGGTCGAAGTTTAGAGAGGTTTATTTAATATTTCTTTCTATCATAAAAGATTATGATTACTCAATTATATATATATATATATATATATATATATGTAAAATATGTTATGTAAATATAAATATATATATATATGTATGCAATTTTTATATATATTATTCCAAAAAGTACTGCACATATATATGGGCAATTTATGATAAAAAAAAAAATAACTTTTGATTCAATTTTAGAGAACATATTTAGTTGGATTGATGTGGCGTGTGACCTTGGGTTTCACAATTTATATATCATCAGACAAACTCAAATGATCTGAGAGCATAAAATCCATTTCAAAAACTCCACATCAATCCAACTAATATAAGGTTTCTGTATTCGTCCCTTTAAAAGTGTGGCTGGTCAGTCTGCAAAGGCCTTCACCACTATAAACAAATCTCATGTGCGGTGTGGGATGTTTCCCTGTTTCCTGGGGACTTATATTTTGAAACCCTCATCGTCTTCGACAATAATGAAGAGTCGATTATAAATATATATATATATTAATAATGAACTAATCCAACCACATTGTCTAAATACCCAAAATAATATCTATAAAACTAAAATAATAAGCAACCTATTTCAAATCAAAACATACAGCCATGATGATGGTTGACAATAACCGAAAGTGCTCGGCAAAACATCATAGACTAGGGTCTTATTTCAACAACTTAGCTTAGACCCAAATATAAAATAAACTTACAAGAAAGCTAGAGAAAAAAGAAAAAAGTTTATTAAACGGAAAAGTTCTGTGGTCTTTAACAACACATGCCTTAATAATGACATGCTGCCAAAATATATATATATATATATATATATATATAATGAAGTTATGGATTTTTATTTATTAATTCAACATATTTTATTACTTAAACATTATTTTTAATGGATACCCATATTTGAGTAGACACTCTGTTTATTTATTAAACAGTATATTTATTTATCTATCAGCCTGAATATTTGAGAAATCTTATTAAAGAAAAATTTGCACTTTCCAGCAGGATTTAAACCTGTATCCACCTTGACAGGAGAAACCATCAATAGATCTGATGTGCTTTAGACTGTTTTGACCACAAAGTGCATGATCAATGATCAAGTAAGGATTTGAGTACCTTTGAAAACTTGAAATTTTCTCAAATTCTCAAAATTTCATATCAGTTCAGTTTCAAATCCTAAATTGTAAACAAAGCAATTTCTAAAAAAAAATGCTGGATTTTTTATTTATTAATCTGAATATTCTACTATTTAAATGTTATTTTTTGTGATACCCACATCTGATCAGATACTCAATTTATTTATTAAACATTTTAAATCTTATTTATTTTCATCTACCAGCCTGAATATTCTAATTTTATTAAAATATTTAATATATATATATATATATATATATATATACCAAATATAAAATTTATTATTACAGAATAAATTCCAATAACCAACAATTACTATTCTTAAAAAGAGTTATTTTTACAGTGTACAGCAAATCATCATTGATAAGACACCAAAGGTGTTGAAACAAAATAGCTATTTTTTATAACTGATTTTATAACATATTTATGTTATAATTTTAAATAAATAATTATATATATATTTATATATATATATATATATATATATATATACTTATATAAAGAATCCAAGGGTAAATATTTCCCCATCAAACACATGTCAAAACACACTTTATTTTATCACCAACTTTTATAAAATCCATACTTAAAAGAATCTAAGATCAGTCTACCTACAACCACAACCAGTGTGTAACCAAATTTATTTCACTCCTACACAAAACGTCCCCCAATCAACATATGAACAGAAAAAAAATAGCCACTAGATGCAAATAAATGAACATTTTTCTTTTAAAAAAATGCAACTATATTAATGAACAATTTTCATTTACATATATATAACATAATCTCCGCTTGACAACAGAAGATTTTCAAAACAGAATAGACATTTTATGGAAGCAAGTCAAGGGTTGACTGACCCCAGTTATCCGTAACAACAGACGTATAGACAGAATCTAGACAGTCGACTGATGTGATTTCATGAAATTTGCAGAACTGGAATTGTTTCAAAATGCAGGACATGTTGATATTAGAAAATTTTTGTCTTGTCTTTGAAGGAAAAATTTATCAAAATCAAGCGCTGATAAAATGAAATATAAGATGAAACTCATTTTTATAATGATGGAACTTATCCGATTCATCATAAATTTCTGGATAAAAAATATAAGGATGTATTTCTTTCGTTAACTCCAGATTGAAGAAGATAAATCAGTTATTTATCAATTAGAAGACATAAGGAAATTAATTACGCTAGAAAAACCTGTGTTTGAAAAAAAAAGAAAACCAGAGAGAGGGAAGAAAGTGTATATCTCTGTTGCAGCCGGACTATGTGTGAAATTGGATTTATGTGTAAAGAAAAGAAAATCAAAGAAAAAAATTAGAGAGAAAAGAAAGGACAATGAGTAAGAAGAACTGAATATAAAGATAAATAACTATATATTTTGCCCCGTGTTAATCTGATACATATGCATCCATAAATTTTATGTTCTCTTTTTTCCACACCTTTCCACATTCAAAATTTTTCTTGTAAATCCTGTCCCATCTTCTTTTTTTTTCTTTATGCTTTGATTTCTGCGTAATAGTTATTCACACTTATTTTTTTATCCGTTATTGGGTTCAGTTAAAATCCACTTGGATTGGGCATATTTTGAGCATATGTTAAGTCTTGAGGTTCTGGTCGTCGGATGCTTTACTCATTTTTTATATTTTTTTTTATTTTAATATCTTGTGTATATGTATAATATTAAAATTCTTATACCAAAATTTATTATAAATAGTGTTTCATCCTTGAATTGTGCATCAGTATTTTTTATTTGAAACCGAAAAACCTGGGAAAAGATTACTGTTTGATTATCCAAATCAAACAGTGTTCTTCTAAATATTTTTGTTTACTAATTGTCCATTTGTCATGGTCTGGGAGATTCCCGTATTCTCCATAGATGTAATAATGTATATATCTCTATATATAAAAATATGATTGCATTAATATAAACTACTAGCAGTAGAGCCCACATTGCCGGGGATGTAACAGTAAAGATAGATCAAAAATCGACCATCATAAAGACTGAAAAAAATAAAATTGACAAAGATTATTGTTTAAGGTTGATGGACATACATGTCTTCATTAGTTTTTTTTTTTTTTTTGTTTTTTTTTTTAATTGATCAAACTCAAACAAAAAAAATTGTTTTCAATCATTATGAGTCTACCGATTGAATAGAATTTTATTATAAACAATTGTCTTGTAAATGGAATTTTTAAAGCATTCTGAATGTAAAAATAAAAAAAAAAAGTGTGCAAAACAATAAGAAACACTACCTGCCAAAAAAAAAAAAAAAGTTTTGTTGAAATCAGTTGAAAAATGTAGGAAATCCGATCCCATATATAAACACACACACACACACACACAAAATAACCTGGGTTTTATATTAAGTATAACTTGATATGAGTTGTCCCCTTTTTATTCTGGCAACTTAATCGTGTTTTCAAATTTATTTCGTGCAAAAACAATTGTGTTTTTCCAATTTTGGGCACTGTCAGAACCACCGCAAGGTAATTTTACGTAGTCCTGTGAAGTTTTTTGAAATCGGTTGAAAAATGTAGGAAATCCGATCCAATATATAAACGTACAGACACACACACACACACACACACACACAACCTTGGTTTTATAATAAGTATGATTTGTCAAGTAGGGCATATGACAACATGCATTATCAACCAAATCTGGCATAGAACTAAAATTAAGATACACAAACACACAAGAATTATACACACAAATGCTACTAGACAAGACAAAAGAGGCCTACTTAACAAATAAAAAACAAACAACATAAAAATAAAAAAATTACAGAATTTTCTTTTCTCATTATTTCTGATGAAAATTAAATAAAAATGAAACAGGTTAAATTTAAAAACTCCTCCTATTTGTTCCTTAACTTATCTCTCTCTCTCTCTCTCTCTCTCTCTCTCTCTCTATCTATATATATCTATATATATATATATATATATATATATATATAAAACATATATATGAATATATATATATGTGTAGAGTAAGCTGTCTTGTTAATATAGTTGTTGTATATCCGACATATATATTTGTTTTTCTGTTGGAAATACATAGAATTGATATATAATGTTGGTTTTACATAATACATCAGCTGGTAGGGAGGAGTTATTGCAAACTAAATTGGTTGTATTGTATTTTTTATAGGTAGAGGGAGGGTTTCTTGGTGGTGCTAAATATATTATTTTCTAGGTTGGCCATGTCGAAGTTGCTGAAGGTTGGACCAGAACTGAATGCATTGAAACACCATTGCACATATATGTTATTTCTTTGATCATTATAAACTCCAAGAACAGCAGCTCATTACTACAGAACCAGAAATCCGTCATCTACTTAATGCAGAATCTATAAAAGACAGACATGATGAAAAGGAAAATTCATCTAAATTCCTAAATAAATCACTAAAGATTGCTGCAAAAGAATTACGCAGCCATCCTGAAATATTAATTAAAAAAACCGATAAAGTAAACATCTTTGATGTTTTAAACAAGTCTGATTACAACTCAAAAATGGAACAGTTACTTGACGACCACACCAAATTTAGAAAACTCACTAATAATCCTACTACCCAGCTAAAAGTGAAAATTTAGTCATAGCTAACAATGGGTTGATTTTTTTCAAATAGATAGATATAATCTCTCTCTCACTCTCTTTCAATATATATATATATATATATATATATATATACATCCATATACAGACACACAACCTACCCCACATATAAATATATATATATATATATATATATATATATATATATATATATATATAAAAATATTGAATAAAAACAGTCTTTAGGTTCAATGTAATAAGTTATTTCACCACAACCCTTTTTTTTAAAGGCTGGATCATCAGACTTTACTTCCAAAAAAATATGAAATGCTCTCTGGATATCATCCTCCTTGGGTCTACCCATACGGATTACCTAGTTTTGCATAAACTTTCTAATAAATATATATATATATATATATATATATATATAATAATAATACCTGGCCACTTGTATTTGAGGATGCCTGTCTACTAGGGTGGCTAGCCAATCCCTATTCCAGACTCTTGCTCAGTCACATTTGTGTTTGTTTAACACCCAGAAAGCCAACCTGTGGTTTATACTGCAACTATGCAGAGCAAACCTTAGTTACAGTTTCTGGGAAAGAATGAGTTATCTAGAATGATCAACAATCTGAACAACACCAGCACACTCAAACCCTCGGTCATGATGACTTGTGACTTTGTGCTAGCACAGCTATCGACGACCCCAAGTGTTCCATCTACCCAATTTCACTCACAAGGCTTGGGTCAACCTGTGGTATAGTTTTCATGCACTTTCCAGAGGTGCCGCACACTGGGATTGTCCCCCCCTCCTCCAGGCTGATAACATCAGGGAGTCTCCTTCCTGACAAATCAACCATGGTAAGATTTGAACACAGGTCTCATGGTCAGAATGCAAACATTCTAACCACTCAGCCATAAAAGGGCATGTGCACATTTGAATAAATGCATACACTATAAAAAACTTACACCAATAAATAGTGCATATATAAGAGAAAAATTGAGAAGTGGTATTTACTTGACTCCCACGGGGTCAGGATGTGACACAAGGTCGTTTAACATGGGAGCAAAAAAAAAAATTGAGAAGTATGGATGATTGTTGGCTGATACACCCTACCCCCTGGTGGGTGGGCAGTGTGGTTCCTGGAGAGTCTGTCTGCAGAGTCAGGATGCTGAAAACATCAGTCAGCTATACTGACAGAATTTTATTTGTATTAATATATATATATATATATATATATATATATATATATATATATATATATATATCACATTTTTTCATGCAATAGGAATTAAGATTACATATAGGTTATGATCATTATCATCTTGTACATTGAGATAATTTACAAGGATTTTCAAACCAGTCAAGGATGACAAATTATTGAAATAAAAATGGCCTGATAAAAGAAAGAAAGAAAGAAAGATGGAAAAAAGAGAAATATAAGGAAAAGACAAATAAGGAAGGGAACAAATAAAAAATAGGGAGGAGTGTAAGTCTGGATATGAGGGGTGGTCAGAGGAGAAAGAAAAAGAAAAAATGAAAGAAAATGACCTATTTATTTAGTAGTAATCAGAAGGTAGTTTAGACTTAAAAGAAAACTTAAATCTATTAACAAAATTAATATTATATTCAGTAATAAGAGATAAAAAGCATTTATATGAAATTAGATAATTCAAATAAAGATATATTAAAATAAACAATATATCAGAAAAAATAATTTAAAAATTTTTAAATTAATATATTGAAATGATTATAATTATCTCATCTAACATCTACATTTAAATCAACATATTTTAAATTAAACATATATTAAACAATTCCAATCTACAAGGAAAAAAACAGTTAATATTTATCATTTTATATATAATATAATAAACCAATCAAGTGGAAGATTAAATAAAGTAAAAATCTACACTTAAAATTAGAAAATTAAGTGAATTAAGAAGTGCCTTTAGAATAAATTTTATTAGCTAATACTATACAATAAATAATTAAATATAATATATTAATTAATTAATAATAAAAATTTTAAAAAAATTAAATATTACATAAAATCCTCATTAATTATTAATAAATACTAAATAAAAAATATATAAACTCCTTAAATATTATACTAAAATAAATTTTCAAATACCACTTCATTATACCAAATAATATGATATATATCAGTATAATACACTTCAATACCATATCAATATTATATATGAATATATACACAACATATTAATATATTAAATAAAACTATAATATTAATAAATAACTAAATATTTCATAAAAATTTTTAAATATTAATTAAAATAAATATATAAAATTGAGCCTTAATAAACATCATAATTAATATTATTATATAACAATAAATCATCATAAAAAATTATATTCTAGTATATTATTATTACGTAACCTTGTTATAAAATTATACTAAATTATTATATAATTATTAATTATCAATATATTAACACTTTATATAAACTACCATATAATATTGAAAAAAAAAAAGGGATATATTAATTAATTATATATATTTTGTATTTTCAAAATTTTATAGACCTGCCCCCCTTGAAAATATAGTATATATAATATATTTTAACCCCCTTTGTTTAGGGCATGTCTTTTCCGAAACATAGCTGATACAATAACAGTTTTAGAATAAAATAGAATACCAGTGTCTGTGATGAATAGCTGTTGCCATAAGTGCCTCTTGCTAATTTACCTTTCATTTTGAAGAGAATCTTTTTTTGAATTTTCAAGGTGGTAAATCACATGATCTTCATAATTTATATATATATATATATATATATATATATATATATATATATATAAATATAAAAGTAAATATTAAAGTCAACACTTAAATAATAGGCCGTTTCATATAGATGCAATCGTCAATTTGAAATTTTTGCATCTTACTCATAAGACACATTCAGACACACACACACACACACACACACACACACATATATATATATATACACATATATGTATATACGCAATACACACACACACACACATATATATATATATACATACCTACTAAAAACCATTGAAAAAACACGTGGAAATCTATTTGAAATTTATAAAAATTAGAATGTAATAAGAAAGGAAAAAAGGGAAAATATAAAAAAGAAATCCAAGAAAAGAGGAAAATATCATCACTAATTATAATATAACTATAAAGTGATAATGATGTCAGAATTAAATAAAATCAATTAAAATCAAATAAAATAAAAGATAAATAATTAAAGATACTTTATAGTAAGGGAATAGGAAAATAATGACAATAAAGATGATATTAAAGATATTAGTGATGGTCACCAAGATATTAGTAGTAATTTAGTGAGAGAGAAAAGATATTTTAGTAAAGGGTGAGTGATGAAAAATTTAGGAAGGATATATGAAAGGATGGAGGAGAAGCAGAATTCTCAATGCAATTGTCAAATGATAACAGTTCACGCAAGTTCAGTAACAGTCTAGATAAGTTTAAATCTACTTCAGTGACATCATTTAGAAATTAATTCTTTCCTTTGTTTTAAAAGTATATTTGGATTTTCAAATTTAATAATTCTAATTTTCTCTTGCAGTCATAGATTACATCTACTGTGTGTGTGTATATATATCGTTACGTTAGCCCAATATTTGTACCTTCACCTCAGATTTTATAGGTATATTTTAAGTACATTGTGTATGTGCAATGAGACAGGAATATTAATAACTTCTTTATTTCTTGAAAAAGCAGATTGTGGAATATATTTGCTTTTTTCATCAGTTGAATCAGGGCCAGTTCTCGGAATAGAACCTCTCATTTCCTGTCTGGTCCTTGCAAATAAGTGCAAATGACCCCAACAGTATTCCATCAATGACACCTACGCATTTTTCGTAGGCTGGCACATGACAGTTTCGTTTCACGTCCCTGGACGAGGTAAACGTCACCAGAGTCTGTCTTAGCCATTTGCTGCCCGAAGAAGTAGATGTCACCAAAACCAAATTTATTTATGCTGCTTGCTTCCTGAAGAAGTAGATGTCACCAAAACCAAATTTCGCTGCTTGCTGCCCGAAGAAGTGGATGTCACCAAAACCAAATTTTGCTGCTTGCTGCCTGAAGAAGTGGATGTCACCAAAACCAAATTTCGCTGCTTGCTGCCTGAAGAAGTGGATGTCACCAAAACCAAATTTCACTGCTTGCTGCCCAGAGAATTAAGAACATCATCACCCAAGTCGGCTATGCTTTTATGATTCACATGTGTATACTAGAACATTGATAATCCCTCCCTTTCATGTTCAGAAAAAAAGAAACAAAAAAAAAGAGTGTATGAACATCTTTTTCGTTACACTGTATTATTGATGAAAATCCTAATCAACGTCGATCACCATCTACTGTGAGTGTTGGATGTTTTTTATATATATCTTATTGTCTGCTTGTTCTATATTCTTATGATATTCGTCGCAGCAATATTTGTCTAACTGATTAATCATCCCCCCCATCCCTTGTGTTATTAAGTTTCATTTATTTATTTCTTATCTTACTTTTGCATCTTGTATATTTGTAAATAAACTATTTCTATTATAAATTCTCGTTTTGTCTCTTATCGTTATGTGTCTACGCATTATATATTTCTTGCTGTGTTCACCGGTGTCTGGATTCTGAGAATTCCCCTCCCACTGTTCTTTTTCTTTATTTTTACATTAAACCCTGGGATCTCTTATTTATTTTTTTATTTTCTCGTTGAGTCCCGGCTATCGTAGTCCTAACGAAAACCCGGGCATAACAATATATATATATATATATATATATATATAAATAGATAAACCTAGTGAGCCAGACAAACCTACCCAGGTTTCACCTAAGCGAATCATCAGGGAAAGCTGGCTGTTTTAGTTAGTTGTTTACACATGTCGGGGTTTTTTCTTTGGGCTTTGAATCTGTATCTGTGCGATTTTTTTCGGCAGACTTTCATGTTTCTGGCTCTTTCTTTTTTAAAACCTTTTTTTTCCTTTGAGATTGATTTGATTATTGGCAAATCAAAAATTCCAAGGTTTTTTAAACATTTAAATAGTTACCTATATTTTTATATATATATATATATATATATATATATATATATATATATATATATATACACACACACACACACATACACTTACAAGGTGAAATGTCTTTGAGTAAAATGTTTTAATAAGTTGTTTCATGAGATGGTTAAAATGGTTCTAATGTAAAATTTTGTTTCATGCTTTTATTGATTAAGATCTGTACAATACCCAGTTCTGAAGGTCTGTTTCACTTGGGAGATTTTTAGGCAATCTGGAATATGATATTCTTGGACAGCCAGAAAGTTTTAATTCAAAGCTTTATTGGGACATTTGAACTCTTATACTCTTATCTACCAAATGCAAGTGACATCTCAAATAATCATAATAGTGCTGTCTGGAACAGATGAGTTAAATTTACAAATAAATTATTTCTTTTAATTTACAACCCAGGATGTTCCTTATTTCTCTGTGTCATGATTACTTTTGATTCCAGTTTATTAAACTTGTATAAAAAAATCCCAGTGAAATGTTTATTTGAACCAACACACTAATTTTATAAGTTGAAAAATTCTCACCAGTATGTCTATTGTAGATGGCACATGTATTTGATAAAAAAGTGTACTGCATTATCAGTCCTAGTTGCAATTAATATAGTAACTGATGTAATGAATATGCATACACCTGGGTTCCCCCTCACAATAATATGATTGGCTGGTGTCAGCCATAAATACAGACTGGTGTAGAGGTACAGGGAGGATGCCTATTGGCCTACGCCTATTGCCTACCACTACAACGAGTATAAAATTCAGTATTTTTATTAACGTTTGTAGTCATTAATAAAAAAATTATTCATTTTATCTGCTGTATTAGTAGATCTACAAATTAATACTAATCATAATCATTCATTCAAAAAAAAATTTTTTTTAGTATTTTTGTTTTTGGCAATTTAAAAAATTTTGGGAAAATACTAAAAAAAATTTTTTTTTGAATGAATCATTATGATTAGTACTGACTAATTTGTGACTAAAAATTGTGCAAATTATTTATTAGTAAAAATACCAAAACAGAAATAAAAAATACTGACAAATACAAAAAATTAGTAAAAATTCAGTATTCTGATCAAAAAATTAGTAATCCATTATTCATTTGTACATCAATGTCATAAAGTGACAGAAAAACAAGAAGGTCACAAAGAACCTTTTTATTGTTTAGGACTTTAGGTTTTGTATAAAAATAGTATTATACATTCGTTTAAAAAAAAAGAAGAAAATCAAACCTTTTCTAAATAGAAAATTATGAAGTTAATTTGTATTACAGAAAATAATGAACAGAAACAGCAGAAGCATTATCAGTGGGAACACTGCTGATTCATTGAGTTAATCAGTTTGTTTATGTGAGGAGCTGTTTCTGATAATACTACTCTCATATCATCATCGGCTTTCAGGTGGTTTCTGGCCTTTGTCTTTATTGCTACTAAACTTGAGAACCCTGATTCACATAATATGTAGTGACAAAAGGAACAAATTTATACTTGGAAGGCACGCTGAACGAGGAGTGGGAATGAATCTGTGAGTTTTATCCAAAAAATTAACACCAACATTTTCAAATTCTTCTCTAAGAGTAGCAGAAGATTGAAGATCAATCAGTTCATCTTTTACTGGGCTGTCATCTTTTTATTTTCTGACAGTTCAGTTTAAAAAGGTCTTATTATCCATCTCTCTTTTGAATCATGTCTTTTGAAAAGTAGCCAGTGAAGTGATTCTTCAAGATATTCAAATGGTCTGTGATGTCTTCATTTATCCCAGGTAACATCCAGGACTTTCACTAATGACCTCATCCAAATTTGGGAAATTTGCAAAGTTGCTTTGTGAACTCTCCGTGCCCATAAGTCCAGCTTTGTCTGCAATGCTGTCATCTTTTCACTTGCTTCAACAATGGTTACTGATGTTACTTGGAGTTGTTTGTTAACTTGGTTAAGATGGGTAAATATATCTGACAGGTACCCCAAACAAAAAATGAACTTGGGATCAGCAAAATTTTCATACAGTTTTGAATTCCGGTCATGAAGAAACATTTCTATACTCACTACGGAGCTCAAATACAATGTTTAAAATAAGTCCATGTGAAATATATTTACTTCAGTATGTAGTAAAAAGAATGGAATGCTCAGAGCCCATTTCATCACAAAAAGCTTTGAACAAACAGTGATTCAATGCTTTTACTGAATGAAGTTAACAGCCTCAACAACTTTCTGCAAAACAATTTTCAGATTTTCAGGAAGAGTTTTTTGCAGCTAATGCATGTCTGTGAAGAAAACAATGTGTTGTTATTATTGGGTGCCTTTTGCTTCAAAAGTGCAGTGAAGCCTGATCTCACTCCCATCATGGCTGGAAAATATCAATACAGATTGAGCCAACAATGTCCCACATGAGATCTTTTGTTCTTGTCAAAGAAGTCTTGTATTTTCTGCATTATATCAGTAGCCTTTGAGGTTTGCTGGAGAGGTTCACAAAAAGAAATTCATTTTTTTTTTTCTTTCCACATATGTAACGGTCAAAAACAAGAAGTTGTAAAATTGACTACATCACAGGGTTTCGTCAAATGGAAAAGCAAAAATATTTTTTTGGGCTAGATTTGATTTGTTCAATAACTTGTTGACAAATATCTTGAGACATTTCACTAATACGCTTTTGGATTGTATCATTAGAAAGGGGAATGGCTTGAATCATCTGCTTTGCTTTTTAATCCCACATACATGTTCAACCATGTCTAAAATAACAAGGTTTAATCAGCTTCTATAATGTCATGAGGTTTTCTTGGCCTTTGTTATATTCGCAGCACTACATTATAGGAAGCTGCAAGCATTGGTTTCTTCTCAGATACAAAACCAAGTTTGGACAGTGTTCCTGCAGCCCTAAACCTAGCTCTCTTTGACTCAAATGTAGCACGGTCATCGGATGCATGGACAGGATGTGAAGCTTCCAGATGCTGTTTCAGTATTGAAGGTTTCAGTGACCCATTTTCAAGAACTTTTAAGCACAGCAGACACTGAGGCTTCTCCACACCATCCACAACAACGAAGTCAAAGCCATATTGTACATATGAATATGGTATGTACATTTTTTGGACATGACACAATCTGAAAAGAAATAATTATGAATTAGTCATGTAACTAATTCTCCATTCACTGAAAACATATCCAGAATATTGCCACTCATGACTGATTCTTCAGTTAACAGTAATACTCTCTGTGGATTTTATCAATGCCTGGCTAGTTCTCATCAAAGCTCTCAATTAATGTTTACTTTTAATTTAATGAAATTTTTTTTTTTTTTTTTTTTTTTTTATATATTTATGGAAGCCACTAGGATGCAAAAATTACAGAAAATTTAGAGCAAGATCAGATAGGAGTGATAGAAGAAAGGATGAGGGTAGTGGATAGATCAAGGCAACTGGAGATGTCAATTGACATTACACTTGAATAGCTGGAGATTATAGCTCACAGGGAAACAGGAATAGGGAAGAGAGTTCCACAGGCGAGAGGTGTGAGACATGAAGCTATTGGAGTAGAAGAGACGGCTACATTTAGGAGTTTCGACAGTGAAGGGGTGAGAGTGGGATGCCAGCCTCGTATGGCGCTTGAACTCATGATGTCTGGGAACCAGCGAATGCAGCTCCTCGGAGCAATTTTCATGAAAGTATTTGTAGAACAGACAGGGGGAGGCGACGACGCGTCTGTGAGAAAGTGACTGTAGATGAGACACCAGAGCAGGGCCAACTATATTGCATATCCGCCTCTGGAGCCTATCAAGAACTCCGAGGAATTAAACAGAATTTTGAAACCAGACCATATATAAACAGCAATACTCCATGCAAGGGCAAATTGTTGATTTGTACAAATATCATAATAAATGCATACAAACTTATAGTATTACTCTCAGAACATATAATACTAATATACTTACATAGCAGCAGTAATATACAGCAATGAGAGAATAGAATCTGCTCCAGGTCAATGCCAGAGATCAACTGAAATTTGGAACAGTGGTGTTACTGCTGGGTGAACAGTGAGCATGCCCAAACAGGACTGAACAAGATTGACAGACAATCTCCCTTCCTCCCTCCCCCCCCACACTTTGAATTCTCTCTCTCTCTCATTTTACAAAATTAAATTTAATTGAATTATTTTTTAAATTATCAGGTACTTCAATTATTTACCCCCGACTATATAATTTTTTACCCACTAGGGGTAAATTTACCCCTGGTTGAGAACATCTGAGCTAGACCGATTGCCAGTCCTAAACTCTCAGTAACTGTGGGAAAATTTAAAATTGCAATTTGTTCACATCATTACAGCACAATTTTTGTATGTCAAGTGGTGTGTAAGTTGTGTTTTAGCTAAATATTTCCATGATAAATATTTTTATTATTTGAAATGTTCATTGAAATAGACATGTGTTTAATATAGAGAATGGGCACATATTTTAATAAATCTTGTTACTCACAAGAAATACATAAATATTAACCAAGAGTAGCTTAGCAAGTATTTTCAGTCGTTGGTAAGTTTTTTCTCTCTAGCTGCTTTGTTAAACTCTTTATATATATATATATATATATATATATATATATATATATATATATATATATAAAAAAAAGAACAGTAAGATATATAATCCGTGTTCTTATAGATATTTTTATTTTTACAAAATAGTGCTCAATGTAAATTTATATATAGCATTACTATTATAAATTAATTGATTTAAAATGTGTTCTTTTTTTTACACAGTTCTAACCATGTTTCAAAAATGGAAGCTGAAAGCTACAAATTTAATTTTGTAATTAAATTAAAGACATTAGTTCCATTTCATCCTCAAGTGAATTTTGGAGTAACTTTTAAAATTACTGGGTTTTAAAGACACAGCAAAAATCATAATTCACATTTCCAAGGATTCAGAGAAATCCAATTCAACCAGACAAGGGGTGTTTGCATGTTCATTATCATGTATTTTTCTTATCAGTTTTAGTTACGTTTTGGTAAGGGGTAGGGATGTATTTTTCAATGAAATCTGATATCCGTTAAATGCATGTCGTCTGGATTTTTAAAAATTTTTAAAATCTAGACGACATGCATTTAACGGATGAAAAACTTTGTAAAAATGGAAAAGGTTTTTGTGGGACACATTTTGTCCTTTAAGACTTTTTCCTCTGTCATTATCCCTAAAATTGTTCTTGATATATAAAAACTTATATATCATTATCCATCTGGCCTTAGCTGGAGTAATTTCAAAATAATATTATGTTCAAGCCCCAGGAAACCATCACCCTCTCAGGCAGTACCTCTTCTTCAGAAGAGGTTTCAGGTCATTACCTGATGTCTGAAGTGTCCCCAAAAGGAGAAATGCTGAGGGGGCTTGAGCAATTTTTCCATGGCATTGCCTTTAAACTCACTTTAAACTGATCTTGTGTTACATTCAGTAGTGATGTGGGAGCACTGAAAAATACATGTCTTGGCCATATGTGCTGAATGGAAGATGGCCATATCCCAAATGACATCCTGTATGGCAAACTATCCTTTGGCAAGAGATGTGTTGGCCACTCCCATCTACAATAAGATAGCAAGTATGCATATTAATAAGTTTGATTAAATTTAACTCATAAGGTCTGTCTGTTTATTTTTTTATCATATTTTTCCAATTTTCAAATAAGATGCGAGATAAACTGTTTTAAGTTCAAGCTTCTTGTGTTGTTCATATTCAAGTAATTTTTAACCATATCAGTCATTTTAAAGAATCATATGCTTGGCAAGTTTTGGTTAGCTACATCCTGGTATTCTTTAGAAATCTGAAAGTTTAAAATAATCCATGGTGATGTTATGTGTAATAGTTGAGGGAGACCACATCGAAAAGAATGCATCAATATTCATATCTTGAAATGTGTATAAAATATTTACTATGCATAAACAAATGTACATATATATGTACATATATATTATTTATATATATGTACATATATATTATTTATATATATGTACATATATATTATTTAAGCAAATATATGGATATAGAGCCGACAGTATGACGAAAAATATAAGGAAAAAAAAAAATCCTAATATGCAATTATGACATTATATTAACATTAAAACAGCATAATTATATATTAGGATTTTGTTTGTTTTTTCCGTATATTTTTTTCTTCATATATATATTATATATATATTTATATATATATTATTTATATATATTACATATATATTATTTATATATATATATTTTATACTTATATATGTACATTTATATATATATGATGTATATATTATTTTATATGTAATTTCATCTAAATCAGATGATCATCTGACCAGCCATGACTGAGTTTCTTACTGGCTGCCTGATGACTGCATAGAACCCACCCTCCTCCTATCAGGATGTCTGATGCCCAACTCTATGAGAGCACCTCTCTGCACTTGTTTGGTCTCACACTGTCCACTGACCTGAAGTGGAACAACTGCATTGAATCTATAGCTTCATCTACTGCAAGGAAATTTATTCTCTTGTGTGTGTCAGAAAAGTTTTTCGCATCGCCAAGTCCATCCTTCAAATCTATAAATCAACCATTCATCCTTGCATGGAATACTGCTGCCATATATGGTCTGGTCCTCGATAAAATCCAGATATGAATATACAATGTGACTGGCCCTGATCTGGCATCCTGTCTACAGTCACTTTCTCACAGATGTGCTGTGGCTTCCCTCTGCCTTTTCTAAAAGTATTTTCATGCCAACTGCTCTGACGAGCTACTTTTACTGGTTCCCAAACTGCATGAATTTAAGTAAATTACTAGGTTGGCATCTCGGTCTCACCCTTTCACCACAAAACGGCTAAATGTAAGCTATCTTTCTACTTGCAGAGAGGAACCCGACTCTGCTCAACAAGGGTAGGGTTTCGTTGGGGAGGTTGATATTCCCTGTCCCCCCAGGCGGTTTTGGATGGTTATTTATTTTTGGCTTTTAATACGGGCTCAGAGATACCCACATTAACAAATATTTGTGCCACATTTGATCCCCGTGGGTGGATTGATAAATACCATCTTTCTACTCCAACAGCTTTTATATATCGCAAACTTCCTACAGTGGATCTCCCTTCCTATCACTTGCTTCCCAGATAGCTATAATCTTTAAATAATACAAATGTAGTGTCAATCGACATCTTCTGATGTCTTGATCTTGATCCCTGTCCTTCTCTTTATCCTTTCTTCAAACACTACTCTTTACTCTTACTTTCCCTCTCTGTAACCCCTTGCGTGCTAGTGGCACTCCTTCCTTGCTTGGGGTGAATTGCTTAAAAAAACAAAAAAAAACAACTGATTTTTATTATATAAAATATAATACTCTGCCATTTTGGTAAAGAGCACTTTGTCTTGGAGGTGTCAGTTTCATATGCTCTTCTGAGAGTTATTTTTTGTGTTTTACACACACGCACACACACACACACACACATATATATATAGAGAATTAAGACAAATATAAAATTTGTCACTTAGCTAATTGATATTATATTCAGCAACCTGACTCCAGCGTATCACAGACGAATCTTTTTGTAATCGTTCAGTCTGGAGGTTTCAAGATTAGATAGATAATGATATATATATATATATATTAGGTGTATTTGGGGCAGCAGTTTTCATTTTGTTATGGTCCAAGTTCCTTGTACCACGGTGATGGTCCAAGGTTAGAACCAATGAAAGAATAACATGAACACAGGTATGGAATACAAAGATATATTACAACAGAAAAATATAATACAAAGAAGTGGAAGTAATGACTAGAAGATTTGGTTAGAGTGAACCATGTTTTCTTGACAAGTATCACTATTCCAATGTCTTTACAATATGCTCTCATTTATCTCTCCTTGTCTTACAACATCCTCATACCTCTTGAGAGGTGCAGTATTATAATGTCAGGAATAGTCCATTATTATTATTATGGGTAAGTTCCCATAACACATTTATACAAGTTTGGTTAAATACCAACTAAAAAAAAAATTAATTATTTTTTTTCTTTATTTTTTCAGTGTTTCTTATTATTTTCTTGATTTCAGGTTCATATTTGAAAATATATTTTTCCTACACCTGAGTACACCATTAGCCATTATCAAAGATTTTTGAGGTTTTGTATTTTTCTTATGTTGTTTTTTGAAAATGATGAAAGCGACGACATAACACTCTCGGCTACAGAGAGCATCACAATCCAGTAAGGTTCTACTTTTCCTTTTGATGAAAGCACACTTCCTCATTCAGATGTTTTTCTTGAAAAATTTGTTCAGTTTTGTATCTGAAATGTAAACAAAGCAATTTCTAAAGAATTAATGGATTTATTTTTAATCTGACATTTCTATTACTTCAAATGTTAATATAGTGGATACTCATATTTGAAATGGACACCCCATTTTTATCTTTATTTTAAACAGTGTGTATTATGTCAAACGGCCTGTGCACTTGATATACATATATAATCTAAAACTTGTTAATTGTCCAAAAATATTATGGTAACAACTTTAAGAATGCATAGGAATTCAATTTCCTGTACTAATCTTTGAATTTTAGAAACTCTTTTCAAAGCTTTAGACAACGTATGCATAAAAAAAAATTTAAGTTGAAAAGGCTTTTGGCAAAAAAAACTTTTATTTTTTTTAAATTGTCACACATTGAATATACTCAATGATTTAATTCTTAATTATTTATTAATGAATATACACAACATTAATAAGTATATTATAACAAGATATATAATATATATATATATATATATATATATATATATATATATATATATATATATATGAAAATTTGGAAAAAACAAACAAAAATCCTTAAATGCAATTATGTTGTTTAAAAATGAATGAAATGTCGACGTCTGACGTTTCGGTTTAATAAACCTTTTTCAAGACAATATTCATTAAAATACAATTCAGTTCAATTTGACAAAGACGATGGACATAAAAAACAAGTCTTATCCAAAACAGATAACTGAAAATTTTTAAAATGATCAGCTTTCTGTTTAGCATGGTCACGTTGTCGTCACATGGGCGATTGTTTTTAAAATACGTATTCCTAAAAATTTTTGATTATTTTGAATGAAAAGAAAATGAAAATTATTCTATTAGGATCTAAAATTTTTATGTGTATGCTTGTTTTATATTTAATCTCGCTAAAAATTGAAATATTAAAGAAACCAGGTCTAGTATTCACCGTTTAACCCAAAACGTCAGACGTCGACATTTCATTCATTTTAAAAAAAAATATAATTGCATTTAAGGATTTTGTTTGTTTTTTTTAAATTTTTCTTCATTCTGTCAGATCTATATCCATTTACATTTGCTTACATATATATATATATATATATATATATATATATATATATATATATGATTTAAAATATGTTTTTTTTTTTTACACAGTTCTAACCATGTTTCAAAAATGGAAGCTAAAAGCCCCAAATTTAATTTTGTTTCCATTTCATCCTCAATGAAAATTCGCTTTTATAATAATCCATTTTGAAACATGGTTAGAACTGTGTAAAAAAAAAAATATTTTAAATCAATTAATTTATAATATTAAAACTCTGTAAATTTGCATTGAACACTATTTTGTAAAAAAAAAAATATCTATAAGAACAACGGATTATATATCTTACTGTTCTTTCTTTTTTTTTATATATATATATATATATATATATATATATATATATATATATATATATATATATATAAATTCAAGTTGTCTGAAGAGTGTGAAAAACTTAGGTTATGACTAGGGCAATGCTTTCATAGGATTTAATGTTGTTAAGCATTTTTTGCTCTGTTTAGGCAATTTAGGCTTCAAGCACTTTACTTTATTGAGTAGGTAGGTTTACCTTTAGGCCTTTTTTTCAGTATTGTCATTTTCTTTGAGACTTTATCTGGATAAGGGTTTTAATCTTGGCATGTTGTACATTGGTTCGTTCAACAATTTTTTTTTTTTAATATATATATATATATATATATATATATATATATATATATAAGAAAATATAGTTTTAAGGTGTTCTATATTTATGGGATAAAGTGCTCAATATCAGAGATAGAGCATATGTAAATATAAATATAAAAGTGAACATTGAAGTCAACACTCAGAGTTGACAAGCTGCTTCATGCAAGGCGCAATCATCAGGCTTGATGACTGCGCCTAGTATGAAACATTTATATTTATATATATATATATATGTGTGTGTGTGTGTGTGTGTAGTATATATATTAAAGACTAGCAGCATGGCCTGCCCGTGCATAATTCAAAAATCGTACGACAATCGCTATTACTTGACTTAAAATATTTTTGCCAAGTTGCTTGGTGGAAGAAATTGGCTGTGTCTATGGTGGCTCCGGTTAGCATCGTAGTCGGTTGGCAATATCTTTTGGTTGATGACTAAAAATTAACTTCTGCATTTTGACTATACACATGGGTTTCATTTGGACACGATGTGTATTTAAAGTAGTTTCTGGTTATTATTTTTAGTTAGGAGGACTTGTGTATGTTTATGCTTCATTTGTTTTACTTTTTGTGTATCGTTCTCTGAAAAAAAATGCTGAGTCACCGGAAGTTAATGGCATTCGTTCTGTTTTCAGACATTTGAGTAGCTGGCAGTAACTTCTGGCTGGGTGTGATACCCTTACTTGAGCTTTCAAATTGATTTTGTGCAAAAACAATTGTGTTTTTCCAATTTTTGGTGCTGTCAGAACCACCGCAAGGTAATTTTACGTAGTCCTGTGGAGTTTTGTTGAAATCGGTAGAAAAATGTAGGAAATACGATCCCATATATAAACGAACAGACACACACAATCTGTGTTTTATAATAAGTAAGATATATTTCAAATGACCTGACGATTGTGTTTAAGCATGAAACAGACTGTCGTCATTGGGTGTTGACCTCAATGTGTATTTTTATATTTACATATGCTTTATCCTTGTTATTGAGCACTCTCACACATAAATACAGCATACCTTAAAAATATATTTTTATATTAAATATATATATCTATACTAGCAATAGAGCCCGGCATTGCCCGGGGATGTAACAGTAAGAGATAGATCAAGTATCGACCATCATAAAGACTGAAAAATAAAATTGACAAAGATTATTGTTTAAGGTTGACGGACACGCATGTCTCCATTAGTTTTTTTTTTGTTTTTTGTTTTTTTTTTTTTTTTTACGAATTGGTCAAACCCAAACTCAAACAAAAACATTGTTTTCAATCGTTATGAGTCTACCGATTGAATAGAATTTTATTATAAACAATTGTCTTGTAAGAAATCGGTTGAAAAATGTAGGAAATCCGATCCCATATATAAAGGAACACACACACACAAACAACCTGGGTTTTATAATAAGTATAACTCGATATGAGTTGTCCCCCTTTCATTCTGGCAACAGAATCATGTTTTATCATGTTTTCAAATTGATTTTGTGCAAAAACAATTGTGTTTTTTCCAATTTTTGGCACTGTCAAAACCACCGTAGGGTAATTTTACACAGTCCTGTGAAGTTTTGTTGAAATCGGTTGAAAAATGTAGGAAATCCGATCCAATATATAAACGTACAGACACACACACACACACAATCTGCATTTTATAATATGTAAGATTTATATGTGTGTGTGTGTGTTAAAGAAAAACAAAAAACATTGGTGTAAACAACAGACAGCTTGCTAAAACTTAAACTCTTATCCAGATACAGTCTCAAATAAATACGACAAAACTGAAAACTAGAAAGCAAAAAAAGACCTGAAAGCCAACTTAGCTGCTCAGTAATGTGCTTGAAGCCCAAATTGCCTAGATTCTATTTGTGACTTGAGTTTCATGGATATGAATAAGTATATTCACAATATGAATAAGTATATTCACAATATATTCATGAATATACTTATTTTTATTTTATTCTTTCCTTTATTTTTTTTTTTATTAGTCACCACACTGGTATGCAGATTTCTGAGATAGCAGCAAGTTAATTGTAGGTAGCACCATCATATCTTGACAGCATGGAAATGCTCAGACATATATCAGTAACTTGACATCCAATGAGTCAGTGAAAACAATGATAAAGCTGCTTAAGGCAAGGCAAATGTAAATTATTGAAGCTTGAACAGAACATGATACTGGTTGCCATGATGGATTAAACCATTTCCTTTTTAAAATTGCTGGGACATTTAATATTTCTTGATCTGTGGGGTCACATGTATCCCATGAATACTTGATAGAAGACATAGCTCATAATTGACAGTAGCGTGGCTAACCAGTGGTTCATAATATTCATCAGATCATTTGACTAGAACTGTCTGCAGCAACAGAAAAGCAACATTGCTTCAAATCAGGTCTATATTCAATGTAGGAGCCAACAGATGTGTATTAAGCAGATCAGTTCAGCAAATCATTAAAGTGTACCTGTCAACACCACAATACTAGATATAACACCTCACCTCACCTGTATTTGTGATATCACTAATTGGGTCCTAGATAACTGCTCATGTGAGATGCAATTCAATAATTCATGGTTCTAGTTGTTTGGAGGCTAATGGTAGGGTTTGGGTGTGAAAAATGTAGGAAATCCGATCCAGTATATAAATGTACAGACACACACAATCTGTGTTTTATAATAAGTAAGATTCCAATAGATTAATGCACTGTATCACTGGGCATAGGTTTCTTAGAATTGGTTTGGGAGTGATTGCAGACTTCTGTCAATTGGTACACATTCACCTGACATGAGCCCAATCAAGCAATTGATGTTTAGTTGTTTCTTCTTAATTTCCTTCACTACCTTCTGTAGGAAGCACGGTGGAATAATGGATAGTGGCTGTGGAGGCACAGTGGAGTAATGGATAGTGGCTGTGGAGGCACAGTGGAGTAATAGATAGTGGCTGTGGAGGCACAGTGGAATAATGGATAGCAGCTTCGATTGAAGAATCAGAGAGCTGAGTTTGAATTCCAGTCGAATCCACTACATTCACTTACATGCTAATACCCTTGGGAAAAGTATGAATCCTCTTCTCCCCCTAACTATTGGTAAATAGCAGGATAGACCGGGTTCACAAGATGGCAACTGGCAACCTACTGTGTGAAAAAATCTGCCTTGTCAGTCATGTATCACGCCATGGCACATAACTGATGACCTTCTGTAGGAATTTTGTAGTTTCCTTTCTGTGTCTGTTATCAACACTGTGTCATCTACATATCTTATGTTCTTAAGATTGTGGTCACCAATATTGAATCCTGGTAGGATTTCTTTCAGGATTGCCTCACTGTATAGGTTGAATAAGTCTGGTGAGAAGACACATCCTTGTCTTACACCCCTTTCTATTATCATATATTTACTGAATTCATTTTCTATACGTATGCAGGTGGTTCACTGCCAGAATAGATTATGGATTATTCTAATCTCCTCCCCAATTATATAAAGCTTACCTAACAGTTCTCTCAGTTCTTTGTGATATACTTTATCAAAGGCTTTTGCATAATCTTTAAAGCATAGGTATATATCCATCTGCATTTGTATTGATCGTTCTGATATCATTTATAGGATATAGTGGAGAGCCTGCAACTTCAAAGATCAAGTTTGTTACGGATATCTATTAAGACATCATGGCTGAACATTATGGAGTTGCATAATTCTCACTTTCTAGTCTTTATAGAATTTAGTTTACACAATTTTGTGGGGGGTGAATTATTTTCCCCCTCCTTCAAACAGAAACAACATTGCAAGCCTATTGTGGATATCACCTCTTTTGTTGCAAAGTGTGGATGTTTTTCAGTTTATATTTAATGGTTCCTGGAATATTTGTCCTACAAACAATATTTGGTGGACCCATGTGAGTACAGGTAAAAATTAGTGCACAAAAATTAAAATTTAAAACAAATGACCATTAAATGTATGTATTAACAAAAGAAATTACATGTGTACACAATTGAAAGTAAAGGAAAAGATATTAAAACTTAGCTATTAAAGACTGTACTTGTTTGTGTGTATGATACAAATGTGTATGTGTGAGAGTTCAACAGTCAGTGAACCAAGGATAATGAATGTACCTCAGTAGCAATGTTCTTTTTTATGCACTAATACAGCTGGAAACAAGAGGAAGAAAAAGAGAGGTTACATTTGTCTTTTTATACACTTAAATAGTACCACACTTAATGGGTGTTTTTGGCAAAGCCAAGTGGGGTAACCTACACTACTTTATTACTATTTCCATGGAAAATATCCAGATGAGATCCATTCTTTAGTTCCACCAGTTCAAATCTTTACAAATAGGATTCATCATGCTACGTCCACAGAGTCAAATAACCCTCATATCATTTGAATTCCATTTGTAAGGAGGAACTTCTACTCAGACAACTTTGCTCAAGAACTTCTACTTTGTAGAATAAACTCCTGTGTATCTATCTATATTTCTGAGATGGTGGTATTGTAATTATTTACATTATTTACATTGTTCAGACTGTTGTCCTCATCTTTATTGTCATGTTCACATGACCCAGTGGATAAAAGCATTAGTTGAATCCAGTGACTTGACCCAAAGAGTTGTGAGTTCAATACCTGGCTATGGCAGTGGTGAACAAAAACTTGAATTAAAAGGAGATAACTGAGACATGAGGCATCCAGAAGAGGCATGGCATGTGGAACTAGAACAATCTACCCTGGTGGATGAAATAAAGGGTTCAGTTTGAAATTCCAATCATCTGAAGAAGTCCTGAGCGTACAACGGCCGAAATGTTGTGAACATGACAATAAAGATGAAGACAACAGTCTGAACAATGTAAATAAAACTCCTGTGTAGATGCTCGCCTAAACATTACACTTTTCACAATCTCCTCTTACATTCATACCACACTCCACATTTAGTTACCTTCTATCTGGAGTGTTTCCTGAGTTTGGGCGAATTTTAGTAAAGAAAAAAAAAACTCTCAAGAGGTTTTCCAAACACGTATGGAATCAATACTAAGACCAAGTTATTGCACTCTGTCATAAAGTGGTTTTAACTTACACAATACTAGGCATTTATACTAGGATTTGAACCTGTATCCCTCTTTATAAGAAAATTGTTGTTAGATCCGATGTGTTTTTAACTGACTTGGCCATGAAGAGTGTTGTCGATTAAGCAAGGTTGTATACTGCCTTTAAGCACATTCATTTTAGATTCCAAAAGTTCATAACTGCTCAGTTTCGTACATGAAACATAAACAAAGCAATTTCTAAAGAAGTAATGGATTTATTTATTAATTTGACATATTTTTATCACTTTAAACATTATTTTTAGTGGATACCCATATAATAATAAGATTTCTTAAATATTCAGGTCAGTAGGTGAAAATAAAATACTGTTTAAATAAATAAATGGAGCATCTACTCAAATATGTGTAGAGGACCCCCTGGAGGGGAGGCGTGATATGAAACCGTGGCTGGAGCACCCCTGTATCGTAAGTGATGAGGTCACAAGAGGCCCACTAACGTTTTTCGTATTAAAGATGTTAAATCTGACAAAGTGAAACAAAATGGACAACAGAACGAGGATATGTATGATTAATGCTAAGTTTATTATATAAAGAAGAAACCAGTGGGGTATATTGGTCTGCCAATCGTGGTATTGGTGGTCGGGCTGGTCGTGTCGTCGGTTGGAGTTGAGATGCAGATGTTCTGGTTATTTTGACGGTTGGAGTCAAGGTGCAGATGTTTCAGTTGTGTTGACGGTTGGAGTTGAGGTGCAGACATTCTGGTTGTGTCGACGGTTGGAGTCGAGGTGCAGACATTCTGGTTGTGTCGACGGTTGGAGTCGAGGTGCAGACATTCTGGTTGTGTCGACGGTTGGAGTTGAGGTGCAGACATTCCAGTTGTGTGCAGACGTTCCAGTCGTGTTGACGGTTGGAGTCGTGGTGCAGACATTCCGGTTGTGTGCAGACATTTCGGTCGTGTCGACGGTTGGAGTCGAGGTGCAGACGTTCCAGGTGTGTTGAGGGTTGGAGTTGAGGTGCAGACATTCCGGTTGTGTCGACGGTTGGATTTGAGGTGCTGATGTTCAGATCGTGTCGACAGTTGGACGTTGCAGTGCAGGCATTGCTGGTCGAGGTCAGTGTCGAAACCTCCCTAGTAATTACAACCAATAGTATATGGGGAAGGTTGGTTGATCGTCGCAGCTGATCGCTGCTGGTCGTCACAGATGATCGCTGCTGGTCGTCACAGATGATCGCTGCTGGTCGGCTGGTCTGGTTTCCAACTGGATGAGTTGGGAAGGAACGAGGAGCTGGCACTGTGATGTTGTTGGGCATATTGAATATCCGGTGCTGGTGTTGTGTGTCTGCTGGTTGAGTCTAATATTGAAACCTCCTGTAATAATTACATATCCTCATTCTGTTGTCCATTTTGTTTTACCTCATCAGATCTCACATCTTTAATATGAAAAACGTTAACGGGCCTCTTGTGACCTCATCGCTTACAATTCGGGGGCGCTCGGGCCATGCTTTCATATCGCCCCCCCCCACTTCCAGGGGGGTCCGCTACATATATATATCCACAAAATATAATGCTTAAAGTAATAAAAATATAGTGGTGTGAGGCTTTGGGGCTAAAATGAACAGTTGGTTTATCTATGCCAAGAAGATTTGTGGAGAAGGATAATAATGTGTAATTTTAACAAAAGAAAATAAGGAATTTATTTACAAATTTAAATACTTGAAGTTGTCTCAGTAGCTTTTTTCAGGAAAATAAATCAGAAATTTTGAGAGTCCGTAGTTTTAACAAATTGTCATGAAGAGGAAATATTCATACAATGGATCAAATGATCTAACATAAAATAATATTAAAAAATATTAAAACAACAGTAAGAGCGTTTGTTGTTCACAGAAGAGATGTATGGTTTGCATAAGTTCAAAAGTAGATGAAGAGAGATAGTTTGAAATACTTAGCTTTCTTGGATTGTTGAAATAAAGTTCTTTGAAGTGCGAAGTTTTTGTTTAAGGCCAGTAATATAATTAGTGAGTAATTTGACACTGATGAAAATCTGAATGCAGGACGCATGAACAGAAATTAAACTTTACATATGGCTTCAATTACTCTTTTTGAGTTGATTTAATTTTTTTCCTTAATTCATATAAAAAAGGATTTTGCATAGGCTTGCTATTTACTTTATTTTCTAGGTTCAACGGCTAATTCCTGTGAAAACTAGGTTTTCATTGGTCCAAAGAAAATTTCACATAGGGCTCACGATTTTGCTTTCATTTTTTTCTTAGCTCACCTGTGAATTCAAAGTTTTCATTGGTCCAAGAAAAATTTCCTTCTATCTTTTTCCTCAGCTCGCTCGAGTTTGAAAGGAGTGAGTAAAGGGAGTTATTATTATTCGTACTCACCACAAAATCATATCTCAGTATAGTATTTACCAAAGAGGTCTGCTGGTAGTGTAGTGGCTACCAGTGCAGAAAGTAGAATTGGTGAAAAAAGTTTGTAGAACCCAAATTCTACATTATTCCAATACCCAAAAATAGTTTAGTCAAATCTGTGCAAAAAGTGGATCGCAGAACACTTTCAAAAATGTCTTGAGTCCTCATTGGTTAATAAATATACAAGGAGGTGTGACTATCCACTCACACTTAACTAATTTTTACAGCTCCTGATTGAAATCTAAGCTTGCGCCAAGTCTCTGTAAGCCATCTGAAGCAAATAAAAACAGAAACTCATTCACACTCTCCAGTGTGCATTGTGACATGAAATGAATTGCAACTAAACTTCACACAAGTTTTCGTTCATATGAACATTATACAAAACTTAACGATATTCACACTCACTCACTAAAACTTATCAGTGAACTCTATTCCCATTCACTCACCAAATTCTTTACGCAGAAGTTAAACAAATTCCTGCTAACAAATCAACTTTATTTCTCAATATTCGAGAACATTGTATTACCGAAAACAATCAAAGGTAGATAACTTTTTTGATCACAAAATTGCATTCAACTTTACAAACATTTGCTACTTACATGAACAGTAAATTCTTAAATGTAAATTTTTCTCTTGCAATTAATTTACAGAATCTTCAATAACAGGTTTTAACAAACATCCTTTCAAATCAGAACTCATTAACAAATTTTAATCTTTCACCAAACTTGAGTTCAACATAAATTAAACTAACAAGATTTCACCTAAAAAAATCCACATTTTTGTAAAATATTTTCATTAGAAAAATATATTGAAAATTACTTGTTATTCAAATATTTGCCTTTTGTCTTTTATCAAAAAATGTTTCTTGTTTTTTCTTCTTGTTTTTGCATTTTGCTTAACATATTCGTAGAGTAAAAAATTGTATGGATTGATTTGGGCCATCAACAAACATTAAATAAATGGTAACCACCAAACTTTCCCCTACAAGTTCAAATTCCAGCCTAATCTGTTGCATTCACTTTGCATCCAGGCATGGATCTATTTATTCTCATCTTACTGTTACGATTTAAATAGCCAGGTAGACTGGGATCTCTAGTTTTGGGTGGCAGTCAGTGAAAAACACTGAATTCAAAACTGGAAGTGTTAATTAGGAAACCATAACATTGTCTTTCCCAAGAAATCATGACAATTACCAGATTGTAAAGAAAAGGAATATGTAGAGAGCCATAATTACCTACATCCTGAATAGATGTGGCACTAAAAATAATTTACCAAACATAAATGAAATTCTTTCTCTGTTTTTTCCGATATATCCATAACGCTACACCTTGGGTTAAACTTACTGTTAGGCTTGAGTAAATACCCTTTACTGAATCTTGGGATATATATCTTCTCAAGTTATCTTTTCTTTAATTAATATAATCATATATCTAAGTATTTTTAGACACTACACAAATTTTATAGAAAAACAAACATGTACAAAAAATTTGTGTCAATAAAATGTAATAATTCTCAACATAAAAATGTTCTCTGTTCGTCACCATTGCCTGAAGATTGTGTCCAACACATGAAACTGTCAGTAGTGGAATAAATTAGGGTGTGTATGCAAAAAAATTATTGCTATTATATATGATAAAATATAATTTTATTTTAAGCTATGATGGGTAAAAGTGCTCTATCAGAGATAGAGGGTATGTATTGTAAATATAGCCTGAAAATTGCGTTGAAATATGAAACAGACTGTCGCCGCTTGGTGTTTAACCTTAGTGTCCATACTTATCTGGCTTCGTCTGGATAACTTCAAACAAAATAATCTCAGCTCAAGCTCAAGGCAGTATCTCTCTTTCGGAAGAGGGCACGCGTAATTTCCTGGCGAGTAAGGCGTCCCCAGAAGAGGAAGGCTTGAGTAATTTTTCCACAGTATGGCTGGTAAACATACTTTTAAAAAGTAAACTGACCTTGTGTCAGTTAATACATTCACTTGTGACGTAGGCGCACTAAAAAATACCTTTTTTTTATTGTACCTTCTATATGAAACAATAAAAATGTTTTTTCTTTATTTAAGAAAAAACAGAAGAAAACTGGCTAATTTTCTAAAAAATGTGGTGTGTAGTTGAGCTTTCCCTTTCATTTTTTTATTTCATCGATTTTGAAGCGTAATAACAGTGTAAATTAAAAAAGCTTGTTGCTTGTATTTTCCACGTGTTTTTCAGTCCCACAGTAAAATAAAACTAAGTCTCTACTTTATTTTTTAAAAAATCAGTTCTTCTGAACATTTACTGGTGATGTACGTAAATATATATAAAAGTTATGGGAATGATCAAGAAAGACTATTCTTTCTTAAGTCCGAATTAAATCACGTTTAAGTTCTAAGTCTCTAACTGTTTCCAGCCCGTCAGAACATGTTTAACGAGAGGGGGGGGGGAGCTTCTCCCACTCCGCCCGATTTCGCGCTCAACTCGCTGCGCATGCGTACTACGTGTAAACAGGCAATGGCGACAGAAGGCGGCAAGGTGAACTCAAGCGGAGTCAACGTTAGTCACTCTATTACGGAGAGTAACGGCAGTGCACCGTCGGATAATTTGAATGGAGAAGTAAATTGTCAGACGAAGAGAGCCAAAATGTCCAGTACTGAGGTTGTTACCGTTGTTGTTGGGACGCAATGGGGAGACGAAGGCAAAGGCAAAGTAGTCGACATGCTGGCCCAGTCGGCTGAGGTTGTTTGCCGTTGTCAGGTGAGAAGAAAATCAAATGAATAATAATAATTAATAACATGAGAATTTCCAACTGTCAATCTTCTCGTATTGTTCATAAATTTTCCAGGCTTTTTTATTTCATCAAAAATACAATACAAATATTTTTTTTCTTTTTTTTTTATTTATTTCAAATCAATGAGTCCTTTTGGTATTGTTAATTTTTTGGGGAGTGCATTTTTTTTCTTTAATTTTGTTTTGTTGGACATAAGGATTATTTTTCTCATCTCAAATAAATTATCACAATCGGTTTCTTTCGAATAATGTTGTATGAATGGGATTAATAAATTACTAGACGGAATGTCAATGATTTTGAAATTTATAGTAGATTTTTTATTAGTTTTGGTTTTGCTTCTTATCTTTTATTCGGTCCATAGATTAAAAAAAAATATTCAAAGAACCGTACCAAAAGCTAATAAAATCTAAAATAATCACCGGTCCTTTTCAGTTAATTAATATTTATTTTTGTGTACTTTATTTTATTTAAAATATATTTTCTTTTCAGACAAATTAATCACGATCGTCTTTATTAAGAGTTTTTATTTGTGCTTCCTTCCTTTATAATTAAAAACATGAATTCGCGGAATTTTATATTAATTTAAATTTTAAAATGAGTTTCCATATGATAAATCTTCTGAAACCTACCCGTTATTATTTTTTAATTCATTTGTTATTGGAAGTATAATTCATCCATTATTATTAACACCCACGTTTTTCTTTCATTGCTTTATTTCTTTATTGTTAATAAAATCTTTAATCCTGGCTTAGTAAAGTTAGGATCTTTGAGCCGAGAACAACAAGTTTTTCACAATTATCATTCAATCCGAGTGTATTTTCCGAGTGTATATATTTTTTAATATAAAAACTGCAACAACCAAGAAAGGAAAAAAGCATTTAAATGTCAATAACTATTTGAATTCAGACAAACAAAATAATTCATTTTATTTTTAAAATCCTCGGATTTTACAGTACTGCAGTCTGTATGTATTGTAAATCCGTGTGAATCTTAAATTTTTAAAATTATTTTCATATTTCTTTTAATCCGAAAAAAATGACTTTAATTTTACATTGTTTTGATAATTTGACTTATTTTAAAAATAAATCCTATCACTTTTTGACATAAGTTTCAAGAAAGAGTATTTTTTTGTTGTTGTTGTTGTCGTCCTTTAAAAACCACGACAATTACTTACAAAAGGGGAATATTTCTATAGGACTTTTTTTTTTTTTTTTTTTTACCGTTAGTTCTGTTAAGGTGGGAAATCCATCCTCATCATTTTTTAAACTTGAAAACTCAAACTATTTCTGGTTTTTAGTGATTTTATTGATGATATGGCTTTAAAATTCTCTAACTTTTTTTTAAATAAAAAATAAGTTTTTTTTTTTTTTTGTTTTTTTTTTTATTTGGAGGTAACTTTTTAAAAATTGCTATGGGAAATTTCAAATTCTATATAAATTGTCATGAGTATTTTTTTTTTTTAATAATTTAAAATATTTAATACTTCTCTTTTTCTTTTTAAATTATAAATTCTTGACATGGGACTCTCATTTCCCGAACTATTCGTTTGAAGTGGGCGGGAATTAAGGCTCACGTGATTGATTTTTCTGAAATTTATTTTCTTTTTTAAATGCTCAACTTTTAAAGTGAAAAATTAATTAATGTTTATTTTTCTGAGAGTTTTCTAAAACTTTGGGTATAAAAATAAAATCGTAAGTAATTACTCAATTATAGCATAAATTAAAAAATCGATGAATTTTGTTAAAATTGCCCTAGGATAAGAAAATGAACAAAGATGTTGAAATAAGCAAAAAAAAACGTACATAAATTAATGTTTGTTTTTTTTGTTTACGTTGCCACGCCCACTCATTTAAGTTAAAATTTAAATTGATTTGATTTAATTTTTAAAAATAACTATAAACACATGAAAAATAAAGATCATTAAAGTTTGTATTGTAAAAAAATATTGTTTATTAAATTTAATGAGGATGTATTTATGGCAAAAATTGTATTTATTAGACTTTTTTGTGTACCTAGAGGAATAAACTTTTTAACAAAATCTCAAAGTTTGACTATTAAAAGAATAAAGATAGCTTTTAAAAAATTATTTTAATCCGAACCGTTTAAAAATAAGGGAAAGAAGAAAACTTTTTTTTTTTTTTTTTTTTTTTTTAAATTTCGTTAATCTTTGATTCATAATTTATTTTTTGACTTCTTAAAAAACTGACCTAACATTCAAACAGGGTTTTTCATAAAATTAGGTGGAGAAGCTTTTAATTTTTTTTTTCCGAGAATTTAAAAAAAAAAAACCCTTCATCAGAAAAACTACAAAGGGGAAAAGAAAATACTTCAATTTTTATTTCAATTAATATTCATTGAATTGCCACTGAGAGTGTTTAAATGAAAATAAAATCCATGTAAAGGAAATTACATGGCGTATCACTGCGTTTTACTAGGAATAGTAAACAAAACTAAAAGTCACCAAAAGTGCCATATTTTGCGGTGTTGAAGCCGCATCCTAATATTAATGTGCTAAAAAATTTTTAAAACAAAAACCTCTTTACAGTCGTGTTGTAGCATATTCAGATATGTGGAAAAAATGTCCCCCGCCTTTTCTATTTTCTGTTTGGTTCTAAATGAATGAACAAGAAAGCCCTAGTCACAGTTGAGTAGAGAGCGACTAGTTACTACTAGTCTCTCTCTCTCTCTCTCTAAAAGGTGTTAGTTTTTTTTTTTTTTCTTTTGTTTACTGCTTCGTTTAATTGCAAGTGTCTGTTATAGAAAAAAATGTGTTTGAAAGATCTTTACTTTGTCGTTGTCAAATATCAATTCATTTTTAAAACCCTTTGCTCCTGCCATCGGAACAAAAACTGCACCACGTGGAGAGAAAGGAAAAAATAACATGTATATTATTTTTATTCTATTCATGAAATTGTCAGACGTAGACAAATCTGTCATTTGCTGTTGAATTTATTTTTTTTTAAACTGCTAGCAAGGAAAAAAAAAAAAGCATCTGTCTTGTTTTGATAGAAAAAAATTGTCTACTCTGCTTAGAGATTGAAAATAAAGCTAAATTGTCTGTAGATGACTTAGTTTGTTACTCCATAAGAAAAAAAAAACTTAAATGGAGGATCTGATAGTCCAATGATCAACTAAAGTCGGAAATCTTTTTGCAACTTGTGAGGTTAGGCATATATGACTATTGTTAAATGTGCCGTAGAAAAGCCGAAAATAACTTCTGGTGTTTTAGTTGACTGAATACGAATAGCATGGAATCGGCATATCGAGTTCGAATTGCAGTGAATGTCCCAACCCCCCCCTTTCCGTTACTTTTGCCCTTGAGGAAAGAAAAAATCCATACCCCTTCTAGCTAGAGCTTTATACTTTGTCTTGACAAAAAAAATCCTCGTGGTTGGCAGAGATTAGGTCAATAATAGGGCAGACCTGCGAATAGTGGCAGTTAAAAAAAAAAAAAAAAATACAGCATTGTCAACCTTGAAAAGAACCAGCCACATGATGGATATTTGTTTTGTGGTACGATTTAAGAAAGTTTTAAAAATTATCTACAATATGGAGTGGGAGGCAGCTTCAACCCGTATTTAGTACCGTTGCTATCATTTATGACTTTTTTTTTTTTATAATTTACATGTGAAATAAATATGGTGATATTTTTGTGTTGTACAGTGTAACCCGGATATGAGACTTCTTCTCCGGTCCCGACAACTCTCTTATATCCAGGTTACACTGTAATTCAAACATGACTTCTGATTTGAAAAAAAACAAAACAAAAGCAAATGACTTTTTGTCTGTTTTCTTAAAAGAACGTCTTATTCTCTTTGTTATAGCCAGATATATTTTTTTTTATAAAAGATGAACACTACTACTAGTCACTGTATTTTCCCCTAATTTAAAAAGTTAAAAAAGTACATTGTCCAGTATCCCAATAAAAATTCATTTTTTTTTTTTTTTTTTTTTTTCCTACAGGGATCGGTGACAAAACTTCTTTTTCAACCTTTGCAGAAGTGCATTTAAAACTTAACATAAGATGTTGAAATTGAATCAATGAAATTCTGAAGGTCAAAAATAGACATTGCAGGCAAGAAACCCTGTGTGAAATCATTTCATGACTTTTTTTTTTTTTAATTAATTTTGAAATAGAGTAAAGTATTTTGCTTATTGGAAATTAAATAGCTTGAAATTAAAACTAAAATAATAGCTTCAACAAACATTTTTCATTTCTTAAGTCATTTTGAACATCAGTTATTGCGTTTCTTTGAGAGGTACCTACTTTATAACCTTTAAATTATAAATAGCGATAGACTATATAGTCACTATATATCAGCTTTTTGCTATCATGTGTGTGTCTCCCCGGTTTTATTTCCATGACAGATATTCAGTTAACACAAGTGAATGGGGTGGGTAAACCTTACAGAGAAGGGGGAGTATTCTTTTTATTTGCAACCTGTTTGTTTTACTGTTGTTTCCCAGAAGGCTTATGTTACAAACTAATAAATGTTTTTTTTTCATTCCATTCACTTAGAAATATTTCCTAGTCTTTAAACATTTTTCCATTTCAGTTTTAACCTTTTTTCTCTTATGCAACAGAATTCATAATAGAAAAGACTAATCAATATCATCTCTCTTGTTTCATTTCCCTCTTCTCTCTTGATTGACTCCCCCATATTTTTCAACCCTCTACTTCACTCCTTGATAATGTCCTCTAAACATAAGGTTGAAAGTACGTTTAATTTTTTCTTTCTGTCCAGTTTTTTTTATCTTGCTATTGACCTCCATCTTACTCGCTGCTTTTCTTACTTGGAAGCCCCCCTTGACCTCTCTTTTTTTTTTTTTTTTTTTTTTATCCTGCTCTCCTCCTCCTATCGACCCATTTGCTGACTACTGTTTTTTTTTAATTTTTTAAAAATATTTAACAAGCACCTTACTCAAAGAAATACACCAACCAACAAGCTTTATTAAAAGATAAAAATGAAGTTTTTAAGTTTTTCTAAATGTGACCCCCTCAAAATAACTGAAAACGTTAATACTGCTCCAAACTTTAGAAAGTTTTTTTTTTTTTTTTTTCCTCAAGTAGGATTACAAACAGTATTCTTGAGACCTTTTTAACTGCTGAAATATCCCATAAACATGGGATGAGAATGCTATGTATGGTTCTGTCCAAAATTCCAAGGTTACTATGAAGATAAATACCTGAAGATGAGCACATAGTAAAATGGTTGAAATACTGTGAGCATAACAACGAAGATGAGCATGCTGATTTTTTTTTTTTTTTTTTTTTTTTGTGGTAGTGGGGGGTTTAACGCAAGTCATATACTGTGTTAGTTTTAACACAAAACTTGTTGAAATTTTATGTAAACGTATGTACCTTCATGAGATCACTAGAAAGAGTATAGCATGACGAAAAAGACGCCAAACTTGACAAAAACAAAACTTTATTGTGTAAATGGTTATTTTATTATTAAGCGGGAAGATCAAAGTATTTTTGGGGTATTTCTTTACATTTTTTAATCGTTCCTAGCATGTCTGAAATTTTCGTTAAATTTTTTTTTGAGTCATCAAAATTGGCAGATAATCAATCCTGTATTTTTTCAAAACTGATTTTAAGAAAATCAGAAATTATGTTTATTTAAAATATTTTGGAATAAGCTTAACTTAATTTCTGTGCAGAAAAGATGTAGTTTGAAAATAAAACAAAGCAGGTCATAACATTTCGCGTCACTTGACAGGTGACGAAAGACATTGATAGCTTACGTGAGGATAATTCCTTCTACGGAAAGAGAGAAGCGAAATTATCTAGATTTAAGTGGTCAAATTATTTATCTTTTTTTTATATATGAAAAGAAAATATTTTTGCCATGACTTTAAAAAAAATCTGACAATTCTTTTCTTTTTTTTTTTTTTTTTTTTTTTTTGCAAGATTTAAAAAAAAAAAACCTGCTAAAATTGTTATTTTATTAGTTCTGGTGATACAAAGAGAAACAAGGTTTTTTTTGTTTTTTTTTTTTAATCAAAATTTAGAATGTTCTAAAAAGAAGGAAAAATTTTTAAAAATAATTAAAATGTGCTTTGATCTTTCCTCTCAATAATAAACATTTAGGCAATAAAATTTTTTTGTCAAGTTTGGTGTCTTTTTGTTCATCCTGTGTTCTGTTTTTTAGTGATCTCATGAAGGGTCTTATGTAAATGTTTTCTGTTTTGCAGATCCAGGTGAATCTAGGTTTCTATTAACTAATATACACTTTTTAAATTTTTGATTTTAGCATAGACTAATGGAAAAATAATAACTTCAGTATTCAAGTGTTAGGGTCAAAAGTTTGTCTCTGGATCCATTAGGTATTGATTTAATTTACTCTATTGCTTCTCTGAATAGTATTGAAAATGAATGCAGTGATGGGTCCTGAAGATGTCTCTTAGAATATTAATGGAATTGAACTTACTGAGCAGAAACTATATAATAAAAGATGAACATATAGCTATTTATATTGTTGATGAAGATTAATATATGCCATTTACATATGTGATGTAATCTAGAATGTCAGGTCTATAAAGATCTCATCCTAGTTTTCAGCACTTGAGCACATGCCATTCTCTTTGCTGCTGCTGTTGTCTTAGTAGTATTAATAATGATGATGATGTCCTCTTCCCAAAGTTGATCTCTGAAATTCTACCTAGCTCATCAGATGAAGTAGCTATTTGAGAGAGAGAGAGAGAGAAAAACAAAAACAACTCTTTGAAAGTTATCAGAATTTCTTTTCTGGCCTGTAATGCAGATACTAAACTTGCTATTGGGGTGCATACAGGAATAGTGTGGTAAAAATTATGTTTGCAGAAGAGTTTTCGTGTTAAAACACTTGATAGGTAATGTATACTATTTGCAATCTACTATTAACTGTGATAGTAATAGCTTTTAGTCCTGAAAACACCTATTACATTTGCAAACCAAGTTAGTAGGTTATGTACCCCCCTCCCTCTTCTATTATTTATTTTCAGCTCCTAGTTCAGGGACTTGTGTACAGTTGATCGACATGTTTATTTTCATGGCTTATACTCACTTTAACATTGATAGACTTTTGTGACATTTTGGCTTTTGCTGTTTTGCTCTCTGAATTTAATTTTTTTTTTTTTTTTCTCTCATCAGATTTATGAGAGATATGAAAAAGAATCGGGAATATTTGATTTTTGTTCAATTTGACTTAAGAAGCATGACTAGGAATTCATACCTGGTGTGTTAAATGCTTTGATTTTGATATATTAGAAAATCATTACTTTGGGAGTTAAGCAAGACTTCATTTGTTCAATAAGCATTTATTTCTCAATTTCCTTTATCAATTCATTGGTGAATATCAATCACACATTGAACATTATACAGTGATCATTTTCAAGAATGCTTTTTATTGGGCTACCTTTGGACATTCTTGGGTTACTTCTTAGCTTAAATATAAAGAAATTTTAATCTTATCTCTCATCCCTTGCATTAAATATTGCAGGGCTTTACAATCTAAAGAATAATGTTTTGTATGTGCACATGATAGTTCTTTGGGATTTTTTTTTTTTTTTTTTTTTTATAAAATATTTGATTTTCTTACAATAAGTAATGTACTTATATCTTCAATAAAGTTGTATTCTTTTTATATGTAAAAGTAAGCTCTTAATGCATTTTCCAGTTGTAAATGGAAACTTTTATAATTAGGATTAATAACACATTTGATGTTTTATTTTGTATTTGGCTGTTACATATTAGTGTAAATGGTTTGAGTTTAGGTAAAAGTCAGGATTTTCAAGGCAATTGGATGTCTTTTCCTCTTGGAAGATTTTCCATATTTGCACTCAGTAAATCTTATATACGAGATGCTACCAAAAATAAATTGACAAAAAAAATGACGCTATTTCATAGTGGAGTGATACCCAGAGATGAGTGAAATGTTCAGTGAGATGTTGGGAAATGATGAGCAGTAATGTAATTGTTTAGATGAATGAATTTTGGTTTTGCTGACACATAGCTAAGCATTAACAGGAGCAATTGACTGGCTTCCTTTTGAAAAGATATGAACAAATAAGGGAATCACTGTCATGACACTTTCTGTATGTAACACAATGGCTGGTCATGTACTTGATATTCTGTTTAATCTGTTCTGGGTAAGGTGATAAACTACATCCACGTCCAGGGTAAGATGATAAACTACGTCCAACAGCAAGGCATCTGATCAGGAGGTTTTGAGGAGCATATCACCACCTCTTAATGGTGTTCCTAGGTCCACCCTGATCCGAGGTGGTAGCATCTGTTAGGGTTCCAGCTATGGGCAAATACTTAACCCCTGAAATTGGAGCAAAAATACTATGAAGGTGTAAAAATAGGTTTTAATATCAGAAATACTTTGGAAAAAAAATTATTACCAGCAATGTTTTCGAAAAAAAAAAAAAAATTACCAGCAATCCATTTTTAAAAAAATCTTACTACCAGCAATCCATTTTTAAAAAAATCTTACTACCAGCAAAACATTTTTAAAAAAATCTTACTACCAGCAATCCATTTTTAAAAAAAAATCTTACTACCAGCAATCCATTTAAAAAAAAATCTTACTACCAGCAATCCATTTAAAAAAAAAAAGAATCTTACTACCAGCAATCCATTTAAAAAAAAAAAAAAAAAAAAAATCTTACTACCAGCAATAGATTTTTGACAAAAGAAAATATCATCAGGAAAAGAAAAAAAAATTATCTGTGTTAAGTAACCTATTGAGGTTGATATGCTGTAAAACAAACCAAACCAACCAACCTGTTCTGTTTAATATAGCATGATACACTATCTTTCTGTTGTAGCCCCAGGTTTACGAATAATTAATCATAGTACTAGTCGGCTTTCTTGGTTACTTGTTCAACAATGTCCTGAGCAGGAGACTCCCACACCTACTTTATTTATAAAAGATCTGAAGAAAACCCAAACTCAAGTTTGAAACATCCCAAGCCTGAGCCAACCACATGTCATTCCTGACTGATTCTGGAGATTGATTAGTCTTGAAATAATTCTGATGAGGCCAGAATACCTTAAGATTTTAACAAGATGTTGTTTGTTAATTATTGCTTACATATGTTTCAAATTAGCAACTTTGCATTTTCCCAATTATAATGCTTCTTAACTGAAGTGTTTGTTTTAAAACTATGATGATAGCACAACAGTCATGATACTCTTTTTCTGTAATTGTTTTCTCTCCATCTTGTATGTGTTTCGTTTATATTGATCTTCGTAACTCATTAAAGTATACTTTGCACTTGTCTATATGGAACTTGGCCTGCTGGCTTGTTACCAATGATATATTGGTATAATTTGACCATTAACTTGTGTTCACTAAGGAGCCTCCTTTGTTCCAAAAAGTACAAGGTGAATTTGCCACTTGACCAATTTTTGATGACCTGCTTCCAGAAAACTTTTTTTTCCTATATAACCAGTGGTGAATGTTTTTATCTAAATAAACCATTTGGCTTGATGTTTTTCCGAAAGCATTCTCTGAAACTATTCTAAGAAATTCTACCAATCCAGTGGATAAGTTTTTATATAAATAACTTAATGAGCAAATTTTTTTTTCCAGTTTTCTGAAAGTCATCATTTTTGTCTAAATTCGTGAGTGCAACAGATTGATATGGGGCTGTACCCTGTTATACTAAGTCACTACATTGGTTCCAAGTTAATATTCAGATAATGTTCTTAAGAACCACTCAGCTGATTTAATTTTGAGTAACTTAATTAAATCTTTTTCTCCCTTCGTTTTTTTTTCCAATGTTTGATTTTGGTAATCAAGGTTTCTTTCCTGTTCCCCCACCCCCTGGGTTTTGTCCTAAAATCAATCCTTTCTATGTTTAACTCTGTCAAGTCTCTTTGGGGACTCTACTTCAAAGTGGGTTGCCACCCACCTTGACACTTTATGTAAGTGTTCATGGGTGAAAATTTATTTATATATATATATATATATATATATATATATATATATATTTCTGTATACAGACCTCACACTCCTCATGACCCAGTTCTTGAATAGTTATGGCATCAGGACAAATCTCTTAAACTCCACTATGTAAATAAAATGAAATTATTTACTTATTTAAATGTAAGATAAAAATACAAGTTAAAAATTAAATGGCAAAAGTTTTACTTTCACGAAAGGAATCTATTGTTATAACAGATGACAAATTATTTTAGATAAATATTATCTCAGTAAATACACAAAATTTAATGAAAAATTAATGTTTACAGTTAAAATTTTTGATTTTAACTGCTAACAATAATTTGCATCTCAATTCAGTTGCTAAGATTTACAAGAAAACTAAGAAATGCTTTAAATTTAAATGATATAATTCAACCATTTTTGATGTTAGGTAGCATAAAATGACTAAGTTCTAATTTCACTTGTATTGTCAATATAATCTTTTAATCAGTTGCATTTCCAATTCCTGTGGCTATGGGTGTTTTCTAAATATTACTGTCACTTAAAATAAAATTTTGTTTTAGTGAACTAAAACATTAAAGCAACTCCTTTTGCTGTTGAAGAATATTTTCAGAATCTATAATTACTTTAGGAAAACTTTAGTCTTTGCCAAGCATCATTGACCAATATTACCCTTTGAGAAAATGGCTTTCATTCATTATTAGATTCTTTTTCTTCTAAATAACATCCACTGGAAAATTCATTTTATTTATAAATAATATAAAAACAAAAAAAAAAATAAGTTCTTACAAATGAAATCTAAAAGTTAATGTAATGTGGTCAGTTCCAATATTTTTAAAACAATTTTCATTTATGGTTTGAGGTATTTGTTAGTTATGTAATGAATCAATAATTATGTAGTTTTTCTGATTGTTTGATATTAATATTCTACATTGTGACTTTTATTTTATTTTTTTTAATCTGGATGATTGGCAGCTATTTGCTGGGATAGTAAATTCAATAGATTTTTTTTTTTTTTTTTTTTTTGGCCACTTTTGCAAGTGACTACCTCTCAATGTAAAGTGGAGCAATTTTGGTTAGAGATTATTGGTATTTAAATCTGATTTAGTGACAGCAGACACTAATAGTAGACTTCACACCTGTACATATTTGTTACATTACTTTTTAAGCAATCCCTTTATATGCTTCACTCACTGTTATTTTCATGGTTTGGATTGTTAGCTGGCAGCTAAGCAGTCTTTGTCCATCTTTTTTTTATCTTACCAGGTTGGGGACCATTTTTCTCCCTCACCCTCCTAAGGGAATTCTTTGTTTATTTGCATAGATGAGTCTAAAGCAAAGTTTATATATATAAATTCGGATTACCAACACACAAACAGAGAATGTCTCGTGTCGAGAATATTTCACATTGAACATGAAGAAAAATTAATTATTTTTAATAATATGTAGAAATCTCCACTTTTACCTGAAGACGGTCAAGTAGACCAGAAACACGGTCGTAAAATTATGTAAAACAAAGCATAATATTTTTTTCTAAATAAATCCACATTACAACCAAAAACGTTTGCGCACCTCTCTTCTTTTTAATATACATACTTTTCTCTCGTTGGAACCACTACAACATATTTCTTTATATATATATATATATATATATATATACACACACACACACACATATATATATATATATATATATATATATATATATATATATATATATATATATAGTTATGCAAAACTAGGTAATCTGTATGGGTAGACCCAAGGAGGATGATATCCGGAGAGCTCAATGTGAATTCAGAGCAAATATGTTTGAATAAAAAACAGACCACTTTAAGGTTCCATGTAATAAATTATTTCACCACAGCCCCTTTTAAGGGGCTCTAGATCATCAGACTTTACTTCCAAAGGTTGAAATGAAAAGAAATTTACACATTTTTGACAGGCCGTATTAAGCATATGTAAATTAACGAAGTGAGGGGGGAGAGAAGACATGAGTGAGTTAGATGTACCATTTCAATTCTTTATCCCTAACCCCACTTGGTGTGGGCTAGACAAATGCTTCACTTGACTTATGTTATCTTTAGATATGGATGGGTAAGTGGTGAAGAGGAAAGCCGACATAAAAGGAAGAAGATACTATAAAACCAATCCTGATGAGAGAAGGTTTCACTTAATTTCTTGGACTCTGTTATTTCACATTCCTTTAAAGGGTATATTTGGGGGTTAAAGTTTGATATAAATCTAAATGTCTACAAAATCTACGAAGAATTTAATTTGATGTTTGTTGGAGTTTTGGGTATTTTCTATGAAATAGTCGATTGGAAAAAATTCATAGAAAGTACATTGAAAGAATAATTCATTCTACATCTAGTAATCTTTTTTTATTTTTCTAAACTTTTTTCTTGTTGATTAAGTTTACATCTATTCGTTTGAATTTTGTTCATAAATTAAACTCATGACTGTTTTTAGGTTCCTACATAATTATCAGAGGTTATTCCAATTTAAATAATTTTATCATCAATAATGATTCTTAAAGGGTAATATATTTCAATTTAAACTAAATTATCAGTTTAAAATTTACCTTCATATTATTTAGACTCACTTGAGAGAAGGTTTCATTCAAATTCTTAGACTCTGTTATTTCGCATTACTTTTAAAGGGTATATTTGGAGGTTAAAGTTTGTAAATCTAAATGTCAAAAAAAATCTCATAGTTTTTATCTAATTTTTTTTGTGTTTGTGTGAAGCATTTTCGGTACTATTTTGTTAATTTTATTCAATCTTGTTGCTTCTCCACAAGTCTGGGTTGATATACGAATTGACTGCGTACAAAGAAGTTGAATTAAGGAATAAAAGTAACTTTTAATGAGACTTGAATTTGCATTTCTTACTTCAATAGCTTGTCTTTCATGGACATTGCCATAACCATTTTGGCCATGGAAACAAATAGAGCACCATCTGCTACTCTTTTTACTTTAATTCTCTATGCTATCTTTTATTTTTATTTTTTTTTTCACTTTAAGAGTTCTTCATTTATTGATGGTTTTACTTGGCTTGTCTTAATCTACTTTGTGTTGGATTGTTGATTGAATGTTGACTACTCTAATTGTTTCTCACAACTGATTAGAATACAATGTAACATGTATTTCTGATTTAGGATACTTTGTGACTACATAAGATTTGCATGATATTCACCAAAAAGGCCATGTGTTAAAAGATGCAAATTAGAAACTTTTGTAGCTCTTAGTTTAAAAAAAAAAAAAAAAATGACAAGCAAGTTGATACAGATACTTCCTTAAGCCAATCGGTGCATTGTCAAACCACTGTAAGCAGGTATATAAGTATTTGAATAACATGACACATGATTCAAAGAGAATAGTCTTTTCAGAAAGACAGCCCAACTTGCAGTTATCAAAGAATGAAAGTCTAAAGGTAGTAAGGGTGTGATGATATGATATTGGGCAATATTGCAGTTATAACAAGCAATTTAAATTTATGATACTGACAAAGGTTATTGATTTCTTTTTGGTATTATAACACCAGGGGATTAAAAGATATACAAAAAGATACAGTGTGGACATAGAAATTAATAATGCATGGTGGCTGTCAGTTTTAAACCTCAATGAAATCTTCAGATCATGGGTTAACAGTCACCATGCACTGCTGATTCTTATACCCACATAGTTTAGATTTATATTTTATATTGAGCACTCTTCTGTAAATATATATACAGTAGCGGCCATAATATAAGGAATGGAAACAACATAAATATGTATATTACTTAAAAAGAATTTGCCATATTGCTTAAAAATAAAGTCCTAATGATAAATGAACTTTTACTTATTGTTGAAAAGCTCCATTGAGTTTTTTAACAATGTAAATTAAAAGTTTATGCAAATTATTAACATCGTTCCTTAACTTTTGTCCAGTAACTTATTTCCTTTTAATCTTTATTTTAAAAAAAAAAAACTTATGTAAATTTTTGTAACTTTGTATAATATTTATGCATTACACCCTAATCTTTATTCGGTAAAAATTTCATTGCTAATCCTGCATTACTTTTTAAGTAATACACATATTTATGTCTTTGTTGTTTCTGTTCCTTATATTATGGCCGCTACTGTATATTCAAATAGGTTCGTTTAAATAATTTAGACATATATTGATTAGTTTTCATTGTGATTCTTTCAAGTTCATAGATTAATTTCTTCGTTGCCTTACAAAATTAAAAAAAAAGACCAAAATTTTCTTTCAAATAGTTTTGTTTTCCCAAATACTTTAATCTCATCTGAGACCATCTTCAGGGGGTTAAGTTGTCTGAGTATGTATATGTGTTTCTGTAAGTTCAAAACATTTCAACATATATATATATATATATATATATATATATATATATATATATATATATATTAATACAAATATAAAATTTGTCACTGAATTGAATTTATATTCAGCAACTGTATCTTTTGGATTTGGTGTATGATAGGCTTAATCATAGATTTTTTTCTATAACTTTAAGAATCCAAAATTTTGTTCAGTTATTTGAACTTTATGTTGGTAATACATTTTTGTCTGGTCTGTTGTTCAGCCTTTGTCAGATGTATAATCTGTCAGAAAAGAGGAAAAGGTTTATTTCTGTAATTGAGAGAATGGTGATAGGGAATAGTCAGTAATATATTGACTGGATCAATCCATTTACATACTCCTCCATATAGTGTTTCATATATATATATATATATATATATATATATATATATATATATATATATATATATAATATGAAATGGACAAAGTCTGACAATTATTTTAAGACATTTTTTGTTATACATTCTTTTTTATAGATACAAATAATTAAGTAAATGCTCTGTTTATAATAAACAGTATTAAACAACATTTACTGGCCTGAATGTCAGAAATTTAATACTGTTTATTTTAAACAGCATTTACTTGAAAATTTGTATCTATAAAAAGAATGTATAACATAAAAATGTCTTGTGTGAAAAAAATATATATATATATATATATATATATATATATATATATATATACACACACTTTTCACACACACATTTGTTTAGCAGATAAAATCATATGACAAGCAGCCATTTTGATTTATGTGGCTGGCCAATATATGCTGCCTCCTTCAACTTTCATACTCTCCAAACATGTTTTTTGTCATTTATCTGGATTTCATCCCAGGCAGAATAACATGTACCCTTCTAATTTCAGATGTCTACAGTAAAAGATTTTTGTTTCCCTTTTGACTATAGCCAATTTTATGTTTCTTGACCTTGACCCAAGTGGACAACTGCTTTCCCTTATTTACATTTTTTTTCTCCTCCATATTTGCAATATTATAAATGTAATCAGAGTAAAAAGAATTTAATCACAAATGCACAAATAAATGGGGAAATTTTTATAATTGTTCATATTTCTATTTTCCTTGATTGAAAATTAGATTCTCCAATTGTTGCTGAACTTTTTTCCTTCTAAGTTGGGTGGAAAAAAAAAAATAAAGACTTGTCTACATCTATGACTAAGTGTTTCATTTTAAATTTCTGTAATTTATTTACCTAGTAGGTCTGAAGACTGACACATTTCTCCACCTTCCCATTGTAGATATTGGGCATTTTACCATTTAAAAAAAAAAAAAATAATCTTATAGGCTAGTGTTTTCTTTTTAAACAGTTGAATAAAATGTTCTTGTGACCAACAAAGATGGCAATTCTTCTAAATAACAAAAGTTCTACTATTAAACTTACATACCCTTGCCAAAAATATGTGATAGTCTAAATCCCACTTTAGATGTATTAATTATATAATCGTAACTGTATAATTATACTTAAATTTAATTACGGTGTTTAAATAAACTGGCTTGCTAATTTGCTTATGAAATATTTTGGCAATGCAATAAAGGTGTATACTGGCTAAACAAAAGATGAATATCTGATAAGGTAATTGCAGCTAATAGATAAAAAAGAAGAAATAAAATAACTACAGGTGTTATGTATTTTATGTTTATTTCTCTCACCTGTATGTACTTTGGGAAATAGCCTCATGATTAAAGTGTTCAGCTAAAGATTGTGTTGGGTGTTGTGTAAATGAGGCTTATTACAAGACTTAGTTATTTTGTACCTGGATAGATGTTAAAGCAAACTATTTTTTATAAAGGTTCATGGTAATCTTACCTTTTATAGCAATATTGAATTTTAAAATCTATTTAATATTACATCTCAATATGGTTCACTTGGCTGGTGAGTAATAGATACTTGTGTATAGATTGATTGTAAATATTCAAATATATTTTGGTACCTAGTATGAAATAGCTGCATTTGCCTTCAGAAGTCAAACCTGATGTGTGCTATGTGTTCTAACAAGCAATTTCTTCACTTTGTAGGTTTGAGTTGTAGTGTTTCTTCGCAAAAAATTGAATGTTATATCAATTGACATGACGGTTGCTTGAAATGGCAGGTGGATTTCACCAAGATATGTGGGGCTTTGAAGTAACTGATTTATTTATTTATTTTTTTTTTTTTTTCCCTTCAAGTAATTGATAAAGCCACTAAGATGCAAGGGACTACTGAGTTTAAAAGAAAATAAGAAAACATTATTGAGGAGAAAAAACACTAAAAGAACATTTTATTAAAAAGACACATGATTGTAGTTGGCAGGAAAGATGGATGCTGAAAGAGTTCAACAGGTGAGAAGTGTGAGAAAAGAAACTATTAGAAAAGAACTTAGAATTACATTTAGCAATCTTCACAGTAAAATAAGACCGAGCTGGCAGTCTACTACTACGCTTTAATTCATGAGTTTAATTGCTAAGTGACTTGTATTGTTTTGTGAATTTTAATCTTTTGGGGTTTCGAGTTTTTTATTTATTTATATGGAACTCTATGCCTTTTTATCATTTTAAATATCCAAATTTAAAAAAAAAAAATTGAATAAAAATTTGATTATTCTGGATTTTATTCTTTCAACAGTATGCATAATAATTTCAGTACAATTTTTTTTTTGCTGTACTGTCTATATTATAAACCAGCATAATTATTCTCTGGTGCCAAATAAAGGGTGTGGTCGTAATAGATGTGGAGAAAATTAGAAAAATATCCCAAAATTAACAGGCAGGAAGTGGGCTGGAGGGAGGGATGTATATTTGGCGCCAGAGAGTAGCAATGAGATTCAAGCAGACTAATTATTTTCGATCTCTGCTATATTTTTCATAACTGATGCTTGTTACCGGTTGCATCTGTAAATCCCTAATAATTCTCAAACATAATTGCAAAGTTTTATTTCTACATCAGGATAATAAACTTAATTTTGTTTTTAAACATAAGTGAGTTACACATGTCTAATGTCTGATTATTTGATTTACAAATTGGAAAAAGGTGACTGATAATCTAGATCAGATAAGACTGCCTTGTTGATAAAGGCTCATCTACTAAAATTAGGTTTTTATTTACTGTCTTTTTATGTAATTATATCATGACACTTGTTCGTGTAGTTATTTTAATCATCAGAAGTTGTCTGGTGATCAAAACTTAATTCAGAAGAAAAAACAATGTAGTTGTAATGAATTTTAAGGTTTATATTTTTGAGGGTTGTAGGAGACTGGAGACAACCTTGTGGCAGAACACGCAGCCACTGGAGGGTGTGTCCCAACTCTCTGCCAAGACTGAAAGCTGTAGAGACAAGGTGGCTCTTGTGAACTCTGTGTTGAATTAGTTGAGGTGGGGAAAGAATATGAAATGAGTAAAAATGTAGGTGAAAAATTAAAATGATCAGAATTGTTGCCAGGAAACTGCCAGGTGTTATTAAAATTTATTCTGGTTAGCTATAGTATAGGGGACAGTATGGAAAGGTTAACATTTTCAACACTTAGGATGTCTCTAATGTTTTATATTTTTTTATGCTGGCAATAGTTTAATTTACTATCTTTAAACTTTGCATCAATAAAAATTATTTTTAGGAAAACAAAGGCAATTCAGACCATTTAATGATGTTGCTGTGGTTTGTATTATTGATCGAAAAGACAAATTTGTTATGACGAACATAAACTAATGTCAATATTGAATTTCATTGTGTATTGAACACTGGGGATCACTCACCCATTCCTATGCAATTTTGTCCCTACCCATCCCCCTCTATTCATGTTACAATAGCCACTTTATCAATAAACTTGTGTACTTTTTTTTTTTTTTTTTTTTTTTTAATACCTCATTCATAAATAAAACTATGTAAGCTTTCAAAGAACTGCCGAAATAACAAATCAATATTTGTTCTATTAAGTTTAGTAACAAGATAGAGAAACTGGCAAATCGAATCATTAAAATACCAATACTCAGGGAAATGCCTTTTGTTTCAATTAAGGTCAGACATGTGTATGTTTATGCTGGTGGTGAAGAAAAATCAATTTTATATTATAATCTTTATTTTATTTTTTTTTTTTATATAAATATATATATATATATATATATATATATATATATATATATATATATATATATATAGAGAGAGAGAGAAACTATATATACTAGCAAGCAGAAAATTATTTTCTCCAGATGATGGCCATGTTGTCCGAAACTAGTCAAGGAATCTAAATGAAATAATAATAATAAAAGCAAAGGAATATTAATATACAACCCAGTGTGTCTGAAGATTTTTATTGTTCTATCTCTATCTCTATATATATATATATATATATATATATATATATATATATATATATATATATATAATGTATAAAAAATATTTTTTTTTTATCATAATTATAGTTTTTTAAATGTTATAGTGTTTTTAATTATATATTATAGTTTCTTTTTTTTTTTTTTTTTTTTTTTTTTTAGTTTGTGATAATTTTTTTTTTTTTTATTATATGCATTTTTTATTTATTTTTAAAACTTTGGCCATTAGGCTCATCAGGCACTGCATGCTAGAATTGTTTATTTGCCCTGAATCTCGCATGTTGCATCAATTATTTGAACCGTTTCAAATTTGTGGGTCAATTTCCCACTTGCACACTAGGTATATATACTACTAAATTGTATACACCTCTATGGGTGTGCAAAATCCCATACCTTTTTCCAGGGTCATATATTGGGTTTGGAGATACTTGTGTGTGTGCTTATATTTTACCATAATTTTTCTTCAATAATGCATTTCAGAATAGATTCATATTTTGAATTGAAATCGCTTAATATTATAACATGAGGATTTGCTTATATTTTCAAATGAAAATCATTCTGAATATTTCAATTTTTGGTGCAAGGTTCTAGAACCTGATTTGAAATTGTAGTTTGTGTATGTGTCTGCATATGCACTAACATATATAGATGTATTTGTAAAGTTAATCAAAGTTATCTGCAGCGTATCCAGAGAATCAAACCTACAACACTCGTAATGGTTTGTGAGACCCACTTGCTAACCATTTTGCCAAGTGTGCTGTGTGTATACACACAATCGTATGTTATTATGGTTACTGTATTTGTCCAGATTTGCATCTGTTTACTTATTGAAGTTATTGAATATTTTTGTAAATATCAAATTTTCCCATAAAATTTACTTGTCTCTTTGCTTCATCTAATTTTAATGTCATTTGCCAACTGTATAGTTTTACATTTATATTCTCTTTCCAAAATGTTAATATTTTTACTATCTTTATTTGCTATTGTGTTTCTATCTAAATGAGATGACATTTTTGTTTGACACTATTTAAGTGAAACAATGACATATATCTTATTACGTCAACACCAGTGGCAGTTTCTCTTTTCTTTTTTTTTCTTTTTTAATGTATGTTTTGTGGCTCTTTCATCTTAGGTGCTTTTTAACCTGTCATTGTCTACTGCTTATATGTTGATGCTTACTGTTTTCTTTAAAAAAAAAAAAGTTTCTGGTTACTAAGTTAGAAAAGCACCCCCCTCCCTCATGTGTTATGTATTTATCATGAATAAATATATCATTTGTGTGATTAGATATTTTACTATAGCCGAGAGCATTTGTCTACAAATTGATAAACTTTGAGCCAAGCCATTGATAGATTTTCTTGTTTCTTAAAACTAGGCACTGATTTCTGTGAGTTGATAAAGGTTGATTAGAGCTTGATTTAAAAGCATTTCTTGTAAAAGCCAAGAAATAAAAATGCTGACTTTTTAAATAAATACAGACCCTCCAAAAATAAGTACAAATTGTAACTTGAAGAGCCTGTTAAGCTACAATGAGAAATTAAAAAAAAACAAAACTTCAATGATTGTCACTATTTCAAGTGATCAATAAAATACGTAAGGTAAAAATTATGGTAAAATATAAGCACACTCACAAGTATCTCCAAGCCCAGGGTGTGTTTTATATATATATATATATATATATATATATATATATATAGTTTTAACACTTTTTATTTAAGATATTCTAAGTTGGGGGCTCAAAAATTCTTTGAAGTGATGGGCCTAAAGCAAAGGTTTAGTTGCTTGCTTTAAAATTATAGCACCAATTAAATTTTAATTATTTCATAGCATTTTGAAGATTTTTTTTCTTTATCTTTTCTGGCACTAATTTTGGTTAACTGTAATGGTTTTGTTTGTCATAATGTTAAAATATTAAATAATTGTTCTGATTTAGACATTAAATTTATCTCCTAGGCATTTTTTATTGGTTTGCACATACAAAACAGTATTTACTGAAATACCAAAAGTCATTGGTTAGCAGTGTTTTATTTTTTTAATAACCCCTTTTGCAGATTATTTGAAACCAGAAAATATTTTTAGATTGTAGGAATTTTTTAGATTTACTAATACATGTACTACTAACTCGTAGGAGAGGTAAATTCATATTTTTCCTAAGGATATTTGAGTATAGTGAATATAATGAATTTGACTCGACTGATATTTCCAAGTAGTCGACTATATTGGTACTGACCAGGACTGAGATTGCTTAACTTTAGTGATCATATAAGAACAGGTCAGTGATATGCTTGTAAGTTGGGTTAACAGTGTGTAAACATAATGGGTGGTAGCATTGTACCTTAATGTTAACAGCTGTATCAATTGTGTTCTAACATCTGGTGAGTCGGTGTGAACACTAAGCTGCTCATGACAAGCATGAATTATTGGAAATTGAATGGGCCATGATAGCAAGTGCCAGTCAGATGGGATATTCCATTTTTAAAAATGTGGGGATATTTGGCATCTCTTGATTTTTGGTATCATGTGCCTACTGTGAATATCTGATCAAAAGCGTTATTGCCCTTCATAGACAAAGTGACCAGCCATGAATCCTTAATGATTATGACCAAAGGTGTCTGCAGTAACTAACAACATTGGCTGAAATCACATTCATATCTCAGTTATGTATCTTTTAGCTTCCATTGGAGCAGAAGACCCATTAGCATACCCTTGTGTACATTACAACACCTCAACTGGAATTGTGACCTCCATCGTTGAACACTGGAAACATGGTCTGATGAGTCATGGTTGTTGATGGTAGGATTTGGATGTGGCATAGTCTCAGTGACTGCAATTCTCTTGTGTAGACTGGTGGTAGTTCCATAATTGTATGTTGTATTCTGACATTGCTTGTGTCACTGACCAATAAATGCTATCTATGTTGCATTGCTTTTGACCATTTGCATCCATTTATGAACTCCATGTACCCAACAACCATGGATTATTTTAGTAGGAATGTATCTTTGTGCCCATTTTTTTCACAGAATTAGTTTGAGGAGCATAGTAGAAACATGCTACTGAATATAGCATCTCACTTGGGCTTGTGATATCATTATTGAACTGTGAGTGCTGACATTGTCTAATAAGATATGATTTCAGTTTTGGACTAATCATAGCATTTGGATGTGGCATAGTCTCAATGAGGCTATGGACTGCAATTGTCCTGTGCAGGCTGGTGGTGGTTTCGTAATCATGTGGCATGTGTTCTCCTGAAATGGGTTGTATCAGGTGATTCACTTAAACATCACTGACCAATAAATGCTGTCTGTTACATTTTTTTGTGGACATTTGCATCTGTTCATGGACTCCATGAATTATTTCAGCCCTATGTTGGCCAGAGTTAGTTTGAGGAGCATTGTTGAAACTTCCAATAAATGTTGTGGCCACCATGTTTGTTTGACATGATAGAAAGGTCTGTTTGCTCACAAGATCATGTGCCTACAAATATCCAAGACTCTATGGTTCAACATCTTTCCACAGGTTTTCCAACTACTTGTGGAATTGACACCACATCAAGTTGCTGTATTTTGCTGGGCTAGAAAGAGTCCTTCACAGCACCTAATGCATGAGTTTTCACATATCTGTATAGATACTGCAAATATATTGAGAGCTTAGCTGTAGAACAAATAAACTGAATGTCATGGGAGATTATTAAGAGTTGATTTCTTGACTTTTATGAACTGAATTGTGTTTGGATATGTTATTACCTGATTTTTTTTTTTCTTTTTAGAAATACAGGTCACTTACTCTCCTAGGATTGCATTCATCAATTTAGCTTATAGAAAAAGAAATGAAAAAAAATATATTGGTTTCTTTATCTAACATAATCAACCCCCAGAAATAAGTAGTTTGTAAGTTTTACCTAGTTATAGTGGCAAAGTGCAAGGGTTGTGATGTTGGCAATTTAGATCTGCTAAAGAAACACCATGCGATGCTTTAAGTGGAAAGGTGAAACTTCCTGACTTTATAAGGAAAAGAACAACAAAACAAATTGTATGCCAAGGTTTTGTGTCACATGATTTTTATTTTAGTATATTGGTATGTGTTCTATTATTATTGTGAATCACTTATTGTGTGTAATTTGGTATTTTAAAATTTATCAAAGATATGATGGCTGTCACTTTGTTGTTGGGTATGGTTATTGCAAAACTCTGTTTTGATTTAGAATATCAAGCAGTGCCTATACATGAAATTTTTAAAGTGGCAGATTTTGCACTGGGTCTTTCTCCACTCTGAGAAAGAACAGCATGTACCCAAAAAGAAGAACCAGTCGACATCTTTGAATACTGTAAAGTTACAGGTGTTACATCAGTTTTTTTTTTTGTTTTTTTTCCTAGTTAGATACATTAACTAAGTCTAAAGGGGTTCAACACACCCAGTGGACTTATTGTGTGCTTGGACACCAACCCAGGTATTTCTACATCCCTGTACCTTTGCTAAATAACTTGATTCCATGTAAGGATTCATTCTCTTTGACAGGTCTTGTTTTTTATCCTGCTTGGTATCTAGTCATCCTTCTTTCCAGAAAAGCCTGGTGGGGGAGAACAGGTTTAGTTGCTATGAAGCTGTTATAGTGGAACACACCTATTCTATAGTTAATAGACTCTCCCACCTATAATAAGTAGGAGTAGTAAGAGTAACGAGGATGTCTCAGTCAGTCGGGAAGTAAGTCAGTGAGTTGATGTCGGGTGAGTTGAATACTAAATCATCAGCGACCACAACTAGATTACTCTGCGTTATACCTATTATATCAAGTTCCTAACGTTTTGTACGTTGAACCTATTTTAGGACCAACTCAGTACAAATACAAGCCACCACTGATAGAACAGTCTGGCGTTTCGCATGTAAGGAAAATACGCTGCAAAGAAGAAAGTCAGTCTACCAAAAAGAATTCTAAAATTGCAGATTATCAAGCAAAAAGTGAAATACCAGAGAAAAATAAACAAACTCCCGAAGCAATGTTTTGCTTGCGATGAACTACACTGGTACAGATATTGCAATTTTAGGAATAAAAAATGTTTCAACTGTAAAAGAGTGGGCCATAAAAGCTCGCGCTGCAGGTCAAAAAATAAAGACAATAAAATAAGAAAATTAGTCCAATGAGGTGAACGATGGAATAACCAGAAAATTTGTTACCGTTGAAATAAGTAATAAAAAAATAAAACTGGTTCCGACCTATCTATCATAAATTTGCATATGTGGAAAAAGTTGGGGAAACCAATGTTAATGAGGACAAAGAAAATTGCGAGGTCAGTGACGGGAGAAAAAATACAATTGGAGAATTTGTTATAAACGTCACATTAAATAAAAAAACGCGAAAAGCTAAACTATTTGTCATACCACAAACTTACTTGGTACGAATTGGATAACAGCCAATTATGGGATTTACCGATAAATTCTTTCTGTTACAAGGTAGAAAGTTTAAACTCCGAAGCCCCAAAATTAGTAAAGAAACGTAAGGAAACATTTCCTACTGTTTTTTTTCTCCAGGTTTGGGAACGTGTACCAAGATGGAGGCAAAATTCCAGTTAAAAGAAAATGCTCAGGTGGTATTCAAAAAGAAAAGGAATGTGCCGTTTGCCTCAATTGAACAGATAGATAAAGAATTGGACAGATCAAAGAAAACTGGTGTATTTAAAAAAAGTTGAGTATAGTGAATGGGTAACACCGACTATATACGTGGGGGAAAAAAAAAAAAAAGCTCCAGAAAGTAAAGATGAAACCGACACCGAGAAAAACTGGGGAGCGAGTTACCCTTAGCCAAGGACATGCAGTATTATTAAATGATTTAAGTCAACTGAAGTCACCACAGAAAACATTACGAGGCACAAGATCAACAAAAGGGAAGCTAGAGGCTGAACAACAAGAACCACCTACAGAAACTGTGACTCCATCCTTAAGAAGCTCAAAGCGGAAGGTTGTTTCTGGTAACATTATGGAGGTACAAAAAAAATAGAAAAGCGGATTGGCAATATGATGTACTTGGTGAAATACGTTTGATCTAACAGCGCCTGCAACAATTTTACCTTTTTTATACCGATCCAGGAGAAAAAGTAAGGCAACTGATCATTTAAAAGTGGATTCAGAACGTAGGAGATACTCTACGATGTTGCTAAAAAAAAAAAAAAAATTTTTTTTTTTTTTTTTTTTTTTTTTTTTTTTTCCTGTAAAAAAAAAAAAAAAACTGTTTACTCCTATGGAGTAAAGTTTGAGGGGGGGGGTATAGTGGAACACACCTATTCTATAGTTAATAGACTCTCCCACCTATAATAAGTAGGAGTAGTAAGAGTAACAAGGGAGTCGGTCAGTGAGTCGATGTTGGACGACAGTCGAATACTAAAGCATCAGCGACCACAACGAGATTACTCTGCGTTATACCTATTATATCAGGTTCCTAACGTTTTGTACGTCGAACCTATTTTAGGACTGACTCGGTACAAATACAAGCCTCCACTGTGAAATCACTCCACAACAGAAGCAGATACCACTGGATTACATAGTGCCATTTTATTATATATATGTGCGCGCAAACGCATACATACACCCAAGTATAGGATAGGTGTATACAGAATAAATTCCAATAACCAAAAATACTATTCTTAAGAGTGTTCAATACAGAGATTAAATGTTTTGCTGCTTTAACCACTTGAGATTGTCTTTATTATTCCAGCATCTGTTTTAGAAATTTCTGCTCATTGTATATTGGCTTATTCAGACCAAAGTCTTGAACATTCCAAAATATGAGGAACACAAGTGTACATGGTTGAAACATTATTTAAAAATAAAAAAATTTAAAAAAGATAAGCAAATTAGCCTGAATAAACATTATGGTAACAATACCCTCTCAAATAAATTTTATAAATCTATTCTTTGTAGTTATTGCAGATTTTACAAGTACTGAACCACTGCTTCTAGTTTTGTTTTTGTTTTTCATAGCATGGTAATGAATGTCACTTGGTATAAGCTTGACAGCCTGTAATTTTATACTTAAGTGTTTACAAGTGCCTCTTTTAGTAAGAAGCATATCTACATTGTATTCATTTTGTAATGTCAGTTGAGAAAAGTCAAATTGTTCAAAACGGTCAAGTGATTCTGTTTTTGTTTTGTAATTCTTAACTTATAGCAGTTTCCATACAATGCATCTGGCTCGTTCTTTGCTTTCATGTGGATGTGTGTAGCTGGAACCATTCAAGACGATACTGATTTATTTGGATCATTACTAAGAGTTACTGCTGCTCACCCAGCCATCTCCCTGCATCAGCATCTCTGCCAACATAATCTGCTAGCACACAAGACCACATTTTATTTTATTTTTTTTTTTTTATATACTAAGCTGTTCTTTTCATTCTTAGGAACCGAGTTTCTTTGCTCTTTTTGTGTCACCAGATAGTATTGTGCTTCAGAAATTCTTTAACATCTTTCTAATCTGATTACTCAGAGATGCCACTTAGAATTTGAGTGGGTGAAAATTCTTAACAGTTTTTATTATCTTTCAAACTTTCATGTTCTTGTCATTCTGGATATAAGCAAGACTATGTAATGTATATTGCATGGAATTTGATGCTTCAGGTACATATCCATTTTATATCTACTAGATTTGCCTTGATACTTGAAAAGGTATTGGTACTTAGAATCAAAAAAAAAATGTCGATATACTCACTTAAAAGAAAGTTGGAGTGTGAATTTTGAACATTTGAACAAAAATTGATGAAAAATGTTGGTAATGGGTCTTTCTAAAAGTGTTCAGGTATATTTTATTTTTATTTTTTTGTCTCTCCTGAAAACAGATGTGATTGATTAGCCAGAATTTAGTGTATTCATTTGTTTTAGACTTTGGTTTTTAGTGGTTCCGTTATTTGATATTAGCTGATCTTTTAAGTGCAAGAACGGCAGGTAAAGTAAGTCTTGTACCATAAATCCTGGTTTCTTGGGCAAATGATTCTTCATCTGCTGTTTAAAGAAATTCAAGACAGGCAATAGTCAGTTTGATTGCAACACTACAAAAGAATTGATAAATGGGAATAATAAAAATAATTCTTCTTTTAAGTGCTTTAGATACCATTGTATTTGAGTTTTCTCAAGTGATTCTTGTCTTTAGTGTCTTGGGAGGGGATGGCCAACACAGTAAGACAGATTAATTGAACAACAAAAATATTACTGACCTATTTCCATTGTGAATGGAATTAGTTAACATGGGAATCTAAGCTGCTTGAAGTTTGCTTATTTATCTACCCTCAGTGGTATGTGTGCTTCTTATATTTACTTAATACTTCTGAATTTCTCAATGTGTTGATCTATATTTATAGAAAATTTACAAAGCGAATGTGTATATACACACACACACACACACACACACACACACACAATGGCTGGCTATTCGTTTTTCAAGCACACTTGTCTGCTAGAGTGGCTTGCCAGTCAATGTTGCCATCACCTGCTTTGGAACATTTGTGTTTGTTCAACACCCACAGAGCCTACCTGTGGTTTATACTGCAACTATGCTGAGCAGAATTGAGAGAGTCAGTCTGACATGATCAGCAGTATGAACAATGTCAGTAGACTCAAGCCCTCAGTCATGGTGACTTGTGTCTTTGTGCTAGCACAAATGGCTTCTGAACAATTCTGTCTATACAGTATCATTCACAAGGCTTGGCTTAACCAGTCAGTTTTCAGACGCTGCATACTGGGATTGGCTTCCCAGACCGATAGCATCAATAATTTGTCATTTTGACAGATCATAAATGGTGAGTGTTGTAACCCTAAATATTCGGAACAACGAAATATAACAAAAACATGGTTAAAGATATTTTAAAACACAATAATCGTTTTTATTCTCACCAACCAGGATACAGCAGGATTGAGTTGGATAAACAATTCACTGTCTACAGATGGTGTATTGTTCAGCAGCCATGTTGTTGTCTGATACTAACCTTTTCCGTGAAGAGTCACCGATTCATTGGTGGGGGGGTTATCTTCCCTAACAGTGAGATTCAAACCAGTCTCATGGCCAGAAAGTGAACGTTCTGACCACTTGAACATCCTCTCTCTCTCTCTCTCTCTCTCTCTCTCTCACAGAAAATGAGAATATTGTGGAAAAGGTTAGTTTAATTTCAAAGTAAAATATTCTAGATTTATTACATATAAAGTGAAATGTTTTAAAACTGTTTTAATTTTGATCATCATAGCTTAACAGTTCATGAAAATAAATTATTTAAAAATATTCTACATATCAATAAAGAAGGGTTTATAATACAGAAATATAGAACTTTTCAAAACTGTCCATTTATGCACACAGTACTTGGTTGGAATTCCTTTGGATTTTGGATTACAAAATATTTTTTTTATATAGATGCATGTGTGTGTGGTTCTCTGCCTTTTTCAAAACTAAATTACTATTTTGCTTTGGTCCAGAGTGACTTTCTCTTCCTGAAGGATTTTATCATATATTTAATAATGAAATTTACCTATTACTACAAACTTTAAATGTTTTAACAGTTTTTGTCAAATTTACCTTGATGGATAATGCTAAAAGAATTAGCACTATGCACTTATTGTGTTAAATAGTTTCAGCCTCCTAGCTTTAGTAAACCAAAGAAGGTGTTAATTTTAGTAATTATTAAATTCAGAAGGTTGCCCCAAACTTTTGGATTATAGTGCGTATGTATATGGGGTGCAATAGGTAAATTGTTACCATTTTTTTTTTTTGTATTTTTAATTTTGCACATGTGCGTTGTTTGATTTTGATTTGTTGACTGCACAGTATAGTAGGGTCAGTTGGGCACTGTTTGTTAGAATGCAGTTCACTCCATGTGGGAATTTGGGGATTGCATTCTGTACTGCTTGACATTTGTGTCAGAAGCTTCAATATGAACATTTCAATGTTTGGGTGTCAATCTGAGGACAGTGCAGAGGATTCTGAAAGAGGTGTAGGAGTTTAATGGTGGTTATGAAGGTATGGCAGCTCGGAAGACTAAATCTGATCGGTCTTTAAGAACACTCGAGTTTGTTTGTGTGGGCCTCACTCAACACGGGGGCCTACATAAAGTTCCTTGAGATTGTAGGGCTGCCCTGGGTCAAGAGGGTGATTGCTGGAAGACCCTATGTCTGGCAAGAGGATTTTGCACCATACCACAGAAGCAGAACAGTCATGGCTGTAACCACACAGTCACCTAGCTCCCCAGACTGCAACCCCCTTGATTATTTTATGTGGGGCACAGTCCAGAAGATTTGCAGGAAAAGTTGAAGTCGTCTGGAGGCCATGATTGAAGCCAATGGTAATTTTTATTGAATAAATTTACTCTTTAGTATTTAAAGATATTTTTGTGTAATTTTGGTAAATATCTCTCTTAAAATGAGATGGCAGTGTTATTTTCATTTTTGCTTAATTTAATTTTTCCATTGCACCCTCTGTGTGTGTGTATACCCCCCCCCCCAAAGTACTAATAATTGTTTACTTGTCCCTATTCAGTTACATGGATAAATATTGAGCAGTCTAATTGCAAGGACTATTTGCCTTTTAAAAACATCTTCCAGAAATAATTTGGTTAACTCTGGATTTATTTATTTTCCTGAAATACAATCTTTGTTATAAGTATTAATATTCAGATTTGTATTTTAATCTGAATGTAAGCTGTGGCATTTTCGTCTGTATATCAGTATTGGCATGAATGTATTTGTATTCTTAAATACACGTGTCTCTAGGTACCTGTGCATTACTGTGTGACTATCTAAATACAACTTATTTCCCAGTGTTAAGTGTATACCTACCTACCTGTCTTTGGATGGTATGTGTATGCTTGCCTCTATGAAGTGTGTCAAGGACTTGGGTTAAAGTCCTTATAAGCAGTCAGCTGAAAATAATTTCGTGTAGCAAATGTCACTGAATGGTGCAGACGAATATATAGGTAATATGGCTTCAGCTTCTTAACCTGTCTTTTTATTTACAATAAGTCTGGTTATATTAATAAAATTCCATTTGCTTAGCTGCCTTGTTTTGAATGAGTATTGTTTAATAAAGAAAAGAAAATTGGTTATTATATATATATATATATATATATATATATATATAAGCACTTATTACTTTTTAATTTATTCAGCAATATAAAACAGCACTTTACTCTTGATCTCACCATATGCTTGTTTGTTTAGACTTAAGAAAATATCTTGTCAAACTTGTTTCTTGGATTGTATTACAGGAATTGTTTTAGCAGGGAGACTATATATGCAAATCTCTATATGTGTCCCCCAACACATTGTGGCCAGGATCCACCTTAGTCTTTGGCTTGAGACAGGACACAAGATTGATGCAGATGATGGTTCCTGGAGTTCCAGGGCAACATCAACATTTGCTCATTGTATTAAGAAGGAAATTTTTTTTTTAGCTATGATACTTCTGGTCACTAGGACTTGGCAGAAGTTTTTAAGTCTACTCACATGTCTATGATAGTCTCACATTAAATCATCCTATCTTGAGTTGTGGGTAGTTTCTGTTGAAGCAAATCCCCGCCCTCTTACCAGTCCCCAAAATAATTCTGTTTATTAATACAGGAAATTAATCGAATCAAAGCAATAGTAAAGTAGCAGCCATGTCAGTGGACAGTAACATAAAAGCCGTAATCCTTTTTCTAAATTTACTTCCTTCAAATGCGGTCGGTTCCATTCGCTCGTGTTTGGTTTCCTCCAGTTCCAGCATCAGAATTTGGTGTCTCTTTATACATGTCAGTAAAGAGTGAATGAATATTTTAATAAAGGTTTTAGTAATGGTTCAAGGGTTACAGAAAATAACTTAGAATACCAGTATTTCATTTTGTCCTTATTTAAGTATTTATTTATTTATTTTTTTTTTGTTTGTAATATTGAATGGAAATTTGACTGACACAACTGATAAACAACCTTCTGGTATTTAAAGCGGCAAACCTTATGGAAAACTGTTGTGCATAGTCTTCTGAGGAACTCTGATATTTTTGTTAAGTTTAGGATTATCTTATTCTGTCACTGACCTATATGGCAGTTCAAATCCATAGACAGCGATGAAAATGATGATTGCCTTGGCATGACTGACAAGATATTTACTCAATATGATTAAACACATTAAGGAGAAAATGTTTGCTTCTTGTCCTTACCTCAGTAGAAAAGACACATATTTTGTTGATTGTTAGTAAGAAGCAAAGATTTTGCAAGGCTGGATTCAGTTATGACATGATCCACCAAACCTGGTCTATTTTTTTTATTTCTACATTTGTTTTTATTTAAATGTCTAGGGGCAATGTTAAGTATATAGCCTTAATATAGGAAATGAAGTGATAGAAAAGAGGAGGGGGCACCTTAGTCTCAACTGGTTCACCTTGCTGAATGTTATCTAGTGATGCCTAATATCCCACCACATATTTTAATAAAAGATAATAATGTGATGAAAATGCTATTGTAAAATCCATGTTACTTATTTGGTCTGTCTTTAAATCTAATGGATATCCATTGTAATTAATTTAAATCTGAATATTACATCCAAATTCCTTTGGCGTGTGATGTTTATGGTCTTCTATTTTATTTTTTTATTTTCAGGGAGGTAATAATGCTGGCCATACTGTTGTAGTCGATGATATTGTATATGATTTTCATCTATTGCCAAGTGGTATTGTCCATCCAACTTGTGATGTTGTTATCGGTAAGTAAATAAACAAACATGTCTGGTGATACCAGCCTTACTCTTATAGATCATTTGCTAGCTGAGAAATAAATTTAACCTCCACAAACTAATATACAAACCTGATCAATATCTGTCTACACAATTAGCTCTACTTCTTTTTGGCTTTGCCAGTTCTCTGGTTAAATTGTTTCTTTTCAGACCTTTATAATCATTTATGCTAGTGGTATGAAACTGACCACAATACTTTGGAATAAGTATGTGATATTGAACCTCAGCAGTAGCTTTATGTAAATTGTACATGCAATCTTCAGTGTGCATGCACACATACACACTGTATCTGTTATGTGACATGCATGATCCATGCTTAGGCGATCATGTATCTTTCAATACATGACTGACGAGACAGATTTTTTTTTCCCCCGCAGTAGCTTGCCATTTCTTTCTGTGGTAGACCAGTTGCCATCCAAAGCTATAGAATCCGATCTGTCCTGCTATTTACCCATAGTTGACGGGAGAAGAGGATTCATACCTTTCCCAAGTGTATTAGCACCTACGTGAATGTAATGTATTCGACTAGAATTTGAACTCGGCTCTCCGATTCCTCAATCCATTACTCCACCATGCCTCCTATCAATTTGGCATTTAATTAGAAACTAGCAGGCTTTGCCAAGTAAGATATATTCACTGCTTGAAATCTTTGAAACAAAAATTTTAAATGCCAATTTCATTCATAAATTGGCTTGTTACAGTTAAGGAAAGTTTTACAAGTAGATGCCAACTAAAATAAGTAAAATGCACTATACAAGATGATATTCCTAAACAGAACTATTTTTTATATGAAAATCGAAACAATCCTTGTCAAAGGACAGAGGGGCAACTGAGAAAATTATACTGAGAGGTGCCCAGCCCTGGGAAACAGCTGCCTGGGGCTGCGCTCTTCCATTGCACCAGAGACGGTTGCTGGGCTGAGGGGAATTTTTGTTCCTGTCTTGGGCGTATGCACTCAGGTCCCCACCTAAAAATAGACCTTGTCACATCTTGTCCAAGTGGTTGGAAGGAGTTAATACCGTGTAAATTACTCTTGAGTAGTTCGTAACATTATTTATCATCTCTCAATTGCGTCTCTGTCTTTGGGTAGAGTACACTCAGGGGTGACTCTGTCAAAGGACAGTTGCAACTGAGGAAAGTTATACTGAGAGGTGCCTGGAGAACAGCTGCCCAAGGCTGCGCCCTATCATTGCACCAAAGACAGGGATCGGTGCTAGCACCGAGGCTAGCTCAATCAACAGTTGTGGGGGTTGTAGGCAATTTTTGTTCCTGGCCCAGATGTACACGTACATTCTCCACCTTAATTGACCTAGTGTCAAAACTAATCTTATTGTGGGGATGGAATAAATACCTAGTGTGTAAATTATCTAAAGTAGTTTGTAACACGTTTATCATCTCTTGGTTGTGTCTCTGTCTTTGTGCAGTGTGTGCTTGGGGCGGCTCTGTCAAGGGACAATTGCAACTTTGGAAAATTATACTGAGAGGTGCCCAGCTCTGGTCAACAGCTGCACCCTCTCCTTGCACTAGAGAGAGTGATCAGTGCTCACACCGAGGCCAGCGTAACTGACAGTTGCTGGGGCTCGGACAATGTTTGTTCCTAGCCTGAATGTACACGCTTGGGCTCCCCACATTAAACCGACCTTGTGTCATAACCTGATCTTGTTGGAGGTTGAGTAAATACAAATTACTATAAAGTAGATCTGGGGCTTTCCCTCTCCTCCTTTATAAATTGTTCCCTGTTCTGTCAACCATGAAATAAAAATAATTGTTTGTATGGAAAATAAGGACCTAGATACATCAAATTGGCTTCAGGTTAAGTGACAGCAGAAGACTCATTGTTGAACTTTTAAAAGATTAAATGCAGCGATAAATTTAAAATTCTTCTGTAATTGATGCCTATCACATCTACTCCCTCCCTAGCTATTGTGATGATGACCAAACCAAAAGTCCCCCACAGGAGCTAGTTTAAATGCCACCCAATAGGGTGGCTTTTAAGCTAGCTTTAAATTTTAAGCATATATATATATATATATATATATATATATATATATAATCTATGAGGTAGAACTTTTAATCAGAGCTTCCTTTAACACATTCAAATTGTAAAAGCATTTAGATTGATTTATAATTATTGATTCATAATATAAAAATCACATTTAAAGTATCAAAAGCAAATAATTTGAATCTCAATAATAAATATCTGAAGTAAGTCAAACATTATGATAAAATTTTGCCAAAATTTATAGGTACATATAGATAAGTAGATATTTCTTGATTTTATTTTATTTTATTTTTGCGGTGGTGGTGGGGGGGCATATTATTTTTGGGAAATTACAGTAATTCAAAATTTAAATAAAACATCTCCCAAGTTGAACTACTGCTCAAATTTAAAATTGCTAATTTCTTAATTTGGGAAATATCTAATCTTCAAATTTTTTCTCTAAATCTCCATTGTAATACATTGTGAGTTGCTTGGTGTTTTCAGGGGTAAGACTTTCATGTTGAGTAAATGTTTATATTGAGAAAATGAACATTCATCTATGCTGGTAACAAGCATCCATATGACTGCATTTGCAAATCTGTTCCAGAAGAGGAAATCTGCTCTTATTTGCATTCCAAAATTTAAATTTCTTTTACAATGGTGAAGCACTGAAGATGATGCAATTTTTAAACTGACACTATTGCTGCATGATGGTAAGCTTCAGTGTAGACAAGCCAGTTGAGCTTAGAATGTTTTTTTTTTTCCCCTATTATTTCTAAATTGCATGCTAGGCAGGTGATAGCATTTCCTTTTCTTTCATATTCATAACACAAGGTTACAAGATGTTTTAGAATCTTTTAGTTGTAAATTGTAAGGTCTAAAAGGAAATGAGTTTGTTAAACTTATTGGTTTGATCTTCGTCTCTCTCCCCCTCCAATTTTGATATTAACTAGTGTCTATCTTTCCCATAATCTCATTTACTACATAGTTTCTTAGAAAAGTTTAAAATATTTAAAAATAAACTAGCCAACATATTCTCAGAGAACTGATAAACTGATTTCTTTTATGTAAAGTTTTTTGTTTGTAATTCCTTTTTCAGGTTTTAAAAGGAAAAATAAAAACAATTTTAAGGCAATAACTATGTTATGCTATTGATATATTTATTAAAATGTTTAGCAAAATCAGACAGTTATAAAGTTTTGAAATTTTTTTTTAAAAATCAAATTATTTATTATTGAAAATTACATTTAAAAAAAACAAACAGATTCTGTTTAAGATTAATGATTCCGCAATTCTGTGATTGTGGAAAATTTGTTTCCCTAAATATGATGGTTGTCAGGAATGTAGTCCTTGGCCAAAAAATGCTGCATAAACCATGATTACTGATGGTATTTCTGTGGTGTGGTAAGATGACCACACATTACACATTTCCCTTCCAAGACCTGCTATAAACAATGAATGTAGGTGAGAATGTTATAACTTACTGGGAATATGTGATAGTTCAAGGTGAATTTGTGCCAATTGGCTCCACTACTCTGCATGATTTAGCTCTGGTACCATAGCAATTATCTGGATATTTGTGTGTGTGTTTGAGAGAGAGACGGACAGAAACAACAACAACTCTGATTTTAGACCACCGTGATCATACCCAATCATGGCAAAGGTTCAAAGAGTAAGGCGAAGTCCCTATCATAGTGCAATGTTATGTTCAACTTCGTTATGGCAACACTTGTGGCGATGCTGATACCAAGCTGTATTGGATTTGACCTTTCACTTGGACAACATCGGTGGTATGGAGAGGGGACACATGCTGCATGGGCAAATGTTTTCAGCATTTAACGTGTGTAGTAGTGAGTTAACTGAGAAGTGTTCTGTTTAACAATGGCAGGATGTTCATAGCATGAGCAGGCATATATGACTTTTACATATGGTAATGGATGTGAGGCTGCATGGTTGTATCAGATTGCGTTTCCAGACCGAAGGCATCTGAGTCATCCAACCTTTCATGCTGTTTGTTGTTGCATTGCTGAGACAGGAACTGTTGTACCACAAACCATGGATCGAGGAAGACAGATCTGCTTCTATGCATGGCCATGAAGAACACATTTTACAGGCACATGTCAAGTGGTCCTAGCATGCCGTACATCTCATAGTACCACATGGAGAGTACTTCAAGAGCAGCTCTTGATCCGTATCATTTGCAATGTGTGCAGGGTCTTTCGCCCTCTGATCACTCAACACAGGAGAACTTTTGCCAATGGTTCATTGCACAAACTGTTGATCCGTTGTTTGTGTCTTCAGTCTTCTTTATGGATGAAGCAACAATCGGAAGAGATGGAATAACAAATTTACACAACCTACATTTGTGGGCAGATTGGAATCCCTATGGTACAATACAAGCTAGACACTAGCATCAATTTATGATTAATGTGTAGCCTGGTAGTGTAGTTAACTGCCGAGCACATTTTACAGGAGCTGCCTGCAGGGACCTTTTTTCAAACACACTTCCAGACCTGCTAATACAAAGACACCTGTGGTTCATACATAATGAGGCTTCAGTACATTTTAGTCACATTGTTTGCGATGCACTGGCTGACCTCTACCATTTGACACCTTGGGAGTATTTGAAGGGGTTTGCCAGTCAATGATCTGAAAGGCGCATGCATGTGTAGAAGCACGCAGAGGACATTTTGAACATTTGTTATAACTTGCTTTATTGAGATACAACGATGACTTTTTGGGCATATGCTTATATGGACATTTTACCTTGTTTTGGTGTCAAGAACCCACCTCTAAAGTTTGTAAAAGTATCTTTGCTATACCCTGTATATTGAAAATGGTAGTCTCCAAAGTGGTTAATTTCAACCTCTGGAAAGAAGGCATTTTAGGGTACCAAAAATTGCATGCATTATTGACTTGTAATAGATGGCAGTGAAACTGGAATGCTTAAAATTTATTTGCCTTGGAGTTCCACTTGATGTATACTATAAGTTGGAAGATGATTTTTATCTTGTTTACTTTTTTTAAATGAATGGTTGAACTCGAGTGTAGACTTCTTCTGTTTTGAAATGGAACTAAGTGTAGACTTCCTCGCTTGTTTTGGAGTGACAGTAAGTGTAGATTTCCTCCCCTGTTTGAAATGAAAATAGATTTGTTTTATGTGTTTATATTTTTGCTTTTGTTTTGAAATTTTAAAACTGATCTTATTGTGGCTTGTTGATTTAAGTTTAGCTGCAAATGCATCAACTGTTATGGCACTTGCATATCCTAAAAAGAGGTCTCAGTAATATTATTCAGTAGAATATTTGAAAATTGAATTTGTAACTTTTATCTAGAAATAAAACTAAGCGCCTATGTGAATTTAGTAATGATTCTATAGAACTTGCAAAGATGAAAGACCATCTTCAAAAAATTAATATAATTAATTTTTTTTACTTGTGGATTGCTATATTTTGAATGGTATAACCAATTGTAATTTATATCTTTTGTCCAAGCTAACTGATATATAACAAAGAGGTTAAATCACTAACACTTTTTTTTTTTTTTTTTTTTTTTTTTAAACTTATGTAGATATTTAGCCCATTTTAGTCTGCTTCACTGCTGTCTGTGTCAAAGGTCAACATCATGACCATTTCATCTATGTTGTCAGTATAATCTCACTTATAAAACGCAGATTGTGTGTGTACGTTTATATATTGGATCGGATTTCCTACATTTTTCAACCGATTTCAACAAAACTTCACAGGACTACATAAAATTACCTTGTGGTGGTTCTGACAGCGCCAAAAATTGGAAAAACACAATTGTTTTTGCACAAAATCAATTTGAAAACACGATTCTGTCGCCAGAATGAAAGGGGGACAACTCGTATCGAATTATACTTATAAAACCCAGGTTGTTTGTGTGTGTGTGTTCCTTTATAAATGGGATCGGATTTCCTACATTTTTCAACTGATTTCAACAAAACTTCTTTTTTTATGGCAGGTAGTATTTCTTGTTTTGCACACTTTTTTCTTTATTTTTACATTCAGAATGCTTTAAAAATTCCATTTACAAGACAATTGTTTATAATAAAATTCTATTCAATTGATAGACTCATAACGATTGAAAACAATGTTTTTGTTTGGGTTTGACCAATTTGTAAAAAAAAAAAAAACCCCAAAAAACAAGACATGTGTGTCCGTCAACCTTAAACAATAATCTTTGTCAATTTTATTTTTCAGTCTTTATGATCGTCAATACTTGATCTCTCTTACTGTTACATCCCCGGGCAACACCGGGCTCTACTGCTAGTAACCAATATTTTTCAGTATTTCCTTTAATATCGACGCTGTTGAAATTAGAATTAAGATTTTTTTTGATTTTTTTTTTTCCCCCCTTATCAATTACCCTTTTCTCAAACATTGGTACATCCTGTTCATAACTTTAGATGGAACAATTAAAATAGATGAATCAATGGAAACTTTTTCTTTCAAATCAAATGTAAATGTGTGGAAGCACAGGAATTCTTCATGTGTACATTTTTAGAAAATTGTATCCTGGTAAAAGGTGCATTATCTAGAACTCTATTACAATTGGGTCCTTTCAAAACAAACACATGCACGAAGCAAGATGATTCTTTCATAAAAATATTCTTAAATCTCTATTCAAAAATAACTTGAGGCAAAACAGATTTCATTCACTATAACACTGTTATCTAATGTATCAGCGTTTATTGGTGATTTTCTCTGAACCTTACTGCTGTGAAAAAAAAAAGATATTTGCCAAAAACTGCTTGTTGGGCATGTAGGTATCACAAGGAGAAGTAGTGTGTGTTGAGCAGAAAATTAATGATAGGAATTTTGTTTGTGCCATTAAGGTTCTGTTTGTGTGGTTCTTCTAATTGACACTCAAAAGGTGTAAAGTATGATTTTTTTTTTTTTTTTTTTTTTTCTGTTTTAATATCTTTTGCATTTGTCTTTTTTTTTCTTTTGTTTATGTACATTCTTTCCTACAAAAAAATCATAAATACAATAATAAATATTGAATTAATTTAAAAATGTTCACCTGTCATTTTGTCTCCTAAAAAGTCATGTTACTTATTATCATGGTTTGATTAAAAGATGCAAAGAAATTTTGTAAAGCCTTTTATGTAATCTTCTTATTTTTATTTTGTAACAAGTCTTTGGTTCATACACATTCTTCAAGAGTTGTGAATGCTTTTCCAAGACTTTAAAATTTGGTGATAAAAAAAAATTGTGATTATAGATGTTTGTTTTTGTTTGAAAGTCTTGGATTTTAATAACTAAATGAATAGCTGATCTCTCTTGTCTAGAAACCGGAAAAATTAATTGTTAATATAAAACCAAAAAAATGAAAAATCCTTCTCTGTATCCTTTTATTCAAGGCTGTGTCACCAATTATTACTTTCTAAGTTGTTTCCTATGACCTTAAAGTGTTATTTTACTGTGGTATTTTTTCTTGAAATTGTGCCAAATTTGGGATATGACTTATGTCAGTTATATCCTGATAGGCCATTAAAAAAACAAATCAACCTTTTTTTTTTTTTTTTTTTTCTGCTGGTGTGCACACATGAATGTAATGTTACTTATCTTAGAGACATGTCCTTCTGTATATAAATAGATACTCCATGTGTTGAAATTCAATATACATTTCTGTAGGATTATTGGTAAAAAAAATTTATTTTGACTGGAGATTTGTAAGTAGTGACAAAAAGCAGTCTTGTTTAGTAGAGATATTTTAAGGACTGAATTTTAGGGTTTTGTGACGGTTTTAAATGTTGATATGCCAGAAATATTTTAGGAACATCTCGGCTATCAATTTCTCAAATTTAAGTAAAAATCATTGAAACTTTGGCAACACTGACATAAATACTGCTTATACAAGATCAAATTCTTCTGGCAAAGAAAAGTATCAATCATAAATCAGTGATACATAAAAAAAAAAAAAAAAAGTCTCTTCACTTTGGTTGACACCAAATTTTGATTAAAAGGTTTTGTCTCAGATATTGGCTAGGTGGTTATGGAATTCCTGTATCTTTCTCCCAAAACTAATTTAACATTTAGTACTAGTGTTTTTTTTTTTTTTTTTTTTTTTTTGTGAGAGAGATAAAAAGAGAACTATATAAATTATTCAGAGTTGGGTTGTTTAGTGTGTATGTTTGGATTCACTTAGATTTTAAAGAAAATAACAGAAAATGTCTTAACCATGTTTCTATTTTTCTTATTCAATCTAAATTGAATTTCCATTGGTTGAACATTAGCTTTGTTCATGTGGAAAACTGGAATCTTGAAAACTAAGGACTTCTACCTTTTCTTCTTCTGAAGAGAAGACTTTTGATTTCAAATCAGATAAGGGTTTTTTATTTTTTTAAAGCACTTGATCCTTGCCTAAACCTAAAAACAAATAAACTTGAGGGTTTCTGCTGAAACCAATTAGTGTAGAATTTAATCTTAAACAATTTCAGCAATTCAAATTTTTATATTTTAATTTAATAATAAAAATCCTAAATTTCACATTTCAATATATGTGGATTTGTAATTTAGGTCAACCATTTTGAGGTGACAACTAACCTGAGGGAAATAGATTGGTGAGCTTCATATAGTTTTGATAACAAGTAAACTTGGCATTATTCACTTTTTTTTTTTTTTTTTTTTTTTTGACACCAGTCAATTAGCTTCCAATATTTTATACAGCACTTAATGAACATTTATGGCTCGCCTTTCTTCTTTAGTGGCAGGAATGGCATTTCTTCACATACTTTACTATTGGTGATATTTAATGAGTATAGTGTTCTTGTGCATTTAGTTGAAATGCCAGTTCCTATATAATCACTGAAATTAAGCAACATTGAGCCTGGTCAGTATCTAGATGAATGACTGCTTGGGAATATCAGGTACTGTAATTTTGAATGTGTGGACAGTGTAATGGATAATGTCTCAAAATTATTAATCAGAGAGCTAAGTTCCAATTCCCATTGGTTTCTTTATATTAACTTATGTGCAGATACCTTTGGGAGGGGCATTAATCCACCTTTTCTCTCCCAGCTTTAGGTTAATTAGTAAAATTTGTATCATTAAACCATTATCATCTCCAAAAACAAATCTTCTTACAATCTAAAAATGTTTTCTGGCTTTAAATAACCTGCAAAGGGTTGATAAGCCATAGAAAACGAATCGATCAAATCATTGTCTGCTTTTGTTGATAACACTTGCTAGTGAAAGAAACTTTGTACTATGTCAGAACCTACATGGTCCTATACTAGTTATATTGTCAAAGCAAAAGTACTGTACAATGAATTGTCTTTAAATTTCCCTGTTGAAGATACATTTGAGCAAACAATTGACATACAGTGGTACCTTGACTTACGAGTGTCCCAACTAAGAGTTTTTCGAGATGCAAGTTGTCACTCGGCTGATTTTTTTTTTTTTTTTTTTTTTTTTTCAGTTGAGAGCTAAAAGTCTGGTTCCAAGCTAGCTTCAGACATCCCACTACTAGTTGGCGCAATGAATGCCACACTAACCGCCAAGCATTCCATGTCTCACTCGTTCACTTTAAGCTGTTAGCTTGTAGTGGAGGTATCAGTGTTGTGCTTGCATTTATTTTGCAAAACTTCGTTTTTTCAACAATGGATTCGAAGAAAGTGAGTGCAAAGGACAGTGCTGAGAAGAAGAATAGGGTGATATGCATTGAATTAAAGAAATTATTGAAAAACATGACCAAGATGTGCATGTAGGTAGTAGACTTGGCAAAGCAGTATGAGTGTAGCAGTTCTACAATCTACCCCATACTGAAGCAGGAGGAGTTGATATAACATCAGCCAAGGGCATTAAAATAATTTCTAAACAGTAGAAATCCATCCATGAAAATATGGAGAAGCAGCCCACGGGGGACACTGTGGCGGAGACTATAATCTGTGAGAAGGCACAAGCTATTTACATTGATTTGCTGCAGCAAACCCCAAGCACTTTGGATGAGGCATCAGGCAAGCTGTTTAAAGCCAGTCGAGACTAGTTTTACAATTTTAAAAGGAGGACTGGTATTCAGTCTGTTGTCAGGCATGGTGAAGCAATGAGTGTGTATATGAAGACGGCTGAGGATCAAACACACCCCTAGCAAGTCTTCAACTGATGAGACCCAACTTTTTGGGGAGAAGATGCCATGGAGGATTTATATAACAGCAGAGGAGAAGAGGGTGCCAGACCACAAGTCGATGAAAGGATAGGCTAATTCTTGCACTGTGTGACAGTGCAAAGTGGTGACTGCAAGATTAAGCCACTGCTCATTTATCATTTGGAAAATTTGAGAGCCTTTAAATCACATGAGATTTTGAAAGGAAAACTGCAGGTTATGTGGAGGGCAAGTCTGGGGGTGTGGGTCACTAGGCAGTTTTTCTTTTTTTTTTTTTTTTTTTTTTTTTTTTTTTTTTCTTAAGGGGAATTTGGGTTTTGGTCCTGACGTTAACATATCTCTAGGAAGCCCTTCTCATCCTGGAAAATGTGCCTGCTCACCCACCTAACCTTGAAAATGACACGTTTATAATGGTTCTGTACCTTCCATCCAACACCACCCCTATCCTACAGCCCAGGGACCCGTAGGTGATTTCTAATTTCAAGAAGTTCTTCACCAAGTATCTGTTCCGCCACTGCTTTGAGGTGATAGAACTGGAAGCACCACTATAACATGATATGCATCAGAATTATCGATATGGCCTGGGGGGAGGGGGGTTATAGAGAGGGCCTGTTGTGTCTGAAAAAGACTCTAGGCGGCAGTGGTAGTAGAGATTGTATTCCTTGGACCTGGACATGGATGAAGGTGACATCCATGAGCTCATTGAGGTGCACTGAGATGACAATGGAGGAACTAAAAGAGCTAGACGCAGTAGCACATGGAGGTTTTGCAAGAAAGAGGTGACGCGATCTCTGAGATAAAAGAAATGTTGGAGAAAATTTCAGACTTTATTCAAAAGAAAACCCCAGAAAAAGTTGCAACTGGGTGTATGCGATGGCGCTATTTAATGACACTTGCCAAACTCCTTTCATAAGCCTTCTGAAAGGGAGTATGAAACGGACCCTCATTGGACAGTTTTTTTATTGAAAACCCTTGCAGATGAAAGTGAGGAAAGTGTGGTGAAAAGGACAAAAATCAGTGAATAAGATTCAGTTATTCAGTTCAGCCTTTCTCCACTACTTCCATCAGCATCTCCAAGTCGTCTGATTTCCAAGGTAACTGCTGTACATCAGTGGTCAGCAAACTTTTACTAAGTACCGACTTTGGGTTTAAAATCATTCAGTGTGCCAACAACATATGTTTTTATACAAGTTAAAGTCAATATACTTGTTCTACAATATATTTTATATAGTATATATACTTTATATTAAAATAGAAACAGCTAAATATCTTTGTGTTGTAGTAGTTATTGGTTCAGACATTATGATGTCATTTGCAGCTGTGTGCCATTGGAAATTGCTTGACGTGCTATATGTGGCATGCAGGCTGTAGGTTGCCAACCCCTGCTATACATTATACTTAATAAAACCAGTTTATATTGTATTGTGTTTTATACAATATTTGTAATTTATAAATACATGTTTCTTATTTAAAAACATGTAACAATTTTTTTTTTTTTTTTTTTTTTTTCTTTCTTCAGGTGGCGGGGTGTTGAGAACAGATTAATTGCATTTCAATTCATTTTAATGGAGAAAATAGATTTTACATACAAGTAATTTGAATTACGAGCTCTGTCCCAGAATGAATTAAACACTTTAGTCACTACTGTATTTTGGAACAGTTCTTTGCAAGAAGGCTTTTTTATTTCAACAGATGAACATTTTGGTTGTGTAATAATGGCATTAATTTTATTTTTGCAGTCTTCAACATTTGAAAAAGAAATAGAAAATACAAACGGTGAAACTACTATGCCTTTCTCAGAGTTGCAGTTTGTGAAATTTTTTTTCCAAAATTGTGAGGAAGTGCAAGATGGTATAATTTGAAAAGCAGAATTGGTGAACATATTTCTGCTAAGACTTATTGCATTCACAGAAATTCTTTTTTGGAAAGGTATGAATGCCTCTCTGTCTATTGTCCCATTGCCAGTGAGTTTGAACATAATCTTGTCACTGGCACATGATAGCAGACAGAAAAGAGTGGGTGACCAAGTATATGGGCAACCCACTCATCGATAACTACTTTACCTGCCTAGTAATAGCAGCAAAATGGCTGTTCCATTTGTCAAGCTTGACAGATGCCAACCATTCTGTTATTTAATACAATAAAGAGAAAAGGTTACAGCTATATGTTGTCTTTGCTATTATTCAAAATATCCAGATACTGACTTTTTGTTTTTTTAAAAAAACAAAAAACAAAAAAAAAACTAGGCTGTTAAGTCTATTATGACATAAGCAGCACCTGGTAACCTTATTATCAAGTGAAGTTAATGTATTAATACCCACATCTTTAGGCATGGGAAATTTTGTGCAACCTGTGTAGCCAATCATTCAACATGTTTATAAATTGGGAGATAGCTCTCTTTCTTTTTAATTTTCTTAAGTGTATAAACATTCTTAAATAGGTGAATATCTCCAGTTATTTTTTTTTCTATCTTTTTTTTTTTTTTTTTTTTTTTTTTTTAATGTATCACTGTATTTAAGTCAGCAGTTCAATGTTGTTTATATTGGGTTTTACTCACAGTTGAAGTTTAATCATAAATACAGGAAATGATTATAATTATCCAGGCAGTTATGAAGCAATCAAAACTATAGATTAAAGGTTGGGTAATGATTTTCTTAGCTGAACAGTTCAAGATGTACAAACTTTCTATTAAGCCTTTTTTTCTTTCTTTTCATTGACTCTTTATTCATTAAGACGATTACATCAAGAAACAATTGACAGTACAAAGTTTTGATGCTTACACTTATCTTTCAGTAGCAATTTCTGTCTTGAAATTTGATATAATTAAAACAAATATTGATATTTAAAGGAATATTAATGTTTGTATTTTAATTGAAGCAAAGCCTAGTCAACTTAGCAAAATATAATCAAGTGACCAAATATTGAGTATTATATTTATTATACATTTATATTATATATTTGTAATATTATATATTTTATATTTATTATATTGTATATATATTGTATATAATGTTTTATTTATATATATATATATATATATATATATATATATATATATATATATATATATATATATATATATATATATTATAGACTAGCAGTAAAGCCCGCATTGCCGGGGATGTAACAATAAGAGATAGATCAAGTATTGACCATCATAAAGACTGAAAAATAAAATTGACGAAGATTATTGTTTAAGGTTGACGGATGCACATGTCTTGTTTTTTTTTTTTTTTTTTTTTTTTTACAAATTGGTCAAACTCAAACAAAAAACATTTTCAATTGTTATGAGTCTACTGATTGAATAGAATTTTATTATAAACAATTGTCTTGTAAATGGAATTTTTTGAAGCATTCTGAATGTAAAAATAAAGAAAGTGTGCATGACAATAAGAAACGCTACTTGCCAAAAAAAGGTGAAGTTTTGTTTATCGGTTAAAAAATGTAGGAAATCTAATCCCATATATAAACAAACGCACACACACACAAACAACCTGGGTTTTATAAGTATAACTCGCTATGAGTTGTCCCCCTTTCATTCTCGCGATGCCTCTTAACCGTGTTTTGTAATTGATTTTGTGCAAAAACAATTGTTTTGCCAATTTTTGGCGCTATCAGAACCACCGCAAGGAAATTTTACGTAGTTCTGTGAAGTTTGAAATCTGTTGAAAAATGTAGGAAATCCGATCCAATATATAAATGTACACACAGTAGGTTTTATAATAAGTATGATTGAGATATATATATATATATATATATATATATATATATATATATATATATATTATATGTTGTTTGTGTTTTGTAGTTTTCAGATTTTTGTTTATATTCCAAAGGGTAAAATATGAAATTCTTTAAAGTTCAAATATAATTGGCAGGTGCAATCGGAGAAGATCTTTGTGTCCACTTATGGCGCTGTTAAGGTTAGGTGGTGGGCAACCGGTTAATGAAGACAATCTGAGCTAAGTGTCTGCAGCATAACTGGACCACAGTTTTGTATTTGGCTGCATGAGGTTAATAGAGAAAGTGTGCTAGTGATTCATCTTACAGTAATAAATAAAAAAAAAAAAAAAGAAAGTATTCTAGCACATTCTCTATTACCCCCCCCAAAAAAAAAAAACACACACACACACGAGTGTGTGTGTCTGAGAATAGAGATGCTATAAAATTTTACACAGTGCGATTGATAAAATATCTGAATTATGCAAAAGTGAAAATAATGCTGATATCTTATTTTTACCTATATATATATATATATATATATATATATATATAACAAAAATTATATATTTACCAAAATTACACTATATCTTGAAATATTAAAGTGTAAATTTATTCAATAAAATTGCCATTGGCCTCAACCACAGCCTTCAGAATCTCCTGCAACTTTTCTGGATAGTCTCCTTGTTTAAATTGGTGAATGCTGCCACAGTCCTTGCCTACAGTTCATCTTTGGTGTTACAAGGAGTTTTGTTTGTCTCTCACTCAACTGTGCCCCACACATAATAAGGGGGTTGCAGTCTGGGGAGTTACATGACTAGATGTAAAGGGTGATATGGTTGCAGAAATTGACAGCTATGACTCTCTTCTCCTGCTTGTGTGGCATGGTGGAGTGTCCTGTTGCCAGATATAGGGTCTTCCAGCAGCCACCCTCTTGACCCAGGGCAGCACTACCTCCTCGAGGCATTATATAGGCCTATCAGAATGAGTTTTCTGAGCTGCCATACCTTTCTAATCACCATTAGACTCTTCTGAATCTTCTGCACTGTCCTCAGACTGACACCCAAACACTCTGAAATGTTTGTATTGGAGCTTCGGTGCGAATGCCAAGCAGTACAGCATGCTGTTTTCAAATTTCTGTCAGATTGAATTGGGTTATGGTACTTTTTTCCTCTCGCAAACTGTGCCAAACTGACCCTATTATACTGTGCCGTTGACAAAAACAAACAATGCACATGCATGAAATGAAAAATATAAAATGGTAACAATTTACCCATCGTACCCTGTATGTATTGTTATAAATTTTTTTCCTTTTTCAGCATGCTGATGTAGGTTGAAGTTTTCACAGTATTTAGTATTGTTGAAATTATTGCTAACATTTTTGTCGATATTTACAAACTTTCAGCCAATTTTGGAAACCAATCACTGAAATTCACATAAGCTGATTTGTTTGGAAAAAATACTTTGACAAAAACCCTATTTTGTGGTTTTTGTGCACTCTAGAAGTCACAGAAGTTTATAGATTTCTTTGAAGTACAGCTTTTTGATGTCACTCCTCCTTTTTAGTAGGTGGCTATTGCATGGGATGGAATACATACATTTTCCAAGTGGATCTTGGTTTGGGAGAGATATTTCTGAAGAGTTGAATTTCTTTTAAATTTCAGCAGACTTGATTATCTTTAATTCTCCTGTTTCAGTATGTTGATGCTTATGTTATTATGATTGCAGGGTAGTTATCTATGAAGTTTTGAATGCTGATCATCTGTTAGCATGTGTCTGGGTCACCACTTATGAGTTTGCCTCAATATTGTAGTCAGGAACACTCTCTTTATTGACATTGTAGGAATTGAAGTTCAGTTATTGCTGGGTGAATACTGGCTTAAAATATACAGACATCTTGAGCCCATAATTTTTGTCTTTTTTTTTTTTTTTTTTTTTTTTTTTTTTTTTTTTTTTTTGTCATGAAGTGTAAGGGGGGGTTGTGAGTTCACATGATCCAGCTGTATTTACACATCTTCCTGATTGTGGGTGGGGAGTATAAAGGTGTTCTCTATATATCTAAGCCACATAATTGGCTCTAGTGCTGATGTTTCTATAGCCTCAAAGTATATTTACTGTTACTAGAGATAATGGTAATTCCATGACTAAGCAAAAAGGATTAAGTATGTATTTTTCTCTACACACACATTGCTACCGAATGTAACACAAGGTTGAAGTTTAAAGTGGGTTTAACAGTAATACCATAGAAAAATTACCCAATCCCTCTCAGCTTGGCCTTGATATTTTTTGAAACTACCCCTCATAGGTTTTTGTCTGTGCCAGAGTACAAAAGAGAATAAAATTGGTTATGAATTGAAGGAAGGGTTTGATTCAAAATTCTAGGAAAGTACAACAGTAGATACCTGAAGACTTGAGAGAGAGTATATCAGCTGGAACATAATAACCAAAATATGCACACTGGTTCAAATAATGAAATAGCAACATTTATTGCTTGTCTCTGACATAAAATATTTTGTTAATATGCTTAAAAAAACAATTTTTCTACAGTTTCACATTGTACAACAACTTTAAAAGATGAACTGGTCATGGTAATAATTATTTAATTTTTTTTTTTTTATATTAGAATTCTTATTGGTTTGTTATATCTTTAAAAAAAAAAAAAATCCTGGTGAAAATTGCAAGTCAATAAAAATAAATTGACAGCTCCCCGCCCTGATGCACATTTGGGCAACTAAAGGATAATAAAATTGGCAGTGTGATTTTTGGCCAGCCTATCCAGTCTTGACTTGTTTGGAACATATCAAAGATGGAGAAATTACAACCTTGTTCTTCCATACAGAGGGGAAAAGGATATGGGTAATTTGCTGATGCCTCCCCCTTCTCTCACCATATCTTTGCTCTGCACAACCAGTTATGTGATCAATATGTCTTGGCCGGTGCTAAATAATTGTTAGCCTGGGCCTGGATACTGTCAGTTTGACCACTGCAGATCAATTACAAGCAAGGTGTGAGTTGTGGTTTGATAGTAGAAATAGGCTTCAAATGTTTTATATAGGTTTATTTTATTGCTTTTACAATCAGGACTACCTGGTGTTACCAGAGCTAACTTCCAAAGCATATATTGTATTTAATCATGTCAAATTGATAAGGTTCATGACCACAAATTCACTCCAGCTGATAAGTTCTTAACCAAACCAAGAAAGGATTAAGAAAAAAATCCTATTTGGTCATAATGGCCAGATTTTAGGAAGTGGGTTGACCAGAAAACTTCACTACTCTATATCTACAGAATAATTGAAACCAAATTATAATAAAGAAAAAAAAAAAAAAAAATTTTTTTTTTTTTTTTTTTCAATAGAAACTCGTCAAAACTGGAAAAGCATTTGACAAAATGTTCTCAGCATTGATGCAGCCAAAGAATTAACCTAGTGGTTCATATTAATGATGATTATCACATACACAATGATGACATTCAATGAGTCCTTGATTGGGCTCCCATTTTATAATGTTTTAGAAATAGTAGTCCAGGGCATTCACATTAGTAGAGCTAGAAAACCACATGTTGGTGGGGGTAACATGATTGTGAAAATTCTTTGCCATCCCACTTCTGGATCATGTGTGCAATGTAGGAAGGGGGCAGTGTTCTTGTATAACATGTTGCTAACCTCTTGGGGGATGGTCTTTCAAAACCTATTTTAAAAGTATACCTGGTCATTATATCCAAGTTAATATGGCACATAACTGTATAATTTATATCTGAGACGTGATTAAAAATTTATTTATTGGGGAACTTTGTTATAAGATAGAAATCAACTTTTATGAAACTTGCTTCATGGTTATTCCTCAAGGTTGAATATGATGGTCTTGCCCTGTTTGCCTCATTAACATGTACACACAAAGTCGTATACAAAAATATTTAACACTGAGAATTTTTCCCCCCCTTCTCTCTGATTTAATAATTCTGAATTTGATTTGATAAAATTTATCTATCAACATTAGTAAAACTGTAATTTAATATGAATTGATAAGAGAGACTCGTATAATTCTTCCTGTTCCTTTGTTAATTAACACCTGTTACACATTCTGTAATAGTTTGCCTGTCTCCCTGCCCACAAATTTGTGGTATAGCAGTAGCAGATGCAATGATTCCCAACATCATTTTTTTTTTTTTTTTTTTTTTTTTTTTTTTTGCATGCCCCACCTAATCATCTCTACAAATCCTGCCCCCCCAATGCATACATTTATACACACACACACAATTTTTATTATCCAAAACATGAGCTCCTATTTATGTGGAGGAAGCCTAAAAGCCCACTAATTTTCCTTAAGAACTTGCGGCTGCATACATGCAATAGTACTATCACTTAATTTTAGAATTTTACAATATTTAAAAAAAAAAAAAAAAAAAAGTGCTGCTTTTTTTATATATAATATATATATATAGAGAGATATACACACACACTTATACACGTACATACAAATATTTTTATGTATGCATACTGTATGTTAACTCTCACTTATACTTGCTCGGAAAAAAAATTCACAGCACGAACCATGGAATTCCCACAGGTCTACATGATTAAAGGACATAGATGTCCTAAAAACCTATTTGGAAATTTATAACATGATATGCAGTATATGGCTGTATGTATATTTATATTATGTAGGCTTAAAATGTACAGACCATATCAAGTATCAATATGTTGACTAGAATTTCTATGTTTCTAGCTACTTAATATTTTTATTCTCATGCCTATCAATAGTTTATTAATTCATGAATTTTGTATATTCATTTAACTCCCTTTCACTAATAGTAAAGTCTTATTTGACACTGGTTACTGTTAATACACATTTAGTTGCCTTTAAGACTTTTGCATCTTTTGACTTGTGTGTGCATTAGTAGTTACTTGCACACACATATACTGGCAAATGTCCCAAGAAAGTACTTGATCCTTAATTACTTTATTTTTTCTGATTACTCAATCCAAATTTTGATTTGATAAAATGTATCAACTTAACATTAGTAAAATAATTTAATATTTGAATCGATAATAAGAGATAATTAATATTATTTTATTTCCACAATTAGCCATATGTTTTGCATAATTAGCCATCATTGAAAAATAAATTTGGTAGGAAATTAGGTCGTAACAGCTAAAATGAATTTATTTTTCATACGCATTGTCCTGTATAATTCACTTCTGAAATTATGAAAACCAAATATTACTTTGAAAACCTGGAAGAATTTTGGTAGCTTTGCACTGACAAAGGCTACGAGAAAATTTTCCAGCAGTTTGACGTACTTTTATCCATCTTTTATAAAGGGAAAGAAATTAATGCTGTATCGACGTTTGATTAAATTATCTAAGATTTCAATACAAGGGGTGACTAAAACCATCATAGAAGTTTTGGTCAACCAGAAATTGAGCATAAAGCTGAGATATCTGAAGAATGCTAGAAGACGTACAAGTCTCAACAATTTATAGAACATTGAACTGACAAGGATTTCATGGATGGGTTGCATGCAAACAAAAAAAAAAGGTACATTTGAAGAAAACCTACAAAACTGCTCATTTAGCATTTGCTAAAAAGCTTTTAGATTTTTGATTGAGAGAATGTAGTTATTTAGTCAGAAGAAACAAAAATTAAACTTTTAAGACATAGACAGTAAAGTTATATAAGGAGAAATAATAAAAGCACAGCACTAAAAACATTTCAAAAATCAATTTAGTATGGCTTTAAAAAAAAAAAAGTTAAGAAAATGGAATGGCCTTGTCATTATCTGACAACTGAAATCCAATTGAAGAATTCAGCCATGAATTGAAAATTGTTCATAAATGGAAGCCATTGAATCTGAAAGAGATGGAATGATTTTGCAAAGGAAAATGGTTATGTAACAATTACTGGTGCAGATTTTACAAGTAAATGAGTGTAATGGCCAATGGGAATGAACTTAAGTTTGTGAATATGTGTAAAGTATAGCTATGCAACTTGGTTTTTATTAGCATACTAGAAATACTTTGCAATCTGTTTCTTTTTTTTTCTCTCTCTCTCTCTCTCTCTCTCGACTAAAAACTGGGATTTGCTATTTTAAATTAAAAACCTGAAGAGTTAGACTTGAACATAATGTTGACAAGAAGAAAGCTAAGTGTATGTAATTGAAGATGAGAAATTCACAAAAAATGTCAGTTTAAAGAAACTTCTTGTCAATGTAGATAAACTTATTTAAGTGGGCAGTTGCAGAAACAATAAATTCTCAAATTTCGGACAGCTTCGTTCAGAAGGCTGTCTTGGTCTGGAGAAACGTTCTTTACACCAATTGTTTCTTGACAAATTAAGCAAACACATTTTCCGGAAAAACTAGTTAAGTACCCAGCTTTCGTTAAAATTCACTCTTTTCTTAGTTTCCATGGCTTTGTTCAGACATCTCTTCAGAATTTTTTTTCTTCTAATTCCTTTTGGAAAGGAAAGAAGAGTTTAGTTTAGTTACGGTTAAGTTGGCAGGCCAGACTAAAATACTTCATGGGCCGGATATGGCCTAGTGGCTGGGGGTTGCCAACTCCTGTCTTAGGTGATGAATCATGTCTTTTTACCTGAGATGTTGTCTTTGTTCGACCTATCTTCTGGTTAAATGACAAAACCAATTTAGCTGCCACCTTTTAATCAGGGTAATCATGTCAGTCTTTACATCTACTTTTTCTTTGTCAGCCATTCTGATTCTGTCTCTGATATTTTTCCCTGATCATAGCTCCGAGGTACTTGTTTTCAATGGTTGAACCTTTGTATGTATTCTCCTCTCATTGTCCAAGTTTAACAGGCAAAAAAAAAAAAAAAATTGCTGGTGATGTCAATTACTTTGTTACATTTTGCCTCACCTGCCTGTGGCTGACTCTCACATACCTACTAGATGATTCTCTTGACTGCTTCAATGGTTATGGGGTGGGATCTAATGGCAGAATAAACAATCTCCTTCAGGATGATCTGTTGGCAGTGGCTCTCAGGAATTCCAGTATTGTCGTGTCTGTCCACTCTTTGAGATCTGTCTGACCAGCTTTTGAGTTGCAGTCCCCACTTGCATCTGCTTTTAGTAGTTCCTTGCAAAGGCTGTTATGCCAATTGAGGTTGCCAAATCATCTTTTGTCTTTTAATAGTGGCAAAAAGAGATTCCTGTCAGCTATTGAGACTTTTCACCTTGTTCCTTACCGTCATTGGTTTTGAGCCCCCAGTAGGAGATGCTGAAGAGCTTTCTATTTTGCCCTGGATCCTTTTTTTTTCTTTTTCTTCTGCCTCAACTAGGAGTGTCCAAGTCTCACATTTGTAGAGTAGGATGGATACAACCAATGATTTCTTGAACTTGGTATGGAAACTGATGTTAAAGGTGTTCTCTAAGCCACATAATTGGCTCTAGTGCTGATGTTTCTATAGTCATTTCTTCAAGGTATATTTACTGTTACTAGAGATAATGGTAATTCCATGAGTAAGCATAAAGGATTAAGTATGTATTTTTATATATCCTTTCCAGATCTGGAAAAGCAACTAGATCATAGGGTTTCTGAAGGAAATAGGAATTTTTGAATTCCTTTATAAAATGTTTATGAATAGTTATATAAGGAGGACGGGTTTAAATGGTTCAAATTAACAGATTATTTAATTTGTTTAAAATGAATTGTTGTTACCAAACTGAGTTCCTCCAACTATTGGAAAAAGGAGGAAAAAAGAAACAAAAAAAGTATATTTGTAATATATGTATTACCTGGTTTATGTAAACTGACTTTTGGTATGCTAGTAAAATTAAAATTATCTAGCTTGGCTGTCTGAACTTTTCATCTCAACTTTTTAAGACAATTCCCTTCATAACCAACTCCCAATTATATATTTACTTACTGGTAAATATAAAATTCTGTTACAGGGGGGAAGGGCATGCTTTTATGCTTTTTCATTAGTGCTTTCTATTGCGTGACTTTGAATTGCCCCCCCCCCCTCACACACACACACACTTCAGAGGTTCAACTGCAAATCTATCCCCAATGCTGTTCCACCATTACTTATATAAACATGATACATTCAAATGTATTTCACTCTAACCCCTAAAATCATATTTTTAAAATTCATGTGTTTTATCTTCAGACTGCTTTATAATCTAGATTCATCGAAAAAGCTGCCATATTTATTGGAATCTCTTTGGAATATAACCTTATTTTCTTTGTTTTGAAGAATGGATTCTTTTGTCAAACACATCAACTGCAGTTGTGCAGGATGGTATGTCCTGAATGTATAAATATTACTGTTTTAATGAGGTTTCCCTTGGTTATTTCTGGATTCAAATCCAATGGCTTCCAACTTACAGCATTTAGCAAATGTTGCTTTTCTAAATTGATTTTTTCCCCTTTTGTTTAGATTCAGTGAATAAAACTAGCCTCCTCCAAAATGTCTCCAGTTGATGGAAATAAAAAATGGTAGCTTACCTAAGCTATACTTGAGTTTACATTGTCAAACTTCTTTGGGGATAAGCCACTAATGGCGTCAGATAAAGTGTCTACAATGCAAAAATATTTACATGATCTAAAAACCTGGATCTACGAACACAAGAGAGACTTGCATTTAGACAGACATTCTAACTTTTGTCTTACATTGAAACTGTGGAACATTGATTTTCTTAATGCTAGCCTAATTAAAAAAACAAAAAAAAACATAACCCTTTAAGGTGAAAATATCTTAAATATATTTATAGCATTACTATCAACTATAAACACTCACTTAAAACATTACATCACATCTTTCTACAGATCTATTATTCATGAATTATTCATTATTTCTATATAATACATAAACTAATGATAATTTACAAATCCTTTGCAAAATATACACATGACAAATGCTTTAATGATAAATCCAATCAAAACATGATTATTACAATATCTTCATACGTCTCACCGACCCACACAGAGGTGACAACACACACATGAGAATCCAACCAAATACAAAATTATTTGCTACATTTCACAGACAAAAACGAGGGTGACATCTATAGACATTCCTCTCTTTCACTCTCACACACACACACACACACACGTTACCGTCTAACATATACCTAGACACACAAGCGTTTCTTTACATACACACTCTTGCACTATCACACATTTTAATGTCCAAAATGTTCCTCATATATTTGTTATTTATTGTATTTATACACGTGACATGTATCTGACCAATAAGAACTAATCAAAAATATCAGTAACTGTCTCTTTGCTTTTTTTTCTTCTCTATCTCAATCTCAGGAGAAGCTTTAATAAAAGATGTTAGATTGAGATATGTTTCCTATTTGTTCATGTGTGATTGATTTAACATTGAACTCTCCAGATTTCATCCTCCTTGGGATCATCCATATGGATTACCAAGATTTTCATTACTTTTATATTTTTATATATATAATATATAAATAACTGGCAGAACCATATTTCACAATAGATTCAAGGTGAATGGTAGGCAACCACCACTAAGTTTCAAGTGTTCTCATGCGATCATCAGGCAGTCAGCAACAGTTATTTTGGAAAATGAGCACTTTATACTCTCTTGACAAGTCTAACATATTACAAGGAGATGTATATATGTATTGCAATAAAATAGTAGATGGGACAATGTATCTCTCCCTCTGCTGCTTTAATTACCTGTCAAAATGAATGTAGCACTGCCTACATACATTATTTCAAATAGTTGTATAGCTTGATCATAAAGTAAGATATAATCATTTTAACTTAATGATTTTTTTTTTTTTTTTTAATTTTATTTGTCCTCATATAGTCAAAGCACCCTTTACCCTATTGGCTAGTCTTACTCTTAATTGATACTGATGTTGTATCTATTTCAAAAATTTGCATTCTATTTCATTAATTTATTTGGTAAATGTATAAAAATGGGCTTTGTTCATAAAATTTATTTAAATGAAATCATTTTGGTTAATGTAAATTTAAAAAAAAAAAAAAGTATATTCACACCAGAGAGGATGAGGCTTCATAATCTTTTTTTCTTAATCATTTTACTTCAAGCAAGGCAATAAAGCCACTAAAGCACAAGGGGTTACTGAGTGAGAGAATGAGTGAAAAAGCAACAACAAAAAAAATGCTAACAGAAATTCAGGCAGAAGATAGTGATGGCCATTGAATCAAAATGGAAATCAAAGTTGACTGGGGAAAACAAGAAGCTGAAAGAAAGTTCCACAAGTGAGAAGTTTGAGAAAATAAGCTGTTAGCATAGGATTTAAGGTTACACATAACAATTTCAACTGTAAAATGATGAGACCTTGCTACCAATCTAAATGTTAACATGGTGATTATATTTAGGGAATTGAAATTGGTAACAGTTTTTATTGACATAAGTAAAAACATGCTCCAGCTTACAATATTATAATTAGCAGTACCCATGAAAATTTGAATTTTCTGATGAATCATAATTTTTAAGCTAATGATTGAAGAAGCGCTTTGTGAGATCAATGGCTAAAATGCTTGTGGGACTCCCGTCATTAAATATTTGAGATTAACTACTTTAGCAAAATATTCCAATAAGTCATAAGTATGAATGTTAATCATTATTTAAAGAAGAGGATACGAATTTAAAAATTGACAAATTTTTTTTCATTTCACTGAAGGAGATATTCAACACGAGAGCATTATCACCATCTGTCTTTTGTTCGTCTCACTGAAACTAAACAGAATCTCTATGTATTTCTGTCTTTCCTTGTGATCAAAATGGAATAGTCCATTATTTATGAGGTACTGGTAGGGTGTAGTGTATGTGATAACTAAATAACAAGCAGAATTATAATATGATTTGCCTTTTGTAAAGGAGTCTGTCGAGTTGGACTATAGTAAAATTAAAGGAGTTTTTACTGTTTAATCTATCAACTTTAGAGCTCTGGTCAAGAAAGGATAATGCACCAAAATAACCCAATTAGCCTGTTTTATCAGCTGAAAGACTGTTACTAAATTCCTATTCATACTTTAAATAAATCAGATTAATCCACAATTCTAATCATGTGTCAAGGGCATCAAAAAGATTAACTTTCACAGTTTTCAATCAAGCTAATTAATTAAAACCTTTTAGGTTGATATTTTCACCCCCCAAAAAAAAAAAAAAACAGATGGACATTTTACTTCTTTTGAAAAATATTTTAATCTTAATTCAGAGTAAAAAGTGTAAAAGGCATTCTGATGCAACTAACCCTGAATATATGGAACCTTGATTGATGATTCCACTAATGATCGGGTTGAAGTCTTTGTGAGAGTCTTGTGGTGATTCCACTGAAGATCAGGTTCATGGCTTTGTGAGAGTCTTGTGGTGATTCCACTGAAGATCAGGTTCATGGCTTTGTGAGAGTCTTGTGGTGATTCCACTGAAGATCAGGTTCATGGCTTTGTGAGAGTCTTGTGGTGATTCCACTGAAGATCAGGTTCATGGCTTTGTGAGAGTCTTGTGGTGATTCCACTGAAGATCAGGTTCATGGCTTTGTGAGAGTCTTGTGGTGATTCCACTGAAGATCAGGTTCATGGCTTTGTGAGAGTCTTGTGGTGATTCCACTGAAGATCAGGTTCATGGCTTTGTGAGAGTATTGTGGTGATTCCACTGAAGATCAGGTTCATGGCTTTGTGAGAGTCTTGTGGTGATTCCACTGAAGATCAGGTTCATGGCTTTATAACTCAAAATGTATCTTTGCTCTGATTTCCTAAATCATGGTAGTCATTTAAGATTTAAATAATTTGAACACTTCTTTCATGTGCCATGTCCCTTTAGAATGTAGATTGTTTATGGCTCTCTACAACTTCCTTTCCAGCTCTAAGTAATGTTTATCTCCTTAGTATTCCTCTGAGTCCCTGTTCTGCCATTCTTTTTACGTAAACTCATTAGATAGGTTATTACTCATTGTTTCCCTCTGCCTGTTTTGTCTTCAGTATGTCATTCCACTTGAGTTGAACATTTAATTAAAAAAAACTCTGAAGGCACTAATTTGTTATAAATTCTCATGATTTGATTGAAGAATATTGACAAAAAGATAAATCTACAAAAACTAGAATAATTTGATTGTGAAATTTCTGCAACCATTTTTTTGGGGGATGGGTGCATTGTTACTTCAGTTTGTGCTTTAATGAATTCTGAAATATATACATAGGAATGTTTTCTTATTACAAAAAAAAAAAAATGTTTAGGTAAATGGAGGTTTGAAAATGAGGCTTTACTATTGGCTTTTATTTTCTCTCCTTGAATAATTGACAAGAATAATTGTCAGATGTGGACCTGACAAAAAACTGAAAAGATGATTTCATATTACATCACCAGTAACCCCCCCAAAAGGAAAAAAAGTGAGGGTTATGATTGTATCACATTGAAACATTGGTTCCTGTACAATCATCAAAGTTAAGCAACATTGAGCCTGGTTACTACCTAGATGGGTTCAGTTTGGGAATATCAGGTGGTGTAAGTTTGGATGTCCAGGTGGTGTAATGGATAATGGCTCTGAATTGTTAATTGGAGAGCTGAGTTCCAATTCCAGTTGGGTTTGTTATATTCACTTGTGTGCAAATACTCTTGGTCATGGTATGAATCAACCTCTTCTCATCCCAGCTATGGGTTAATTAGTCAGATTTATATCACTGAATCATTCTCAAAAAAAAAAAAAAAAGATTCTTACAATCTAAAAACAACAAAACATTTTCTGTCGTTTAAATAACCTGCAAATGGTTGATAAGCCATAGAAAACGAATCGATCAACAAAATATTTTCCACTCTTTCTAAATAGCTATTAATTTCTGGATCTCTCTTTGTGGGGGTACCAGGCTGGTCTTGCAACACATTACCAGTGAGTGAGTGATTCTCACTAGATGCCCCATAGTTTTGATCTTGTTCCAAAACTAAGTTAAGCTTAGTAAATGATTTAATTTCTTTTGTTTACAAATCTAAATGAGTTACTTTTTATCTTTATCTTCACTTTGTGGTGTGGAGTTAGCAAGTTTCTTTCAGTAACCATCACACCCAATCTCATCAGAAAAGAAAATTGATACTTATGGTGACTTGTTATTTTTATTAATTTATTTATACAACCATGCATACCTAATCTATAACTTCAAATAGCCCAAGTGAAGTCTTGAATGGTTGTTGTTTACTGGGGCAACTTATATAATCCACGTCCTAAAGCTAGTGGCAAATTTTGTTCTAGGTGCGGGCCGAATACTGATCATATTCGGTCGGGTCGCCCATCGAAGAAGTCTGTTTATTTAGACCCAAAACTTCTAGTGACATGGGAGCAACAACACTGACGACACATCTAGATTCGGCATTTAAAGGTGTATTTTAATAATAATAGGTATCTCTTACTACAAATTCTTAAATCCTTTTATTTTGAACGAATTACAGTTTGCCGGCTTTTCTGTGTGTGACTAGCTAATTTTGTATAGGGTTAATTTTTCAAATTATAAGAAAATAAATTTAAAAAAAAAAATGGACTCGCTGATAAACTGATTGATTTTGATTTCTCTTATTTTCAGGTAATGGAGTAGTTGTTAATTTACCTGAATTGTTTAATGAAATTGAGAAAAATGAAGGAAAAGGCTTGACTAATTTGGAAAAACGGTTAAAAATCTCTAATAGAGCTCATCTTGGTAAGTTTCTTTTTTTTTTTTTTTTTTTTTTTTTTGTTTCATTTTCAGTTGAATGTTATCTTGAGTATTTTTGTTCACAGCAAAGTTATGAACTAAGGTGAATGATATTTCACTTGTTTAGTCAGTTTCATATATTTATGAATAAATTCCTTGCAAAAAAGAGCCTTGATTTCTCCATAATCCTTAGTGGTTGACTAACTAAATATAAATTGACAAGAAAAAATTGTTTTCATAAATCTAAATTTTTTTTTTTTTTTTTTTTTTTTTTTTTTTTTTTAGATTTAAAAAAATTTTTGAAAATTTTTAAAAAAATTTTGAAATTTGAAAAATTTTGAAAAAAAATTTGAAATTTGAAAATTTTTAAAAAAATTTTGAAATTTGAAAATTAGATTTAAAAAAAATTTTGAAATTTGAAAATTAGATTTAAAAAAAATTTTGAAATTTGAAAATTAGATTTAAAAAAAAAAAATTTGAAAATTAGATTTAAAAAAATTTTAGATTTAAAAAATTTTGAAAATTAGATTTAAAATTTTGAAAAAATTTTGAAAAAATTTTGAAAATTAGATTTAAAAAAAATTTTGAAAATTAGATTTAAAAAAAATTTTGAAAATTAGATTTAAAAAAAATTTTGAAAATTAGATTTAAAAAAAATTTTGAAAATTAGATTTAAAAAAAATTTTGAAAAATTAGATTTAAAAAAATTTTTAGATTTAAAAAAATTTTGAAAATTAGATTTAAAAAAATTTTGAAAATTTTGAAAATTAGATTTAAAAAAAATTTTGAAAATTAGATTTAAAAAAAAATTTTTAAAAATTTTGAAAATTTTTTAAAAAATTTTGAAAATTAGATTTAAAAAAAATTTTGAAAATTAGATTTAAAAAAAATTTTGAAAATTAGATTTAAAAAAAATTTTGAAAATTAGATTTAAAAAAAATTTTGAAAATTAGATTTAAAAAAAATTTTGAAAATTAGATTTAAAAAAAACACGTTTTACTATTTTGGATCCTGATGAGACAATGTTAGCAATTTTAATTATTTCAATTAAGTTGCACTTAAGAATGTGCATGTAGCATAATTGTTAACGGCTTGGAATGAGAACTTATGATTGTTTCTTACATTCACTTTTATATAATTAAATTTAGAAAAGGTATGAATCTATTATCTCCCTAACTCCAGCTAGGAGTTAAAAAGTAGGACAGACTGAGCTTTCTAACCATGATTGGCAACCAGTCTAGGAGAAGGACAACTCTGAATTCAAAACTGTATATAACCCTGGCTGTAAGCACATACAATAAAGCCATGAAAAAGATAATGGATTTGATAATTGTATAGAGTTGTGAACTATGACCATGACAACAGTTGATTAGGTATGGTGGATAGTTTTTTTTTTTTTTTTTTTTTTTTTTTTTTTTTTTAAAAGATTTCCTTAATTTGTTCAGCTTCAAGATGTTGCCATATCAAAGGCACCATTATATTTTTGTTTTTATAATTGTAGAATTAATGTCCTCTTTTCACTTGTATAATATTATCTTATTCCTTATTTCATCAATTTGTTGATAATTTTCAATTGTTAGGCTTAGATAACAAATTGATGACTGACGTCTTTTTGTGATCATCAATGTCAAACATATCTTCCCAGAAATACACAAGATCCTCATACTGTCCTCCAGGAGCATTTACATGATGACATCCCCTGATGTGGTTATTGCTCTTTCTCAGTTCTATCTGGAGAAATGTTTAGCTTTCCTGAGCAAATCTAAACAATTTGATTTAAAAAGTGAACTCTCTAATTTAACTTTTCCAATTCCAACATAATTATTTTGCAAAATCAACTTTAAAAAAAAAAAATTGCTTTGGGTGTACCACCACAATCTCCACAGGTGCAATCCCCACCCAGTGGATTTTAATACTGAATTGAGTCATACTGTTAAAATAAATTCCAGTCATGCCTCAGGCTGATTATTTTATATTTTAGACTTTTTTTTTTTTTTTCTTATTTTTTCTTGACTATTTTTCTCTGTAGTCTTTTGAGCTTATATAATAGTAGAGCATTTATAGCATGTTAGAATCTTGTATCATTAAATTTTAGATAAAAAATTCAAATTAACTTTACATTTTAGATGAAAAAATAAGCAACTTTTAAAATGGCAACATTTCTTTTAATGATTAATGTGAAATCATTTTGGAAAGGCTTTCAAGACAAATCTTTGATTTTCTGTGATATAAGATGTTAGAAAGTTTTTTTTTTTTTTTTTTTTTTTTCTTCCAATTATTTCCTTTTAAATCTTACTATTGATCTTTGTTTTGTAGATTTAACCTTCAAATTTCTTCTGTTTTACCTCCCTCAGATATTTTTCTGTTCTTTAATATAGCTTTCTTTTTTCTTTCTTGTGTCTCGGGTGCTTATTGATTTTAAAGTCTTTTCCTTCTGTTTCTGTCATCCATCCTACCCACGGTCAGGATTTTCTATTTGAGTTTTATTGCAATCTTCTTTTTAACTTGTTTCCCTGTTAGGGTCCCAGCTATGGGCAAATAGTCCCCCCCCCACACACACTGGAAGTATAAAAATACATTTTTATAGTGAAAATATCAGCAATCCCTCTTTATTGTTAAAAAAAAAATAATATAAAAAAACAAAACCTTTATTCCGTCCATCAGGGTAGATTGTTCTAGTTCCATGTGCCATACCTCTTCCAGGCATCTCAGTTATTTCCCTTTTAACTTGACTTTCCAAGTTTTTTTTTTTTTTAGTTCACCACTGCTGTAGCCTGGTATTGAACTTTCATTTCTTTGTGTCTAGTCACTGGAGCTAACCAACGCCTTCATTCACTGGGCCATGTATCCTTGAGTGGTGAACCAAAAAACTTGGAGAGTTGAGTTAAAGGGAAATAATTAATATATCTGAAGAGGCATGACATGTTGAACTAGAACGATCTACACCTGTGGATGAAATAATGGGTTCAGTTTGAAATTCAAATCACCTGAGGAAGGCCGGAGCATACAATGGCTGAAATGTTGTGAAGATGAGGATAAGTCTGAATAATCTAACTAATCATAATACCTCATCTCGGAGATATAGACAGAAAAAATTACCAGCAATACATTTTTATATAAAAAAAAAAAAAAAAAAAATACTAGTAATACATTTTTGTAAAGAATATTACTAATGCTCCCAAGAAAATTAAATTTCAGCATTAAATGACCCATGAGGAGTTGATATGTCGCTAAACAAACGAACTCAGAATGCTCATTCTTAGGCAGTGTTATATTGACATCAAGCGGTCACCCATTTAGGTACGGACCAGATTAGACATTGCTTGCTCAAGAGATCTAAAGTATTTTATGTGTATTTTTAAAAATAGTTGTAAAACTAGGTTCTCTTTGAAGTTTTGGTAAATCACATTTACAAGAGGTTAAATTTCTTATGGTAAAATATTTTTTTCTCCCCTATGAATTTATGCCAAGAATTTTTAATTTCACTTCACTAATGTGAGTTTTTAGTAACTGTTGTCTAAATACTGCCATTTGCAGATAATCATACAGTAAGCAAATCTTTCATGTCTTTGAACAGTGGCAGTTTACTCATTAAATTGGCATCATTAAATCTAGAACAGATATGACAGTTTTATACAAATTGGATCTTAAAAAGTAAAATCAATGATGTTAATATCCATCAGATGGTGAAATTTTCATATTTGGTTTAAGTATAGAATATTAAGCTTATTTAAAGAGATTTGAAACAAATTCTCTAAGCTTTCTGTAGAACACTAAAGTACTAATCAGAAAAATAAGATGTAATAATGTCCCACTATACTAGTGAGGGGAGTATATAAATATTTGTTGTGATTTTATTGTGCAAAGTAAACAATTCAAATGAGTTTTTTATATATATATATATATATATATATAGGAAGAATGTATGCCATCATTAACTGTATCTGAGTGTAGTTTCAGCTGATTATATTGCATACATGTTTGCATATTTGCCAGGGACAATGAAGTTCTAATTTCTCTGTTGATAAAAAGAACATTCTATGTTTTGTTTGTTTTAGGGAAACTGAGAAAAAAGGTAAAGGATGGCTGATTTTTGTTGTCCTGGTTACATGTACCTTTGTCACTTGCACTAGGCAAATAAATAACAGTAGAAAAAAAACATACTGTATGACACATTTTGTTCTCGATAAGGACTTCATTAGACTAATGTTTTTTGTTGAAATTATGTGTTTAGGGAGGGGGTGATATAAAAATTCAAGTGTCAGTTAAAATTATGTACTGATAGGAAATGTTGAAATTTAAAATTTTTACACACACACACACACATTTCATTAAAATGATTGACAAGGAACTGCAGTAAAGTTGGTTTCTTAATTTTTCCTGTATTCCTATATTTTTTCTTTTCTAGACATAAATTATGTAGAAATTGTCCGAATGTGTGTGTTGTACTAGAAATAAAGCCAAAATGTCAACAGAGATAAAGACCATGTAAATCTGATTTATAAAATAGATGGTATGAATAATAAATCCCAAATCTTACTAATTTACTTTCCTTAAACTATTTTGTTAAAATGTTTTAAGTTTGTTTTAAAATATATATATATATATATATATATACACATGCACACAATAATCTATTTGTACCTCCACTTAGCAGTAGTTTCCATAAGGCCTAATTTTAACTTGCATTGCACTATCAAAGTCCTAGTCTATGACCACGAATATATATATATATATATATTACACACACGCACATAACAGGATGGTGTCTCCATGGTTTCAGTTCTGGGTCTGACTTTTAGCAATTTCTATATGTCTAATCTCAAAAATAATAGATTTAGCAATTTTAAAAAACGCTCCAACTACCTAAGATAAATTGATATCCTTACATTAGTCAAGAATACAGAAGAAATACATAAACTCAAAAACAATTTTTTTTTTTTTTTTTTTTTTTTATTTATTCACCATTCTCTTGATGGTTCTTGAATGCACTTTGAAGATGAAAGGCAGAGGATGAATGTTGGTACCATTAATAATGGCCTGAATGCTTGCTTTTCCTCTCACCATTGCTCAGTTGGGAAGATATAGTGGGTTTGGCACAAAACAATTTTAACCTGCTCTCTTTTTAGCTGAATAACTCAAAGGATTTTTTAATGATTCTTATGAAAAATGTGAAGATGGCTAAAAGTCTTATCTGGAAAAAAGAAAGTCAATTAGTATAGTGGTGGTGTTTATTAAACTTTTACCACACTACAGGTGAAAATTGTTGCTGTAGAATTCTCTTCCTTGCTACTCTAGGCGCATTCTGTCACCCGAGACGATTGCTATAAATAAACAGTTGTCAACTGTTATTTACGTTATTTTAAGCTGGACATCACTTACTACTGCTTTGGAACAAGGATAAACTTCCGTTTTCCAATGCCATTTTGAATTCTTCTGGATTCTACATGAGTTGTAACACCGAATAAACCCACATTATTTTTTTATTTTTTTTCATTTTTTTTTTTGTAAATAAAAAATAAAAATTGCTGTGTCAATATCCAACAAAGCCTTTATTCAGGAGCTTTTTGATTAAAACTCCAATGATGATTTTGAAGGCTTTACTCAAGTGGGTCTTGACAACAAAGTAGTCAGAAATGATAACTGCACTAGTGACATGAAGGAAAGCGATGATGACCACTAGTGGCTACTATCATCAATACCTGACTAATTTTGTGGAAGCTATTGGTGACCATCGATATATCTGGTAACCATTCTGAAGGTGAATTATTTTGTCTGTTTATAAACATCGAAACAATAACTTTATTTGTCAATGAGACAAATATGAATCAGGTGAAATATGAATCAGGTGAAAGAACAAACAAATGCTAGTGTCTTGTCATATGTAAACACGAGAAAAAATGTCACTTGACAAATCTACAAGGAGTAATAAAAGTTAAAATTTATGTATTTTTTAATGTACTTGTTTTTTTTTATTTTGCATTTATTTCGTTTTTTTTTTTTTTTTTTTTTTTTTTTTTTTTCAATATCAAAACATGCATGCCAAATGTAATGTCTTACATCAAAATATTATCCATTCTTTTATTAGTGTACAAAAATTAAAATCTAAACGCACAATACAAATCAAGTTATAACAATTTTAAAACAGTAAGTGTTCATGTTTTAGAATCCTAAAAAAATATGCAGTAGCAGGGGGAACAATTCTAGAAAGAAACTAGTGTAGTAATGGTTAAACATTTTGCGGTATGGACAGTTATGTTGTAACATGATTTGGGCAATTCTGCTGTTACACTGTGTGTGTGTGTGTGTGTGTGTGTGATCCACAGACAGTTTCACTGTATCACACACAGCTCATCAGTGTGGCTAGACATGATTGCTTGAGGCCAGGATTGAAACTAAACCAAATTGACATTAGTCAGAGACCCCAGAAGGCTCAAATCGTAGTGAAGAGCTTTTAGTATTAATCAGCAGTAACCAACACATTCCTTTTCTTTGAAAGTGCTCGATCTATGCTGTTACACTGTGTGTGAAAATTTGTGTGTATCTGTTTTTATGAATGAAACTTCTCCAAGTTCTGGGTAATTTGAATAAGACTTCAAAGAACTCTTTGATGTGGCCAGATGACCTTACAAGTGGAGGTCTTTCATCCAGATATTCATTCGTATTTGTTGGTTGGCACCAAAATTAGGTGTGTTGGCTGACAGTCAGTTGTTATAGAAATCTGCTTCAGAGCAGTCGTTTACTACCATTTGCTGACTTGACATGTAAACTATGCCATAAAAACCCTACAACTCCTGACTGAAATTATTTTGAAGTATTTGCCAGTAAGCCTTTTTTTTTTTTTTTTTTTTTTTTTTTTTAAAAAGTTAGCCACTGACCAAATTCACACACACTTTTTTTTTTTTTTTTTTTTTTTTTTTTTTTTTAATCAATTAACTCTAGGCAAGGCGATAATGCCACTAAAATACAAGGGGTTGCTAGGTGTGAAAGAAAATGAGAAGGCGTTAGAAAGGACCAGTAATCCAATCCTAAACAGGAAACATGGGATAAACCTCTACTCCTGTTCAAAAGATTGGGAGGGGGTGAGCTGGACAATAGGTGAACTTATCTACTCCTATATAAAACATTTTAGTACAGTTCTTTTATGCAGGCTCTGCCATCACCTACAGGTGCTAGTAGGAAACTGACAATTTGGTGAAGTAGGCATGTATATTATTCCCCCTCTTTCTTTGTCGTCATGGAAATGCTAATTAGGGTGCCATCATTTTTTTTGGGGGGGGTCCATTATATGGATGAGCTATCTGTATAGCAATAGTTCCTTTGGAGGAATTCTCAAATTGAAATTTTAACTGACTTGTGAAAAGTGAATGAGTCATTTGTATATTCAACTCTGTATGTACTCACTGATATATTTGGTAACTGAGAGGACAACCCTGCCCACAGTGAACCAAGGTCAGGTTTGAGATCTCAGGTGCAGTTTATTCAATATATAAAGTTTATTTCATATTTTCAATATTAGTAGGCAAAGTAAATACAAACAGTAACCATTCTCTTAGTTTGTATATGTATGTTCATCATATACAGGATTTAAGGTTGATTCCCATCTGTTCATGCATGTCTTTCAAAAGAATAACTCATCCTAACAGATGCTATAGTCATGTTTTGTTTGCTTACAAAAATATGACCTTAATTTCAATATTTTCTCATACATTGTATAACTAAGAATAGACATGTTGAGTAATCACAAAGGTTAAAATGTTTTTTTATTTTTTATATTGAAAGAAAGAACACTACTCCCCCTTACCAGATTTAAATGAGTGTTCTCTCTCTGTTTATTGTATTTGCATATTTTCTTGCCTATCTACTTATGTTAATTTTACAAAATCTCAATATCTAAGCTAATTAACTTTGCTTAAATATTCTCTGAAAAAAAGTCTCAAATTCCAGAAATCCATTTCACTCCTTTTCGTTTGTAAGCTTGCTTGCTTCTTGGTTGCACTCAACAACTATTTCATATCGTAGGTAGAAGTTATTAAATTAATGCAAGAAAATTTAATTACATGTAAAATGGCACAACCAATATTAAAAGCATGTATAAAGATACCCATATTTCCAAATTAAATGTGAACATATAGTGAATATAATAATTTCATAATTTATTTTTAATGTTTTGCTAAAAACATCTAAGTAAAATATTAACTTAAGAGGCAGTTCTGGAGGATAATTTTTTTTATTCCTTCATCCACTCACAGAAGAATTTGTAATAGCCAGACAGAGTATTGGTTTTGGTGAAGGGTGATGGTTGTTCATAGGTCTATAAATTAATAAAAAAATCACCATAACACCATTGGCAAATAAAAGTAAACTTATCCATTGAATTATACAATTTTATAACTAAAATTTGAGTAAGTTTTGTCAGTATTGAAAATAAGGGATTGTCAATGGTCAAAAATGGATGCCATGATAATTAATCTTTTGAACTTAAAAACTTTATGGAATATTATTGAGCTCAAGGATTCTCCTTCAAAATTATAATTTTGTTTTATGAAATATTTCTATTTTATTTTTATTTTTTTTTAAAGTATGTACATTGCTGATTTTAATATTTTTTTTCCTTTTTAATGCAAAAGTAGAATGAAGACAATTGTCATTTTTCCAACACCAAGTGAATTAATTTTTTTAAATTACTTCAATATAAAATTATTCTGTTGATCTTTCTATTTTTGTCAGACATTTTTTTTTTTTTTTTCTTATTTTTTTTCTTATGCATTTTTCCCCACTTTTTAGTGTTTGACCTTCATCTTAAATTGGATGGCGTCCAAGAAATGAAGAGAGGCAGAAATTCGTAAGTTTTTATCACCTTTTTGTTCTTTGGTAATGTTTTTCTTTTCAAGATATTTTCATATTTTGAGAATTGTTGCCAGGATGCAAAATTTGAAGTAAAAAGGAAGAAATGCTAATAGTTTTATAGTAAATTTGGCATTGATATTTTCTGTTAAGTAAATTTAGTATTCATTAGTATTATCAATTTAGTCTATAATAAAAGTGAAAGTGTAAATTTCTATCTTTTGCCATGAATAAAATTAAAAACAAAAATCAAATTTTAAACTATAGTGTATCTAGGCTAATGTAGCCTGTTGGTTTCTTAATTTCTAGTTAGCAGGCATTGAACAGTAAGAAATTGACTACCTTAATCACTTTCACACTTGATTCCTTGATGTCTTTATTGTTGCTCTTTTAAGTCAATTTTAAAAACGTGACTGTCTTGAAAAGATGTAGTTTTTCCCTTTTATATGAATAAATGTGATGTTAAAGAAGTTTATTTATAGTCTGGATATTGCCCAAATTTCTAAAGTTGAAAGGAATAGTGGATAAATTTTAAGGAGGAAAAAAAAACAAAAAAACTGATGGCAAAATGTTAAATACAAAATTTAATATTACCTTTATTTACCTTTGCTTTTTTTTTTTTTTTTTTTTTAGAGGATTTAAGCAAATTTTGTTTTTGAAATTCATTACAATACAATTAATACTGTACTGTTTTTTAAAATTATAGATTTTCAGCTAATATTTCCAAGGCTATTTAACCCTAGAACACTAACCATGGGTATATAGTACCCAGCGCAAATTTTCCAATTTTTAATTACAATTTTCAGTACCTAATTTTCTTACTGAAATAATGTTTTTCAGTTCCTATTAATGTTAACTCAAAGTACAAAGTTTGAAGTGTCTGAATGTAAAATCTTTCAAATAAAGATTTATATTTAATATTTTTTTGATATTTTCAAAATCGGGTATAATATACCCATGGTTAGTAGTGGTGTAACTTTAGTTGATGGTTAGTGTTCTAGGGTTAAAACAATCATACAGTTCAATTTTATAATTCATATATAGTCTAAATATTACTATTTTGTCATTTATCTAACCCAAATTTTACATAATATCTGCCCTTTGATGAGATCTGTTAAATATGAAATTCATTTTATCAAAGTCTGTTAAATTAAGCATTGACTATACTTATAAATATAATTTTGATATGACTTAAATGAATTTTATATACAAAAAACAATTACAAAACATTAAAATTAACAAAAATTTAAATACATTTAATATTGAAATAATTCCTTACTTCTATTTTAGATTTGTATTTTAATTTGTTTTGGAAGTAAAAGAATTTTTGTTAGACAAATAAGTTGCTGTTAGTGAAAATTCTAGAATGTGTTTTTTTCTTTTTTTTTTTTTCTTCTTTCAGAATTGGTACCACAAAGAAAGGAATAGGTCCAACTTATGCATCTAAGGTATGCAAAATCTGGTGTTGAAGCCCCTTTTGCCAAGAATTTTTCAATATTTTCAATTTGAAGGGAGATGTTCAAATTTATTTTATTGTACAAGTTAGGATATGTCAATTTATAAGAAAAAAAAAACTTTAATTAAATATCGAAATAGATTTTATAACAAGACATGCTTGTCTCTGTTGCATTGTTAGTTTTGGATTCTCAATAGAGCCCAAAAGTGCCTACGCGGCCTAGTGGGTAATGAAATGTTTTCTGCCTTACAAAACCTTTCCCCACAGATAAAATAAAATGTTGCAAGTCGCACGCTATTCTATTACTATTTACACGGAAAGCGTTCAGAAAACCTACATTCCTTAGTTCCACCAGTTCTATAACCATAACTAAGAGCTGCCATGCACATTGTAACACCCCCCCTTTTCATATTTCATTGGTAAGATAGAAGTTCCACTCCAAACAGCTTTTCATGAACCACTACTTTGTGGAGCTAACCCTCAAGAGGATGCTTCCCTGATCACTATAATCTTAACTTGCTCAAATCTAGAGTCGACTGCTATCTTCCCCGCATATCAAACTGTTTCTGTGACTTTTTAGCTCTAATGGCTCTTGAGCCATGTTTCGTGTGAACATTATTGTAGAAAAATTAAAAATTATAGTACTTTTATTTCTTGGAACAATATCAGATCACCACACACCTCTCTCTCTCTCTCTATATATATATATATATATATATATATATATATATATATATATACACACACACACACACCTTTTCCTTCCTGGTAGCACAATTCTGAATTTCATGTACAATGCAGTTGTCAAGTGCTGAGTTTTTAATCAGCATGATTGCATTGTGCATGAAACTCAGAATTGTGCTACTGCTGGGAGAGAGGGAGAGAGAGAGAGAGAAAAAAAAATGTATATTTATACAAATTATCACATTGTTATTATACATCAAGCACTTTTTTCCTCTGATGGGCTTTATCAAAGCAAATGTAAGGATTTTATTTTACAAGTATTTATAGATAAAAGCCAAAAATAGTTTTTCTGATGCATTAGTCATACAGAGAAATAAATTTAATCCTGACATTGATCTAAAGAATGTCATACTTATTAAAAAGAGAAAGTAACTTAGACAAAACATTTTTGAGAGAGTGCTGCTATTGAATCTTATCAAAACATAAAACTGCACATTTTTTTTTTAATATGTCCATTCCTGAAAAAAATGACTACTTTCCCAAGCCAAGATAGTAATTTAAATATGAATTACATAAAAACAAAAAAATTCTACATCAATTACCCACTTTCATTTATTTGACATTAAATTATATCATTTAGCATCCTCCATAATTTACCTGTACTTTTCAGTTAACCTGATGAATATTTGAGCATTACTTAAATGAAAAAAATATTGAGAAATTAATATTTTTAATTTTGTTTGTAAGTACTTGTTGCAAAATTAAAATCCTTAAGTTTTCCTTGAAGTCCATTGGAGGATGAAAATGTCAGCTAAGTTCTTGTGTGTGTGTGCATGCATGCATGCATGTTAGTATGTGTGCTCTGATATTGAGTACTTTATCTCATCAATATAGCACACCTTAAAACTATATTTTTTCATATATATATATATATATATATATATATATATAAATAAATTGAACAGGAGACATTTGATAAACTCCGGCAATTGAATTATTATTTTTTTTGTTTATTTTATTTTTCATCCTGATTATTTTTCTGGAGGTGGTTGTATTAGGGATGACTAATTCATTTGTGAGCTTAGTTGGAAGCTAGGATTATGAATTTTGTATAATTTTTGTTGTAAATATTTGTTTGGTTTCATGGATTTTGTGAGCACACATGTATTTAAGATGAAATGGTATGGGTAGAGTAGAAGTTTGAATGTGTTCTCAGTATAATCCTTTTCTTCACTGATGTATTTCAGGGCTACATATCCAAGAGCTCTAATAAATAAAATTCTATAATTCTTCCAGATTTTATTTTCCGGTTGTAGGAATAAAAATTGATATGGTCATTTTCGTTAGTGGATTTACAGTAAAATTTAAATTCTAATTTATCGTGACTTATTCATAAGTTATCAAGGAAAGTTAGTTATTTGTTTCAAATTTGTGTGTGAATTTGATGGTGGTTTCAACTTTTGAGTTTATAACTTTTAAAAGGTTAGTTAGTATCTTGCGGATAAAATAAGGACATCATCAATGTATCTTAGGTAAGTAGAGCTGTTAGGTATATATTTTAAATGTGGTGGATTCTAAGAATTCAAGAAAGAAGAAAGCGAGAACACCAGTGATGGGTAAACTGAATTTTTGTTTGTAGAATATGTTATTGAAAGAAGTTCGTGCAAAGTTACTTCCCTTGATAAATAGGTCTTCTGTTTTGTCCTTTCTCTAGCTAGTTCAGCAAAAATATTAAATTTCTATGAACCGCTAATTTAAAAATAATTTCTAAAATTACAAAGATATTAAACATGTGAATATCAACTAAATAACCACTTAATATGATTTTGAAAGTTTTTCTTGTATAATTTTAGTTAATTATCACAGAATAGGATTTGCAGGAGGAGACTTAAGTGTTTATTTGCAGAAACTAATCCGGTTCATTTGTTCAAAGTTTGCATTTTAATCTTTCTCATTGAAGAGCTTTTTCTTTTGGATTATTTTCTGTTAAATATTTTTCATTGTCTTAAACGTCTTTGAAAAGTTTCATAATCTGTAAGATGTCTATATTATTTCTTGGTGATTCTCCAAATTAGTCAAGTAGAAACATTCTTTTTTCAGAACTCTTACTTGTAAACTTTGCTGATGTTAGATTCGCAATAAAAAAAATAGATAAAAATTGAATGACACAGTATTTAGAAACAAATATTTTTTTATAAAATGCCTGTACAGAAGATTGTTTAAGCTTTACTATATTCACAAGACAACTAATGTTCTGTAAATATTGGTATTTGATGTAAAATTAATGATTAAGCATCTTCTAACAGTAGATTAAAGGGAATTTAAAAAGAAAGAAGTCTGTCTATTTTAATTGTGAACTGGACTGAAAGGCTAAAGAAATTGTTTTGCAGTGTGAATTGAGACTTAGAGATATATATATCTTGTGCCCAATAGGTAGAACTCAATGTCCAGGACAGAGTAAGGCTATAATAAAAAAATCAAAACTATACTAGTACTTCTTAAATCTGATCTGTTCATCAGACCTACAAATTCTTTTGAATTTGTAGGTCTGATGAATTGTTCTGAAATTTAATCCCAATGTAATAAATTATGACCATGGAGTAAAGTATTTAAGCCTTTTTATTATTATATATATATATATATATATATATATATATATATATATATATATATATATATTCCAATAAATTGATTTAAAATTTTTTTTTTTTTTTTACACAGTTCTAACCATGGTTAGAGCTGTGTAGCGAAAAAAGTCATCCCATAAGTTCTGTCCGAATTTTGAATAAAGAAAACAAGTGACCAAATGTTACATTTAATTACCGATTCAATCAACAATGTATTTTCCCTGATTATCTATGACTTCCTTCCATCTAATAACAAGCTTACTAATTCCATTACTGTAAAATTCTTTTGGCTTTGATTCGAAGAACTCACAAATGTCAGTTTTAACCTCTTCCTGTGTTACAAAAGCTGTTTCTTCCAAATGATTCTGTAAGCTACGAAACAAATGGTAGTCTGAAGGAGCAAGATCAGGAGAATAAGGTGGATGAGGAATTTTCTCCCAAGTTCTTCGATCTTTTGTCACGTCATTCTTGCTGTGTGGGGTCGCGCATTGTCCTGATGAAACATCACCTCTTTTTGATTCACTAAAGCAGGTCTTTTTTACATCAAAGCTTGGTTCAAACGCTCTAATTGCTGACGGTATATTTGAGCATTAATTGTTCCATTAGGTGGTAAGAATTCAAAGTGGATTATTCCTTGACTATCCCACCAGATTGAAAGAAGAACCTTTTGCTCATGAAGTTCCCTTCTCGGCTGTGGCTGGGGTCCTTCCCCTTTACCAAGCCACTGTCTATGACGCTTAACATGTCGATAAAAGATCCATTTTTCGTCTCCAGTCACAAGTCTATCCAAAAAAAGGTGAAACAAGTTGGTGAGAATGGAGAAAAGAGCAGATGTCAACTCTGGATTTGAGGTTGTTTTCAGACAATTCATGAGGCACCCATTTTCCAAGTTTAGGAACTTTTCCAAGTTGTTGAAGATGACGATGAACAGTTGTATGGTTTGAACTGAGAACCACTGCCAATTCCTCAACTGATAAAGCAGGATTTTCTTCAAGGGCTGCTTCAAGAAACTTTTCATCAAACTCAACTGGACGTCCGGTTCGATCTTCATCTTCAAGGGTGAAATCACCACCTCTGAATTTTGCAAACCATCTTCTGCAAGTTCTTTCATTCACACATTCCTCTCCATAAACTGAGTGAATGTTTCTAGCAGCTTCGGCTGCTGAGTTTCCTTTCTTGAACACATAAAGCATTATGTGCCGCAAATAATTCTTGGGTACTTCTATGTTAGCACGTTTTTAATCAAACAAAATTTAATTTTATTGTTCTCTGAAATAAAATTTGATCAGTTTAAATGCATCTAAACATGAAAATAATATTCAACTCCATTAGACATTATAAAATACTTTAAATTTTGTTCATTTTAACAAAGTTAAAATTTGGACAGAACTTATGGGATGACCTGAGATAGATAGATATATATATATATATATATATATATATATATATATATATATATATATATATATTTTGAATGGATATACCAATTGATTTATAGAATAAAAATTACTTTCGTTAGTGCCTGCATAAAAGGGCTCTTATTCACAACCCACATAGTTGATAATCTCATGCATCCACAGATACTTGTCCATTTTAATTATGATATTTAACACCTGGAATGTTGACTGTTGTTCAGATTTGGGAACTCTATCAAGAATCAATGCTGCAGCAAACTCTGGCAACTGCTTTACTAAAGCAAACAGGCCTGTAAGTGTGTCTGTCCCTGCATATATGTATTTAAACTAAATAATGTTTTAATTAATTGCCAGGCAACAAGGAATGGTCTACGAATCTGTGATCTTGTTGGTGATTTTGAATATTTTGCAGAAAAGTAAGTATGACAAGAATTTTGTATTGTCTTTTTCGTATGTTTTTTTTTTTTTTTTTTTTGTGTCATTGTGGGAATTCAGACAAGAAGGGGTTCATAAAGCAAGGAAAATGTTTATATATATATATATATATATATATATAAATGTATATATATTATTTAACTTTTTAATGTATGTCTTTAAAAAAAAATTGTAAAAGTTCAAATGACTAAAAATTACGAATTGCTGACTAAAAGGAGTTGGTTATTTCTTTTCTGAACTTTCTTCTACTTTTTATTGTTTACTTTGACATGTGTATAGAGTTCAGTCTGCGAAAAAAAATATATTATGCATGTCTTTCTTTTTCTTTTTTTTTTTTTTTTTTTATTTTTTTTTTAAAATTCAATCCTCAATTTAAGAAAATGAATCATTCATTTACTTTTTTCTTTCCCTTACTTTCCTGTATTTTTTTTTTTTTTTTTTTTTCTGTTTCAATGAATTCTTTTTTGTAACAGTTTCTAAGGCAGGAAGAGTTTTCTCTCATCTTTGAATTTACATGTATGATATCTGCTCTCAAAAGCCAAAAACAGCACTCACATTTGTGCTGTGTGAACATGGGTAAATGCCCCAACCAGCTTCAAGTGGCAGATTGCATGGCAACCCATTCACTTAAAATAAAAACAAAATGAAAAAATGTCTGTGAGATGAGTATTCACTTTGTCTTTGGTTTGACTCTTGGAAAAAAATTCTTTCTATTCTGAAACTCATTTTTTTTCTTTGAGATAAAACATAATTTACAAGCTTTATTTTCTGGAAATGACCATTTACAAGTTTTGTTTTTATTATTTAGTGTATTATCTCTTAAGACAGCTTTATTTTTAGTTCATTTATTACTAGCTGTACTTCTTAATCATAACTCCCTGGGTTAATAAACTCTTCATTATCTCTTAATTTATTTTTAGCTTGAGCCCATTTTACTGTTACTTCATCTTTCAACAGTTTGGGGTGATTAATTCTTTCTATTTAATAATATATAGCTGGTCCTCTCTCATTTAATGTTTGCCATCATCATTGTTCCCTTTCCTCTGAACTTTGTAAAAATTGCACTTTATTTCCATGTTGCTTTTTACTCCTTTATAATAATTTAGGCATTTAATTCAATAATTCCTGATTTTCTTTTTTTTTCTTTTTTTTTTCTTAATTTTTGCTGGTGTAGTTAATGTCATTGTGTGTAATGAATTTTGATTGTATTATTTTAGTAATATTTGTGTTGAACCTTTTGCCACAATCTCAGAGTTGTAACCATCTCTCTTAATGAATTGGTCTTAACTTGTTTGTCCAGTGGTTGTATATCAGATTTTCTCCAGTTTGAGCTTTTCCATTTAGACAATTTTTAATAAAGAATTTTTCTTGGATTGAGATGATTCCATGCAATTTTTCTACTGAGTTTTCCATTGAGTTCCTGTGCCAAATTAGGACTAGGCTTAGTAAATATCTCCTGAAGGACTTTGCTGTATGATGATCAACTGGACTGGTTAGACTTCTAAGTACATTGAATGTTCAATAATTGTGACCTTTTGCTAAACTAGGTTAAGTTGGGTAACTGTTTCCTAAAATCATTAGAGAAACAAACTGGTGTAAAGATGACAATTTGGATAAAAGCTTGTAAATCTTGTTGATTCTTTTTCTCCTTTTCTCATTTCTTTGATAGGCATAGATATATCAATAAGTTTCTAACCGAACCATACATGTATGGTGAATTTGACTTAGAATTTTGACAGCATTAAAAATGTTATTTTTCATTATAGCAAAGCAGAAGCAAACATTGAAAATCATTTGAATAAATGAAAAAAAGAAAAAAAATTACTGTTCATATTAAGGTCACCATTTTCTGTATTTGTTTCTTATGACAATAAAATATTGCATGCATCTAATGAGCTATGGATAAAAACATTTATCTTTCTCTCTCTTTCAAATAAGTGGTCAACTTGTATTGCCATTTGGCTTACTCCTTCTCTTGAACATAAAGTTGTTCATGCCATTTTCTCTGTAAATATCTTTTAACATTTTTTAAGTTTACAAACATTTAGAATTTTATTTTGTTCCTTAGATTCAGAAATCTCATGGAGTACCACAAAACGTCTTGTCCAGAATTGGAGATTGATGTTGAAGTGGAGCTGATTAAATACAAGGTTTGTTGAGATTTGAACTTTTTTTTTTTTTTTTTTTTTTTTGATTAAAAATTTGATTTCATTTATTTGAAGAAACTTGGATTTATTAATTTTCAGATAAAACAAAAGTGCAATCTTAAGTGAATGTCAAATCGAATAAATTTCAAATGCTTGATCTTCATAGATCTTTTTCTGCTCCAAAATAAAAGAACAGAATGTAATATATTTGGATAAGTATACAGTCACTAAAATGTTAACATTATCTTAGTTTTATTATAAATTGGTCTGAGAATAGAATACTTCAAGTTGCAGATTTGTGTAAGACAACAAAATGCTAGGTTTGCTTGAACTTAATATAAAATTTTTTTCAAAATGTTCAAGTCTTTTGATAAACCCATAAAAGATTTTTGATAATTATTTTGAATATGAAGAACATTTTTAAAATATACTTCATGTAAAACCTGTTTATACTTAATTTTAAGAATATAGGAAATAAATAAAATAAAACTATAATAGATATTGACTACACTATATACATTGTTCGGACTATCATCCTCATCTTTGTTGCCATATTTATCACAATGTTTTGGCCATTGTAGGCTCCGGCCTTCTTCAGGTGGTTGGAATGTCGAACTGAACTCTTTATTTCGCTTGCTGGGGTAGACTGTTCTAGTTCCACATGCCATGCCTAATGGATGTCAATTATCAGTTATTTCCTATTAATTCCCCTATCCAAGCTCTCCCCTGCCTTAACCAGGTATTGAACTCTGGTTCTTTGGGTCCTGTCACTGGATCTAACTAATGCCTTTATCCACTGTGCCATGTGTCCTTGGGATAAATATGGCAACAAAGATGAGGATGATAGTTCGAACAATGTAAATAGTGCACATAATACCTCATCTCAGAAATATAGACAAATATTGACTAATAGAACAATCTATGACTGAGGATTAAATGAAAAGTTTCAGTTCAAAGTTTCTTGAGGGTTACCTTGATCAACAGACATCTAAAGATGGCTTGAGGGCACAACAGTCAATTATTATTATTAACAATACTAATAACAATAATATTAATAGCAAAAAAAAAAAAAAAGATGGCATTAATCTGAATGTAAGTAATATAAACAAGTTAAAACCTCACTCTAGAAATCCAGATGAAGATCTTTAGTTTATCTCGGTAATAGTCCATGGTCAGTCTTGAAGAAGCCTATTCTAGTTGCTTGACCATGGCGAGTGGGGAAGCTGCCAATTCATTGAAATTCTTAACTTTTTTTTTCTTTCCTGCTCCCATCTAACTAATCTAATTTTGTTGCTAACTTATTGAAATACCATTTGTGCATTATCTTAAATCTATGAAATGTTAAATATTTTCTATTTTTTTATTTTTAGAAATTACGAGAAAAAGTGATGCCTTTTGTTGTGGATACAGTGCTCTACATGAACAAAGCAATTGAATCTGGACGCAAGATCCTGATTGAAGGCGCACAATCCACCATGTTGGACATTGATTTTGGTCAGTTTTTTTTTTTTTTTTTTTCCCCTCCCCTACATACACGCACTTTGTGGCTGATATTGAAGGGTTAGATATTTATGATGATTGGTGAAATGATTCTTGAACAATTAGTAAAATTGTAATTTTTATTCTCTTTCTGGTAGAATATCTAATCTAGAATGGGAAGATTTAAAAATAAATAAAAAAAAAATAAATAAATAAATTAAAAAAAATTAGCCAACTTAAATCAAGATGAATAGAGTTTCTGTTGTATCAGACATTATTCAGAATTGGAAGATACTGTTGTAAGCGATCTGGGATTGCAAAGGAAATGTTTGTCGCAGATTATTTCCACGTCACAGAATAAATCACTAAGTTCAGACTCGAACATCGGTGGGCAGAAAGAAATGCCAAAAACTCGATTCACAGGTACTATCTCACAAATCACAATGTATGCGACCAGTCAGAAAAATAACTCATTCTCCAACAAATTTGCATATCAAAATACTTTTATAGTGACTCCTGCAACGGACTTGTTTTTTAATTCAAATATTCCATCTTCAGCATGTCATGTGGAATACATGCCCTTTTGTTTGGTAAGTAATTTTCTTTTTTGCCACATTTTCCGTCGTAGAATAAACACGCTGTTGCTTGGTTTGGCGAGGTAAGTTGCCATTTTCTTCAGTATAACTGTTTGATACAACAGAAACTCTATTCATCATTTTGATTTAAGTTGACAAAATTTCTCTGCTCGATGCTCCAAAGAGGCTAATGCTCCCCTTTAAATTTCTTCACACTGCATTACTCCTACGGTTGTGGATGGATATGAACATCTCCTTCATCTGTAATAATTTTATTGCCTAAAGACGAAAGAAATAAGGGGAAATCTTGGAGTGACCTAGCCCATCTAGGTATAAAAGTAAACAATGAAAACAAAATAAAATTGGTTTCTGTTTCCAGGTCCATATCCCTATGTGACAAGCTCCAACTGTAGTGTAGGGGGTGTGTGCACTGGGCTGGGCATTCCACCCAGAAACATTGGCAATGTCTATGGTGTTGTCAAGGCTTACCTAACCAGAGTTGGATCTGGGGGATTCCCAACTGAACTTCTCAATGTAAGTATTATTGACCTTATCGATGACTCTATCTATGCCTTCATCTTATTTGAAAGTAATTGTTGCTGGACATTAGGATAAAACAATTTTTTTTTTTTAAAATGATTTATTATTTTTAGGTTGGAAAATCTTTGCTATTGAAGCCACCTGATTTAATGGGTTGTTACAAGCATCCCTATAGATGCATTGGCATAAATGAATGGAAATAGATTTCAATTTAAATTTGTTTTTGTTATATAATCAGAGATAAAAAAAAAATAAAACATAAAAAAACAGATCACAAAAAGTAGAAATTGTCTCTGATTTACTGAAAATAAAAGTGCTATACATGAATCTCTAGCAAGAGTGCTGAGATTAGTCTACTTAAGCTTTGTAATCTTTCTTGTAATTCAAACAGTCATGTCTACTAATGTGACTTCTTTATTTTTTGGCAATACTTTGGCATTAAGCATTGGATTTTGCAAACAGTGTAATGTCCTGTTATTTTTTTTATTTTTCTCTCTCTCTCTCCATCCTTCTCTGCCATTACATCAGCCTCTAGCTAGAATATTTTGATGTCGGCCATTATTTTTTTGTCTTTTGGGGGTCATTTCTGTGGTAAATTTCTTCATGAGATCTCATTCTAATTCATGGGGAGTGGGGATTTCCTTTTCTCTCTCTCGCTGATTTGAACTAATTAGATCTACAAACTCGCAGTTTTAATATTTTCTATAAAAAAAAAAAAACAAACATTTTTACTTTTTTAAAAGTGGGGTTTATTTTTTCACATTTTAATTCAGTGTAAAATGATCACCCATTTCGGAACAGTTTGTTGGAAAGAACAAATAACCAGATGGGAACCTTTTTTTTTTTTTTTTTTTTTTTTTTTTAAACTTCAGAGGTGTGATGGTTTTTGTGTGTGTGTGTGTGTATATATATATATATATATATATATATATATATAAAAGGCTTAAACACTAATGGTCATAATTTATTCCATTGGAATCGTAAATATGATCCAATTCATCAGACCTACAAATTCAAAAAGAAAACAGAAAAAAACCAACTCCGGAAATAAAAAACAGAATTTAGAGAGAGTGTAAGTATGAGGAGGAGGGAGATTAAACCGTAACAGAGAGAATTTTAGGAGAGGTGGGAGGAAGGGGTTTAAATAAGAGAAAAGAATGAATGTTGACGGATGTCTAATGCATAAAGATACATTTCGTGGTGACATACACACACCATAGACAATTTAATGTTAGAATAAGAGGGAGGGAAAGACGAGGTGGGGGAGAGAGATGGGACGAAGGAAAGTAAAATTGCGTTTACTTAAAGGGCCGCTTTGTAATTGAGAAAATTTGACATGTATATATGGATGTGTATGTGTACATATATATATATATATATATATATATATATATATATATATATGTATGTATATATATATATGTATGTTATTGTGTGTATTCGCATGTGTTTTTGAACATAGAAATATAGGTCCCTGCTGGATTAGATAATTGTTATATTTATCTTTATATATTTATATTTGATTTGTAACCTGTAGTCAATATTAATTACCATGAAAATGCCCTACAATATCTACAATGGGAAGGTGGAGAAATGTGTCGGTCTTCAGACCTACCAGGTAAATAAATTACAGAAATTTAAAATGAAACACTTAGTCATAGATGTAGACAAGTCTTTATTTATCCCCCCCCCCCCCAACTTAGAAGGAAAAAAGTTCAGCAACAATTGGAGAATCCAATTTTCAATCAAGGAAAATAGAAATATGAACAATTATGAAAATTTCCCCATTTATTTGTGCATTTGTGATTAAATTCTTTTTACTCTGATTACATTTATAATATTGCAAATATGGAGGAGAAAAAAAAATGTAAATAAGGGAAAGCAGTTGTCCACTTGGGTCAAGGTCAAGAAACATAAAATTGGCTATAGTCAAAAGGGAAACATAAAAATCTTTTACTGTAGACATCTGAAATTAGAAGGGTACATGTTATTCTGCCTGGGATGAAATCCAGATAAATGACAAAAAACATGTTTGGAGAGTATGAAAGTTGAAGGAGGCAGCATATATTGGCCAGCCACATAAATCAAAATGGCTGCTTGTCATATGATTTTATCTGCTAAACAAACAAATAAATATATATATATATATATATATATATATATATATATGTATAATATATATATGTATAATACTTATTAGAAAGCACTCAATATCAGAGATAGAGCTAACATATTTGGTTGGATAGATGTGAGTTTGTAATGGATTTGACTGAATTCAAACTCGGCTCTCAGATTCCTCAATCCAAGCCAATATCCATTACTCCACCGTGGCTCCTATATATATATATATATATAAATATATATATATATATATATATATATAAAAACTAATGCAAAAATTATTTCATTAGCAATTAAAATTGTGGCTTTGTACAGCACTAATTATTTGAAAATTTCCCTGGATATCATTGTCCAAATTAACCAAGCCAAAACACAAATGAACAACAAAAAAAATGAGGAGAGATTTTGGGATATATTTATTCAAATAAGATGAACCGATTCCAGCAATCCCAAAGTAGATTAAAAAAAAAAAGAAAAAAAAAAAAATTACATAAACACCCACATATAGACATTGAACCGATTCCAGCAATCCCAAAGTAGAGTAAAAAAAGAAGAAAAAAAAAATTACATAAACACCCACATATAGACATACATATATAGACTTAAAAACTAATACTTTGACATACATGTGCCTAAAAAAAATATACCCATATAAAACAGAAGTAGAAAACGAATATACTTATATACATACACACATTCCTACCAAGAAAACCCTAATAAATTCGGTGTCCACACAGGATTAATGATTTAAGGATCACAACTATTCAATATCATCTTAATTATCTGTTAGGTTAAATCAATAGCAAATAAGAATAGATAATATTTAATGACAATGATCAAGTTAAAAAAAAAACAAAAGGAAAAAAGTGTATTTATTTATTTATTTATATATATATATATAAATAAATTTTTTTTTTTTTTTTTTTTTTTTTTAAACTTTATCACATGTCTGTTTTAGGATGCGAATGTGTTTATTGTTCCATCAGCTGATGTCCTGTTGTAGCGTTCATGTATACATTTCACATCAGTGTTGATTTTACTGGAAATAATATATTGGCCTTTAAGTAAGAATAATTTTATATATATATATATATATATATATATATATATATATATTCTTTTCCTCTGTTCCATTTTTGAATAACTTTATATTTTAAATCTAATACTTGGTTCAATTTGAAATTTCTGATTTTTTTTTTTTAATTTTATCGTCAATTAAAGGTTAATTATTTCATTGATTTTTCCTTTGAACTAGCATTAACACTTCAATCAACTAACAGTTTGTATTTAGAATCTCTCATATTTTTTGAATTCTCATATACTTGTATTCTAATTGGTCATCACAGGTTATGTATTAAGGGAGGTTTGATTTGATTTTAAATTTTCGAAAAAAAAATAAACTATTTTGCAATCAAAACCATCATTTGATAAGACACCAGAAGTGTTGGACAAAATGGCTATTTTTGTAGTGATTTTATAACATATTTATCTTAATTTTTGAATAAATACTATTTTCTCTACTCTGTATTGAGCACTTTTTAAAGAATAATGTTTTTGTTTATTGGAATTTTATTCTGTCTACACCAATCTTATACTTGTGTGTGTATATATATATATATATATATATATATATATATATATATATATATATATATATTTGTTCTACCTCACACATTCTAAATAATAATTTACACTGTTTATTATTAACCTTTATCACTGTATGTGATTTTATTTGCTGTGCAAAAAGTTTATCCTGCCACTGAAGGTGACTGATCCCTGAACAATAGGGTGTTTGAATTTCATAGTTGTTGTCATATCCTGCTATGGCAACAGAAAACAACTTTGAGTTAAATTAATAAGGTTACTGCAATTGAGAAGCTATGAAAAAGAATGCAGCATGCTAAAGGTTAACCCAACTTTGACCCTAATCAACTGAAACACAAAGAATTCTATGACAAATACTGAGTTCTCATTATTTACATGTTGACTATTATCATCTTTCTTGTTGGTATTATGTTTTGCCTATTATGCTCAATCCAGGTAATATTATATTTGTTGTTAGATGATTTTTGGCATTCAAGGAGGATGGATGTGTGGGTGATGTATTGTATAGCAACTCGAAATGAGAAACTGGACAGCCAAGTTCAAATCCAAGTCATCTTTGTTATATTCACTTAAATTCATACTTTACCCCAGGGTATTTGAATATATCTGCTCCCCCACTATGGGTTAAATAGTGAGGCCTGTATCTGGAAAAATCCAAAAAATTAATGCAATATTCACTCGCAAAAAATGAATTATTCTTACAATCCAAAATGTTTTGAAATTAAATAACCCACAAAGGTTGATGAGCCGTAAAAAAAAAAAATTAATCAATATCATGGCTGGTTTGTACTACTTTATAATCAAGATAATTTTGTATATTTAATTTTTGAGATGAGTAATTGTCAATATAGTTTAGTTATTTTGAACTGTTGTTTTCTTTTTGCTTGTCATGTCATTATAGCAGATAAACCCCACTTTTTCACTAAAAATGAACATAGCATGATGAAAAGGCCCTAAATTTGATGAAAACTATTTTATCATCAGAATGCTTATTGTTAAGATGAAAAACCAAAATATTTTTTTGATTATTTTAAATTTTTAATCCTTTCTAGCACATTCAAAATTTTGCTTGAAAATCTTTTTTTCCTTTGTGCTGGTGGTCTGCCAAAGGTTACTATCGGTATTCCCATGTCTTTTTTTTTTTTTTTTTTTTTTTTTTTTTTCTGGTTTAAAAAAACACAAAAATCAATTGTTGGATTTTAATGAGATTTTAAGGACCAATTCACAAATGATTGAAATTACTTTTTAAACATATTTTTATAAAAATCTTGATATATAAAATTAGGGATAATTCCAAGGACATTAATCCAAAGAAAGCTCAATGTAAGAACAGACAAATGTAATTATTTTCTTTTTTCCTCTCCCTTTTCCTTTCGTCTGGATAAATTGACTCCATTTATTAAGGGAATGTTGGTATAAGGAGATGAATATATCTATGTATATTCATGAAATAAATTATAACACAATGGATTTTTAAGGATCATCTGGACTCTTTTTTTTTTTTTTTTTTTTTTTATACAGCTTTCAATTACAGCTTTCAGAAAGCTTTTTCATTTCTAAAAATTAATTTAAATCTTAGTTATCACAATTTCAGCGGAAGTATCTATATTATAGATACATTTTAGCTTTTATGGAAAGAATCATTCTAAAACCTGTCATAGAATTTTCTAATAAGTTCAACAGGGTGCGACCAGTTTTGAATTACATGGCTTTTGTATTCAGTGTTTCACTTTGTGCTCAACACATGACAATTTATAACAAACTTTTGCCTTTCTAAAAGAAATTTGTATCTTGATCTTTTTTCCATGTCCTGACATTTTATTCAGCATTTGTTGGCTGGTCCTTTTGCACTAGAGATGGTTTTACATTATTTGGTTATTGGATGCATCACAAGGTTTTTTTCATTATCATATGAATCATTGTAAATTTTCTTATCTCTACTGTATTGGAGCTATTTGTTTGGTGTGTCATATGACCCAGAATAATTAATGCTAAAATTTAAACATTCTTCTTTTAAGAGAACTCTGATAATATTTAAGGCTATTAAGTAATTTTTTTTGTTTTTTAATTGACCAGAAAGGCTATTTCACTTTATTCAAAACAACAACAAAAAAAAAAGAAGACCTATTGAAAACCTGGTATAAATGTTTGCTGTTATCTCTTAAACAACATCACTTTTATAGTCAAATAATATCTTCCATTGTGATCTTTAGAGAAACAGGTTTTTTTTATTTTTTTTATTTTGATTTATTTTATTTAAGGAAACTGGTGAGCTGCTGCAAAAGAGAGGGCATGAATTTGGAGTGACCACTGGCAGGAAACGAAGAGTTGGTTGGCTGGACATGGTCATGCTTCGTTATTCACATATGATCAATGGATTCTCAGCGTGAGTTCATTTCCAGCCATGTTCAGTCATGCATTTTGTTTTCAAGTAAATCCAATTTTTTCTTGTATAAATTCTGATGAAATTCTCTATTTTAACAAGTTTACACCAAAAATAATTGTCCATTTTAATCTATTTGGATTTGTATATCCTGATCTTGCTTGTTATAGCAATGGTGTTTTTTGCCAGCATTTGTATCTTTCAGCCTTACATCTGTTGTATTCAGTAAGAATTTTGTGTTTACACATGGTTGTTAATTAAAACAAAGGAAATTTAAATCTTTTGAAATGTTTTCAGCGTTGCCATAACCAAACTGGACATAATGGATGTATTAGAAGAAGTGAAAATTGGAGTGTCTTATAAATTGAATGGCAAGCCTATTGAATCTATACCAGGTAAGTGTGGTTGTGTTGTGTATATATATATATATATATATAAAGTTGTAACCTCTATCTGTTATCAAACTCTTAGGATTTTGGAGATAGACCCTCCATAACCATAGATATTCTGAAACTACATTGCCCAGGATAATGGGATATTTCATTTTGATCAGAGGGGGCACAAATCCCTCACTGAAATTTTTTTTCTCCCTCTTTGATTTAAATTAAATTTAAATTTGAACAAAGGAATGACTCCTATTCAAAAAATAGAAAGTCAGAAGATGGAGGTCACATTGGCAAGATCAAAATGAGACAATATGGATGTCATGTTGACCAAGAAATCACCAATCAGTTGGTAGTGCCTTACAATATGTATTTGTTGTGACAATTCAACTGTTTTATCAATGTTGAAATCTGCTCATCAATTCATTCAATCAAGTATTGCTTCAAATACATATTAAAAAGGTCAAATCAAGCTGTTTTTGCACAAACCCCACACTGAAAATGTTTTCCCCCTTTGATTTAAATTTGAACAAGGGAATGACTCTTATCCCAAATAAGCCAAAAGATGGAGGTCACATTGACAGGGTCACTGAGTAATAGTGAAATGCATCATTTTTCTCCACAAATTATAACAATGATTTAAAATCAATCATCCTTTTCTTTTTTTTCTTTTCGGTTTTTTTTTTTTTTTTTTTTTTTTTACTATTGCTCTGTTGGCTGCCAATTGAAACTTATATCCCAATTTATGATTTAACCCAGTACAACTTGCCACATGGATAAGTGGTTGGTGCCCAAAACAATTTCCCTACTAGCTTTTCTGCTGGTGCAGAAAGTGGCATGTTACACCACAGGATGAAAAACAAGACCTGTTAAAAGGCAGCTGAGCTTCTTATAGAGGTCAACGTCTGTGTGTGTAATAATCTGTTGGTAAAATCCAAGTGAGTTGTATTAACACAACATAGAATTTTAAATATTAAATTTTAAAACTGATTTCCAAAGAGTGCTCAATGTTTATTTTCATTAAACAGAGCAAATTATTTCATACAATTGGAATTAACTGTAGAAAACAATGATCTCTGTCCAGTGGATGGGAAATGCAGAGCATCTAATATAATTTATCAGGCAACAATCTACCTAAAAGAGAACAAGGACAACCATTATGTCTATATTGGTGTTTCCGTGGGAGAATAGAAGCAACGTCTCTATACCCATTGGCACTCATTTTCCAACCCCAAATTAAAGTACCAAACTACACTTTGCAAACATTTGGGGAATTGAGGGGGAAAAGATCCCTCAGATTGACTGAAAAATAATAGGGTTTGCCTACACTCCTTTTAGCTTTATGCCTACAAGAGAAAATTAGAATCATTAAATTTGAAAATCAAGATACTCTTAAACCAAAGGAATGAATGAATTTCTAAATACCATCACTGCAGTAGATTTAAACTTACCTAGACTCTCATCGAACTGTTATCCCTTAAGTAAATGAACTGCTATCAGTTGCCTATTACACAGCACATCCAACTTCCCCTCCCCTCTTTATACACCCTTACCAATTTCTCATCTGCTTCCTTCTATATAATTCTCTCTTTCCCATCACTAAGTTACTAATTTATTCTTGGTGACTATTTATAATATCCCCACTTAGGCTAAATTTTCCCCTTCTCTTTCCTCCATTTGTGCTGATGTTGCTACATGCCTTACTTCTTACCTATCTCACACTGAACTTTTTCTAAGCTCTATACTAAACATTAAATCTGTTACGAAAAAAAGAACTAAACAAAATGAACACAAAACGATCAGCTTTAAAAAAAGGATCCGTAACTGGAAAAACTGAATGAAAAAAGAATGTTAACAACAAATACTTTTTCACACCCAACCCAGTTCTGCAGAATCGGAATCAACGTTGAGTTTAAGCAAGCGAATGAGCCAATTGGAGTAAAGTGCCATGCAGATTTAAATTTTTCCCACTTGTGACGAATGCAGCTATCGATTTTTTTTTTTTTTTTTTTTTTTTTGCTAGTTAACATTCGTGTCAGTCAGTTGTTGGCTCTCACACTGGCCAATAGAATCTTCCTGCCTATTTGTGGCAGCCAGCTATAGGCTCTCACTCTGGCCAGTAGAAAATGGCTGCAAACTACATGAAAACTGCCGCAGAAGCATGAAAAAAATCGATCATTTCCACTATCGATGGGAGCTGGGAAATGCAAAGTCTGTCTTGGCCTTCTTGCTAACTTTGTGCATGTAAATTTTGGTGCAAATCTGTTGAAAATTGCGGCCATGCATTCGTTACACACACACACACACACACACACACATCCTGTCTTTTATAGATAGATTCAGTTTAATTGTGATTAAGTTAAGATTTATTTAAGGTTTTTCTTATTTAACTCTTTGATAAAATTGCCTACAAATTCTTGATTACTTTATTGATTGATTGATCCAATTAATTTTTTTTATATATTACTCCCTTAGTTAGTTTTGACAAAAGGGGAAAAAATTTTCAAGGTAAAAATTCCTTTAAAAATTTAGTGTAAAATGTTTTAAGATTTAATTCTAATGTCATTATCCTAATTTTGTAAAATACATATAAAATTTTTTGCTAACATTAAGTTTTCTCCTTGTGGATGGGGATTTATTATTGTAAGTTTAATTGGATATATGTTGCTCCTCTGTATGTGAGGGATTAATTAAAATGTTTTATCCTAACAGGACTATATGTAGATATGTTGGTTGAGTTTATGTATGCATGCCATATGTATGGCTGTACATGTGTGTTCTTACAGTGTATGTACATTATATATATATATATATATATATATATATATATATATATATATATATATATATATATATATATATTCAAATTCTCTAAATCTTTAAAACACTTCATTTTTTAGGTTTTTTTTATATGGATAAATTTAATACACTAATAATTTCAAATTATCTCTTTCATCTCATTGAGGTTACCTCTTCATATTTTATATAAATTAGGTTTTTTTTTTTTTTTTTTTTTTATTAATTTCTGTGGACATCTGTAGAATCAAACTTCAGCCATTTTACCATTAAGATGTAGGTCAGCTCATCGGATTCTCCTCCTCCCCTCCCCACTCACTCCTACCTCCATGATATCATATCCCACATTACTTCCTGTAACTATGCTCTCTTCTGTTTTTCCTCCTCTCTGTCCCCTCTGACCATCACTAATCTTATATTAATTTGTCTTCCTTGCTACCTCTCTCATTATTTCTGTATTTCGTTCTCTCTTTCTTTCTTTCCCCAGCTAGTCAGTCATCTTCAACAAACTGACAACCATAAACAGTTTGAAAAGTCCTGCGAATTTTAAATTTAAAATTCGCAGGTGAAAATAATTCACTAATGGTATTTTAATTCCAATTGTATGAGATATATATGGTAGTACAGGTTTCAAGCCTTGACTAGTAATTTTCCTATTCCTAGAAATAGGTGTCTCAATAAAAATACACTCAGTGTACTTGGAATACCGTGAATGTTGGAGTTGGACATCAGGAAGGGCATCTGGTCTTGTAAAAACCTTACCTCAAATCATGATGGCAAATTCTTACAAGTTACAATTGTGTGAACCTGTTTCTGCCTCTACCAAAAAAAAAAAAAAAAAATGGCCATGCATGTAATTGCTCTTTAAAAAAAGAAAATGTAAACTAATTAAATTTTTTTATTTTTTTTATTTTTTTTTTTTTTAAGCATCTGATGAAGATTTAAAACGAGTGGAGGTGGAATACATTACATTGCCAGGTTGGAAAACAAGTACAGAAGATGTCCGCAAATTTTCCGATCTTCCTGAAAATGCTCGCACTTATGTCCGTACAATTGAAGAATTATTAAAAGTACCTGGTAAGTTGTTTTTGAATAGAAAATTTGAAAGACCAAAAATAAATTTCAACCTTTTAATATATATGAACAATGAAATCGACATTCAGTCGATAAACTGTTTCATGCTAGATGCAATCATCAGACCACATGACTTAAATGTTGACTTCAGTATTCATTTTTATATTTACATATGTTCTATCTCTGATATTAAGCACTTTATCCCATAAATATAGCATACTTTAAAACTATTTCTTTAAGAGAGTGATCTTTTTGATGAAAAGTGTTCAGTCTCCAATATAATTTGCTGGATTCATTGATTTTTTTTTTTTTTTTTTTTTTTTTTTCCCCCCCAGTAAAATGGATTGGTGTTGGTAAAGCCCGTGCTTCCATGATCCAAGTCTTTTGATACAACTTGAATCTGTAGTCCCTGTTGCTGGTGGTAAGCATTATAAATCTACTGCTGCAGTTTGGCCTACTGCTGGGTCCCTTCTTTTCTTTTTAACCCCCCTCCCCCGCTCCCACTTTGGCTTCTTTAAGCCAAATGTTAAGTTGTCTTTCATTCGTTACTTTGACCAGAAACTGTTTACACCATGGACATACACACACACACGTACACATTTTGAATTTGGATTAGTAGGGGAGACCTTACACCAAAGAAATTTCAAATCTTCCCATTCTTTTTGTTTCCATGCCAACTGTCTTATTCTTGTTTTTAATAAAAAAAAAAAAAAAAAAAAAAAAAATAAATAAATAAAATAAAGACATTTTTAGATTTGAAAATTTGTATCCAAGTTTTAGCTATTTTGATGCCAAGGTTTCATTTTTTTTTTTTTTTTTTTTTAATTGAATGAAGCACAAGTTCACCAGATTGTCTTTTTGGTTTACTTGTCTCTCCAACTGAATAGAAAGTGGAGATGTTCTTTAGTTCAGGCATCTCTGCTTTTTATTTTGTCCTCCCTCATTCTTTCCTTCCTTCCTTTTTTTTTTTTTATATCAAATTAAGGAAGGGAAGAATTTTAAAGGGTTTTGGTTATGGGAAAAAGCAAAACCTATCAATACTTTGGGATTGCTGGAATCGGTTCATCTTATTTGAATAAATATATCCCAAAATCTCTCCTCATTTTTTTTGTTGTTCATTTGTAAGAATCACGTGTTTTGGCTTGGTTAATTTGGACAATGATATCCAAGGAAATTTTCAAATGATTAGTGCTGTACAAAGCCACAATTTTAATTGCTAATGAAGTAATTTTTGCATTAGTTTATTTATATATATGAAGCATGGTGGAGTAATGGATATTGACTCTGATTGAGGAATCAGAGCAGAGTTTGAATTCCAGTCAAATCCATAACATTCACTTACGTGCTAATACCCTTGGGAAAGGTGTGAATCCTCTTCTTCTTCCTCCAGCTATGGGTAAATAGCAGGACAGACTGGGTTCTCAAACCTTGGATGGCAACTGGTCTCAGAAGGACAACTCTGAATTCAAAAACATGGAGGGTCGTTTGGGAACTTTGTGCACGTTATGCACCAGGTCTCTGTATTTTGCCCTTTAAAAGTGTGGATGAAACCTTCACCACTATAATCAGTTCTCATGTGCTGTTGTCAGGCTGTTTTTTCCTGGGAACTGATATATATATATATATATATATATATATATATATATATATATATATATATAAACACTATTTTAACAGTCATTACAGGGACAATCCAATTAATTTATCTACACTTGTTTATTGCCAGAAAGAAAATCAGCCTTAACTCGGTTTTTAATTACTGCTCTTCATTTGGAAAGCAACTTAAAATTATGTTCTACTTGTTTCCCTTCACCTTTTAGATGATTCTTTTGTCTAAGAATCAGTTAGCAATAGATTTCACCACAGGAAGCAAGGAGGGTTTGGAGAATTTGACACTCACAGGGCATATTAATAGTTGGAAACAAGCATGTTACAACAGAGACTAAGAAGGATAGTAAAAAGAAAAACATAGCTAAGGCCTTCAAACGATAGAAAGTTGTGGACAGCTCTGATAACCTACTTAATGATATTGCGTAAATGGATGGCTGAACAGACTTGATGGATAGTATTGCTAAAAGCGACAAAAAAAAAAAAATGTGGCTTTTAAACTTTTTAAATCTCTAAAATCATGAAACTTACAAGTTAATCTGTTGGCAGTTGTAATCTGTGCAGCATTTTGATTAGACATAAACTCATGTTTCTTTTTGAATAAATTTTACTGTCTATCAACTTGTACATTTTTTACTCTCTTCACAATAAAAAAAAAAATTTGTAAGTTGTGGACTTTCCACTTACTATGCATTAAATATGAAAAAAATATAAAGCAGAAATTGTAGTTATATAATTTAGAGAAATCCTGTAAACTCAAATAAAACAAGGTACCTTCAAACTTATTGATTAATGAGAAACATGGCATTCATATTTGACAATTCATCTGTCATAAAACTAGCAGGGAATTATTTACCTTATATACTCTTATATCAACAAATTTCATGTACAGTTACAGTGTGATTGCTGAATTTTCTTTCTTTTTTTTTCACATGGCCTGTGTATAATATTACACCAGCTTCTGAGCATGTGCCATAATATTGTGTATAATTTAGATATGAATAGTGGGGTCTGCTTTTATAATGTTTCTCAATTTTTTTTATTCCTATTCATAATATTACTGATATACTGTAAATAAAAAGCTACTAAATTTAAAATCCATTTTCATTTCACCCTGTATATTGTAGTACATCTTGTCAAAATATTTTAAGAATGTTACAGTATGAAATAAAATAATAGCAGAATATTATAAAGGATATAATAAATAAAAAAATAATATAAAGGATATAATAAATATATATAGAATAAAAAGCGACACAAATGTCTTATATATATATATATATATATATATATATATATATATATATATATATATATATATATATATATATATATAGTGGAAAATATACATACATATGAAAAATATATAAAAAAATTCCCATACATGTATATTTTCAGAAAAAATTTTCAAGAGGAAGGATCCAGGTAGAACTCAATGTCTAGGACAGAGTAAGGATATAATAAAAAGGCTTAAACACTAATATTCCATGGTCATAATTTATTCCATTGGAATCGTAAATACGATCCAAATCATCAGACCTACAAATTCAAAATGAAAACAGAAAAAAAAAACAACTCCGGAAATCAAAACAGAATTTAGAGAAAGTGTAAGTATGAGGAGGAGGACATGAAACCTTAACAGAGAGAATTTTTGGAGATGTGGGTGGGGTGGATTTAAAAAGAGGAGAGAAAGAAAGTCGACGGATGTCTAATACATAAAGATACATTTCGTGGTGACATATACACACCACAGACAATTCGGATAGGAAGGGGGGGGGAAGAAAGGGTGGGGGAGAGAGATGGGACGAAGGAAAATAAAATTGTGTTTACTTAAAGGGCCGCTTTGTAATTGGGAAAATTAGTATAGACTACATGTTATAAATCAAATATAAATATATGAAGATGAATATAACGATTGTCTCATTTCCCAAGGACCAAATATTTCTATGTTCAAAAACACATACTAATACACACAAAAAAAACATATACAAGTAGGTACATACACTTAGGCATGTACTCACACACACACCCAGACATACGTGTACATACACATGCACATATATATATATATATATACATACATATACACACACACATATATATATATATATATATATATATATATATATATATATATAAAACCTAAAAATATATTCACATATCCACACATACACATATTCATCTATATTCATATACACACACTTTTCACATACATATACACGCATACATATGCCCCATGTATACATTCATACATACTTATACATACACATACATACATACATACATATATACATACCCATACATATACATACATATATATATATATATATATATATATATACACACACATATACCCATACATCCACGCACATACACATACACTTACATATACACACTTACATACATACACACATATACACATACATACATATACATACAAATATATACACACACACAGATATACACGTATGTACATATATATAAAAAAAAGTTAAAATCTAAATAAGTGACGATTCAAATATTTGCGCGTGTATGAAAAAAAAAAAAAAAAAAAAAAATATAAAAAAATTTATATATATATACATATATATATATCTACATACATATACATACATGCACACACATACACAAACATATATATATAAAAATACATAGCGCATCACATAAATGTGCACAAAGGTACATTTAGAGATAAACATAATAGTCATACAATTAAAATGTCATGCCCGATGTTATAGGACCGAGATGGAGCCGACATAAGTGACATGTTACACAACGGTGTTCAAGTTTTGAAATGTTTCTTATGTCTACATTTAGAGAATATCTCATTCCGAAGATTCAGCAGCTCATCTCTCTGTTAAGGTTTCATGTCACTCCTCCTCATACTTACACTTTCTCTAAATTCTGTTTTGATTTCCGGAGTTGTTTTTTTCTGTTTTCATTTTGAATTTGTAGGTCTGATGATTTGGATCGTATTTACGATTCCAATGGAATAAATTATGACCATGGAATATTAGTGTTTAAGCCTTTTATTATTATATATATATATATATATATATATCCGTATTGGACAGAAGGGGTTTTGTTGGGAAAGTCATACCTCAAAGATGTAAATGATGAATGCAAAGTGGAAAAAAACAAAACCTTGATTGTTACTACTTCATTTGTATAAGGTATTTGTAGATTTTAAGCATCACACATAGCGAATGGTGTTCTATTTATGTATCGACATTAAAAAAAAAAAAAAAAAACCTAGGCTAAAGGAACTTACCTGTACTGTTAAGGTTAGCCAAAGGTACTGTGAAACTAGGCCTACTAGGTAGGTTACAGATACTGAAATTGCATGAATTTTACCTCATCCAAAGAAATTTACCTGTGTATAGTGCCAGCTGGTTACTGAAAATGCATGATTTTTAACCTCTTCAAAGAAGAAAAAAAAAATTACCTGTTTATATTCCAACCCTCACCTTTTTTTTTTTTGCATTAAAAAATAAAATTCATAAAAACTCATCCTATACTTGAGTAAATATGGTACATATAGAGTGAAGTATTTGTTCACAAAAATAGAAATATATAAAATAAACTTGTTCATATCTGTTGATTAATGCTTCTAAATTGCATAAGTTTGTGTAGTAGTAGTAGTTTATATGTAATTTCAGAATATCATGCCAGTATTTTTTAAAAGTATTTTACCTGAAATTGCAATAGTAATTCCAACAATAGAATAAGTTTGAATTCTATTTGCTTTTGTTATAGCAAAAGAAGAGAGAAGCAATCAACAAGGCATGCAAAGTTTTATAGAAATTTTTGGAAGAGAAAATAATTTTTGAAATGTTTGCAAAAAATTTATGGAAGTAATTTTTGTGAAGGGGGGGGGATCAAGCAGTTCCCTTGTTGATGCATTTATCGCAACAGATTGGACATTATAGTGGCAATTTCAGCTAATTACATGACAGGCCATGAACTTATTGATTCACTCTTGTATGCAAATTCCTTAACTTTGTACTTAATGCCTTGGCATAAAAGTTTAACCTTTATCATTCTGTATGTGACTTCATTTAATTTACAAAAAAGTTTATCATGTCACTGAAAGTGACTCTGATCCCTGAATAATAGTGTTTTTGAATTACATAGTTGTCATCATATCCTGCTATGGCAACAAAACTTTCATTGAAATTAACAATATGGATACTGCAATTGAGAGGCCTTGAAAAAAAAAAAAAATGCAGTGGGAAGGGAAGTAATATTAAGAATGCAATGTGCTAAAGGTTTTTAAAAAATGTAGCTAGATAAGAGATTTATTAAAGGAAAAAAAAAAAAAAAAAAAATGAAAACTTTCATTGAATTTATTTCAGGATTTTGATACAATGTTTGTTGGTTGGGGAAGGTTGTTTTGTTCCAGCAAAGAGTATCACTTTGTTTTTCAAGTTCCCATTAATTTAAAAAAAAAATGAATTTTTTTTTTTCTTTTTTTTGTAATGTTGATTTTGATGAAGCTGTTGGCACAGATGGGCATTCAATTTCATTCCTTTTTAAGTATTTGTCCTGCAGGCACCCACTTCCCAATCATTACTTTGTTGTTGTTGCTGCTGTTGTTCAGGGATAAGGGTTGTAATCCACCTGAATTGTGTAAGTTAAAATGTAGGATGTCATGGAGTATGAGCAATTGTTACTTTATCTTACTCAAAAAAAAAAAAAAAAAAAGTGTGTAAAGTTTTGATATTCCAGTTCATCCTTTATTAGTTTATAAGAAGGGGGAATGAAAAAAAAAGGTAAATCTTTTGGCTCCCAGCTGCATCAATACCTGATAGACATTTCTTGTAGAATTGTGTTGCCATGACTATGTACAATGAATAAGAACTGCACAATAGGGGGGCAGGGGAATGCGCAAAACAAAACACAATATGAACAATGAAAGAATATATAGGTGTTTATGGGGTGGGGGGGGCAGTTTAGCCAGTAAACTTTTGTAAAAAGCTCTTGATATAATTCATGGGTTACTTTTTCTTTCTCGGGGCCAGGTCAATTATTTGAGTGGTGTATGATTTAGACATTAGTAGAGGTAAGCCAAACTTTAAAAAAAAAAAAACAGAAGAATGCTTGATAATATTTATCATGTCTGCCAACTTGATTCTCTTATCACCAGGGTTTTTTAACACCCTTTTTTTAATTTCCAATAGCAAAAGAAAAAAAAAAAAATATTGAAAAAAGTATTTATGAAAATTCCCAACAAATTACACTAACCCAGTATAAATACTAAATTTCATTGTTTGAAGGTTGCAAAAATAAAACTTTCTTTTACATCCACCTCTGCCCATCAAATGATAATAGCAAAGGATTGTTGCTAGAACTTGGCACTAATATATATATATATATATATATATATATTGTGTGTGTCTGCATGCTCCTATCTGTTAGTTGAGCACATTGGAAGAAAGGGTATTTGACAACCGCTACTGCTATAATGCTAAGCTCTTTGCAATGTATAGAGCAGGGGTCATGTCAAATCAAGTTTTGATCCTGGCTTGACGTAAACGTGTGTAATACAGCAAAACAGTATGTGGATGACACACACACACACCCATATATAAGAACACAAGTTCAGGGTTTGCCATCCTCAAAGAGAGTAAATAAAACAGGTGGATATCTTAATGGTTGTGTAGATTTTTATAAATACAGGACTGTACCAACTTCCATGAGGCATGGAGTTGATCACATAGTGAATTCAATTCTAACTGGGTGTCCCCCATACATATCTCAGCAAGGGATGACATGTAAAAATGAACCAATCTATCTTGAGTATGAAAGACATGTCCCCTTCAAGGCTCAAATAATATCATCCATTTGTATAAATGGTAATAAATACAAGAATCAGCATCCAGGTCAACGTAATCTGGCCAATTTGGTATACATCTGTTAATGGTCAGAAATTAAGTGTAATATCTAGACAGATTAGTAGAAAGGGGTTGCAGCCATTTTAATTTTATGAAAGAAAGTTACGTGGGGGGGGGAGAAGAATCACATTCCGTAATGCTCATCTGCCTGATGAGAAACAGTTGAAAATTGCATTCATTATGTCTAACATGTAAAGAAAAAAAATGAGGACAGTAATATTAATCTTTTTTGTAACAATTCAGTTTGGAACTTAAATGGGAAGACTTGACCTCTTTTCACCAAACCCAGAAGTGCATAGCTTATAGTTTGTCTTTTGGGAGGGGGTGTTGGTTGTGTGTGTGGGGGGGCACTATTTCACTGTCCTATACAGAGGACAAATAGACATCTTTCAAAAGGTCAGCTTTAAAGGAGATACAAATATATAAACTTTCTTTCCTCAAAATTATTTTCATTTTTCGTTGTTAATATTAGTTTAAAAAATAAATAAAATACAGCATCAACCAGTGGAGAAGACGACGACAACAACTTGAATGTTTGTTTCTTTTCTTTTTTTCCATTGTGCTATACAAAACATAACACATAAATTCAAATACAAATAACTTGACATTACTTTTCTTAACTTGGCTTGTATTATAAAAGAAACCATTTTATGTTTGCTTCACTGTTATTGTGACACTTTCGTTTTTCTTTTTATTAAAGTTGCAATTGAATTTTGAAATCTTCATTTCTGTCTAACTTCCTCTTTTCCCCAGGCTTTGGACCATCTACTTAACACTCCACTCATTGTATGAATTGTATTTTCAAAGTAGATTTTACTTGGGGATAGTGAGGTTTGAGGAGGAGAAAAAAAAAAAGTTTAAATGTTCCATAATCATCCATCTTTTAAACAGTCGAGCAATTGATTAAAAAGCAAATCTTGAGTAGCAAATTTTTAAGGGGTGGGGGATGGAGTGCTAAAATCTCTGATAGTGGGAGTAAGGGGGGCAAGCAATTCATATTACATGTTCAGATTGTTCTTGTACGATAGGTGGATGTGGATATTTCATGAAGAACTTGGTTAATGCTCAAATATGACAATAGACTCAGTGGCACCACAACCTTTCATTGATGCCTGGGACCATCAGGTGTGAGCAAAACTAACTGATGACTTAATTTTTTTTTTTTTGTGGATAGCCACCCCCCTATTTCTACTATATTATGGCATTCCATGAGGTCAGTGACATAATTTTCAGCTTTTGCTACTGAAAACACTTGATTATGAATTCTCCAGTTGCTAAACAGAATGTTATTAATTAGTCTGTCGTTACAAGTTTGACAATGGACTTTCCCCCCCCCCTCACCTCCAATATTAACTTTGAAGGGAGGGGGGTGTTAATGGAGGCTGAATTAGTTTTGTTCAACAGTTGTTTTTTTTTTTTTTTTATTGTATTGAAAGTTTGATAAACAACTTTCAACAATAGAGGTGGGGGGAGGAAGCAAAAGAAATGGTGGCAGATGTAAGTATAACAATTGAAAGTAAAATTTAAAAGCAATTTTGTGAGGGCACATTTTCTTTTAATGAGATAAATATGGTTTCAAATAAACAAAATGTCTATTCAAATATGGGTAGCCATTGAAATAACATTTGAAGTGATAAAAATATCTTTATTTATAAATGACAATGTGATCAGGGTTTTATAAGACAAAAGAAAAGTCACTTTAGATTTGATATATTTTTTATAAAGTATGCAATGGTCATTATTCTAGTAAAATCTGTATTACCTACAAGATCAAGTACTTATATTTGATGGCAGTCAGGAAATGGATTCAAAACTCAATAATTCACAGAAATTGTTCACATTAGTAAGTAAAATTGACCCAAGATTAGAATTAAAACAACCTTAAATGTTTTTCAGGACAAAGTTGACTTTCATAATCTATGGAGTGGAGAGTAGCAGAAGCTGAGTTACTTCCCTTGCTATATTAAGCTTTGACAGTGCCTAGTTTAGAAATTGGCAATTTGAAAGTAATGATTGAAGACATTTTCTCAAATGTTATTGTAGGTGCAGACTGGCTGCAACAGTTTGCATGAAGACACTCCCTCTCAGCTCATGAGTAAAGTTGTAGGTTAGTTGGGGAACTCTTTAGCCATACAATAAACACTCCATTTAAACAAGCACTTTAGTCCTACAAAAATTCATAATTGTTAAGTCATTATGGATTCTCAAAGACTTGTGAGATGGGAAGTGAGTTTCTAACAGCAGTTGGCTAGAAAAAAGAGCCATCATGATAAAGAATTTCATTTGAGAGAATAAAGACAAGATAAAATAAACTTTTTTTTTTTTTTTTTTTTGTCTTTTAAATGCATTTTGCTTAGATTTATGGGGGGGGGATTAGTCTTGCAACTGAAGCAAGAATTCAATTTAGTTTAACCAATTATTCTAACTTGTTCTTTGAAGAGAAACTGTTTTCTTTGTTTTAAGAAATTATTTCCCAATTTTGTGAAAATCAAGTTCTATCTTTGTAATATTGGTTGACTGAGCACTCCAATCCTGTAACCTTGTACCAGACCAAATACATGAAAGTTTACATGAAATAGTACAGAACTGGGTTCAACTGATTTATTTCTTATAACAACTGCTTAACATTTTGTATTTGAAGATGAAAAAAAAAAAAAAAAAAAATGTATTTCTGGCCCCTTGAAACTATGAAAAACAGACGACCAAAACTGAAGGGGGTCATCTGCATTTTATGGGAGAGGGGGGTCCATTTCCATTTGTTTTCTGTCAATTCAGTATTAAACTATTTTGAGTTTTTCAGCCTTTTCCAAATGTGACCACTCATAGAAGTGAAAAAAAAAATAATGATCTTTAACTTGCAGTTGGCATGTCAATAAAAGCAGAGCAAGACTTTTTATAACAGTAGTACTATAGACCGATTTTCTTCTTTGACTGCCCATTGAAAGTGAAATGGGAAGGTGTAGAGGGGGGGATATATATGAGGAGGACGAGTATAGGAGAGTCAGATAAGAGATGTACAGGGATAAATAGACAAGTGTCTAAAAAAAAAAAAAAAAAATTGGAATGGTAACTTTTAATACATTCAAAACTGAAAGAAATATGGACTTGTATTCTTTCTTGCTTATTATTTCAAGATTTGATTCTAAGAATAGAATGTGGCATGTTCAAAAATAAAATGTTTTATTTGGACTATTCTCATATTTATTACATTTCATCTGTTGCAAACTCTGGCCTTCTTCAGGTCGTTGGAATGAACCCTTTATTTCACTGACTGAGGTAGACTGTTTTCTCGTTCCACATACCATGTTTAATGGATGTCAGTTATTTCCTGTTAATTCCCCTCTAAGTTCTCCACTGCCTTAACTGGGTGTTGAACTGACACTCTTAGGCGTTAGATCCAGTGATAGGACCCAGTCTCCCCTTTATGTTTCTTACCGCAGCTGCATGGGATAGCGTGCACACAGTCTTTAGTCATGTTTTTTGCTCTATTGGGGGGTCTGGCTCGGGAGATATCTGCGAAGCGTTGTCAAGGTTTTGAAGGTTGTCCTGATGTTATGTGGACTGCAGATCCTTTGTATTTTCTCTAAGCCCTTCACATAAGGCAGACAGACTGTTGTCGTCGTCGTCGTCCTCCTCTTGTACCGCCTATTCCAGTTTTTGGGGGCTGTTGCTATGTACCCAGGGTAGTTATGTTGTAGGGTACATGCAATGATAACAGCAAAAAATTGCAATATGAGCACTGGCAAAAAAACATACACAGATGTCCTCAAGGACACATGGCACAGTGGATAAAGGTGTTGCGTAGATTCAGTGACAGTGACCCAACTGACATCCATTAAACATGGCACGTAGAACTAGAACCATCTACCCCAGCGAAATAAAGGGTTCAGTTCAACATTCCAACCTGAGTGTACAATGGCTGAAACGTAGTAAATATGGCGACAAAGATGAGGACAATAGTCTGAAATATCTCAGAAATATAGACAGATATTGTTTTATTTGATTCATGGAAGACGACAAAAATGCCAATTGTGCTTTAAGTTGATATAAATTGAACTATTACTTTTCATTAGGGTGTTTTTTTTTTATGCCACAAAAGCTACAAAGAAATAAGAAAACATATTTGCCACCCACTACTCAAAAACAAACTACCCAAGGAATGGTTTGAATACAGAGCTATGTGAGATTTTGCAGATTGGAAAAGAGATTGTCCATTTCTGTATGGTTTAAACTTGAAAAAATTCCTATAATCTATTAAAAAAAAAAAAAAAAAAAAATTTGTTTTACAATTCAAAAGTGTTTCAGCTTTAAATAAGCCACAAATGAAATCAATTACTGCAAATTTTAGATTATTTTTCTCATCAATCCATATAGATTGTAAACAAAAATTAGTCCCTGGTTAAATTAAATTTGAACTTGCCCATCTTTGGGAGCATGTTAGAGTTTAAATCTTACCTAAAGGAATTTTTATAAGTTAAACCCTTATAAATTCCAGTACTTTTACTAGACTGTTCGCAGAAGAGAATCTTTAAACCTTGATTTAAAATTAGCAATTGAAATTCTGTCCCCTTGGTTACCAGTGTATGGTTCTAACACTGGATCAAGTATTAGTGTTATCACGATAAGTGTGATATGGTAAGAGTTGTAGAGTAGGACTAAAAAAAAAAAAAAAGGGTGAAATCTGTTTTGTAGTTACATTGTTTTATGGCATTTTTAAATCCGAACTATTGCACCGTGGTTCTGTACTAGTGGCTTACCTGAAGACCGATTTCTGGCATGGTATTTGCAACACCACTCCCATAACCTTCTGAATCATTGAATATGTCATTGATAACATGTCCTTTGAAGCCTGGTTACATTCAAGGAAGAAGAAAAAGATTAAAAATGGACAAAACTGACCCTTGCTTATCCTTGACAAAAATGTTATCAAAAATCAGCTTTAAGTGCATTTAAGCAGTAAACACCGGAAAATATTTAGTTGTAATTTGAAAATGAAAATCTTTTGAATGCAGGTCATCAGTTGATACTACAAAAAAAATAATAAATAAGCCCAGGACAGAAATGGTAAAAGTTATGTGTTGATATTAACCAAAGTGTAAAAAGACAATAACTAAAATGACCATAATTAGGTCATGGGATGATTTTTAGTTTTGCTACATTGAGCATTATGAATAATCAGAAAATTAGTCTAATAAGCTCCCTGCAAATTCTGTGACGGTAACATTTCTCCTATCTTGCATTTGTTAAATATTTGGGCTTAAAATATTACAATAACAAGTCTAAATTGGAGGCTGTTATTTAAAGAAGTAAGAGTACAAATGAGATGTATTTCCATTTCACTGAAGCAGATGTTAAACACCATGTGAACCTTATCTATTTACCTCTGCTTTTAAGGGGGGGGGGAAGAAAAGGTGTCTTTCTTTTACATTTCCTCACAATCAAAACTGAAACATCCATTATTTATCAGAATGCACATTAACTAAGATACTAATGGAAGAGCAAGCCGAATTATAATATTCCTATTTTAAAGTTTATATCAAAATTGCTTACTTATATAATGTCTTGATATGACTATTATAAGTTTAATTTATGGATTTTTTTTATTTTTATTTTTGAGCCAATTTTAGAAAGTCTTTCTGGAAATCGGTTTTTGATCCTTACTGAATTGTGGTCTGATTTCAAAAGAGATAGACACAAGGACGCTTTTAAGACTGCAATGAATCTTAAATTATAACCATTTATGAAATATGAGCCAATGAACAGGGACAGACAGTTTTAAAATTCATCTGCTCAGCAGTTTCATTTTTTTTTTTTTTTTTTGTCTCTTGACTGCAGTCAAACTTGGCTCCAATCACTCTTGGAAATTTATAGAATGAATGTAACAGGCAGATTAAAATAAGCTTTTAATAAAAATACAGCTGTTTATATTGGATGGTCATCTGGTAAGAGGTGCTGCAACTTTCAACTGTTTAAAAGCAACTTATTTTCAATTTAATTTTTTTTTTTTTTGGCAAGAGAGAGCAATTTCACTTTCTGCCGTTTAGACAACAAATAATTCAAAATTCATTACAGTTATACCAATGTTCAAATTGAATATGAAAATATTTTCAGGCAAGGAGCAGAGGAAATGTGCGGGTCAGGATTACAGTACCTTGCTCTACAAGGGCTTCAAATTAGAAATAATAATTCAGAGACAGTGTTGAAAGAGAAAGTTGGAGAAAGCATTTTTTTTTTTTTTTTTTAATAAATTTAAATGCTGTAAGAAATATAAATAAAGGGAGACATTTTTAGGGCATGTCTTATTTTAAGGGAGAAAAACAGCAAAGAAATAGAAATAATAATAAAAAAAGAAGAAAATGAACTGAGAATTGACAACAGGGCCTCTCCCATGTTGCACAAACCATATTGGAACAAAATTCTGTTGAGCAGCATGACCTCCAAAACTGCATCCATGCCTGGAAAAACATGGGCTGGGGTAGGAGAATGAGCCAGACATTTGATTATGTAACAAACATTTTAGATTTCATAGTTGCTATTTTGCCTTGTTATATTCAAAATAAAAGTTATATTCAAAATAAAATTGGTCACACTGTTGATGAGATAAAAAAAAAAAAAAAAAAAAAAAAAAAATCCCTGTAGGGAAAGAGAAAAGGTAGAAGGTCAGAAGAAAATGTGTTCGGAATGTATTTTGAGGAATGAGAAAGAAAAATGGTGTGAGTGGTGGACAGACGTCAGTAGATGTGCATCATGGAAAACAACTTAAGGCACACCCAATCCACCAAATTAACCTTGGAATTTTGTTTTCCTTATACATGTTTCTAAAGGATTAATGGATTTTTTTATTTTTATTTTTTTTTAAATCTGACATTTTTATTACTTTAAATGTTATTTTTAGTGGTTACCCATATTTGAATAGAGGCTCTGTTTTATTTTAAACAATATTTATTTCATCAACCGGCTTGCACATTCAAGAAGACTTCAAAGAAAATGAGTCTTCTAGCAGGATTCAAACCAGTATCCGCCCTTTGAAGAAAGAAACAACCAGCATGAAGTGAAGTGTTTCACAATGAAGCAAGGTTCTATTTGCAGTTAAAGCATGACAGATCAGACGGTGGTTTCTCCTGCAAAGGGGGACACAGCTTCAAATCCTGCCAGAAGATTCATACTTTAAAAAGTTTTCTTGGGTGTGCAAGCCATTAAATGAAATAAATATTGTTTAAAATAAATGGAGTGTCTTCTCAAATATGAGTAACCACTAAAAATAACATTTGAAATATTATTTATGTTTGATTTGTTTTTTTTGTTTTTTTGAATTTTTCTTTTGTTTAAAAAAAAAACATGCAATTGATTTTGGGGGGGAGGGGGAGAAATAAAAACAAACAAACAATCGAGACTCAACACCACACAATTTCCAAACCCAATGAGTAAAAATGATTTCAGACCCCCACCCCCAGCAGGGAAAAATAAAAATAAAAAGTTTCTTGTAGAAATAGATTCCCAGCAATTATCACCTTTTCTCTGAAAAGAAAAAAGAAAAGAAAAAAAATTTTGATCAGCACAACCAACCAAGAGTGCTTATACGTTCTTTGTTTGTAAAATCCTTATTTAAAAAAGAAAAAAAAAAAATGTAAATGATCACCAGGGGGAGGGGGGAAATGGGTAATCTTTGTTTCTCAGAGTTGTCTCCCTTACCAGCTTTTTTTTTTCGCCCCCCCCCCTCACTTTTTGTGGTCATACGAGTTCCAATTCATTTCTTATTGTGCAAAATTGTTTTTGAAATGAAATTTTTCAAAGACCACCTGGTCATTTCCAATGCTGGTTGCACCCACTCCAGGTAAATAGGGCTGAACTTATTTTGAGGGATCGTGGGTGATGCCGGTTGTGGTTGATGAGGCATTACTAGTCCGAGTGTCAAGAATTCTTAGGCATTAAGATGATCTTTCCATCTTTCACAACAATGTGCCCCATCACATGACCATCTGTGGAAGGGGTGGAACTAGAATTGGATGCACCAAGGTTGGATACAGCTGGGCGAGGCAACTCACCCGTTTGTGTGGGGTCAGCCAAAATTGGTGGAGTCAATATAGGTGGGTTCCGCTCTTGTTGCGGTCGAATAAAAGATTGTGATGCTGGTGCAGATGTTGAAAGAGTGATGGAGGAAGAGGTCTCTGCAGGTGCCGAAGCAGCCACAGGGGTTTGTAGAGCAGGTGCTGTTAGAGCTGGTGCTGTCGATGAAGCTATTGGTGTTGACCTATCAATGGTGCTATAAGGAGGAGGAGGGGAGCATTCCCGTCCAGCCATCACGGTGGAATAAGGAGGTGGAGGCTCAATGTAAGGGGGATATTCACTGCCTGGCACATACTGCACTCCATTGTTGACGTTCACAATAATGTTGCCATACTGTGACTGTTGGTTGTTAGGAAGGAAGGGGTCATACTCAAGTGGCACCACACTTCCAGTGCCAACAGGTGTGCCCCCTGAAGCAGTGGAGGGAGCTGCAGCAATGGCACTGCTTCTGTTGGACAAGTCATTTGGGGCAGCAGCCCTTCGAACAGCTGCACGCTTCATTCGGATGCGAAACACTGCAATGATGAGCACAGAGATAAGGAGAATTACTCCAATCGTACAGCCAATGACCGAATAAACAGCCGTTTGCACAAAGATGGTACCAATTTCAGGATCTGGGTTCTTCGTCACAGCATATGTAGGCTGGAGGACTGGAAAAGAAATAGGGAGGTGTAAAAATAAAAACCAAGAAAAAGAAAAAGGCTGTCAAAAAGAATTAAAACATTTTATTTTATCACAAAAGAAAATTCTAGTCAATGCTAATTTATAAGAATGCAAAAAAAAAAAAAAAAAAAAAAATAATTGATATAGACAAAAGGGATTTTTCTAACCTTGATATTCAACTTTGCAAAAATGTTATAAATTTTGGCAAACATAGATAAATGTACCTGCAATAAGATATAGTGTCAAAAAGATGGTTTTTCCCTATGACATCACTTTTTTTTTTAAACTACCTTCAGCAATGTTTCTTATTTTGAAAAGTAGTGATTTGAAATTGAATAAAACCTAAAAATGATGAAAGTGAATTTATACATTTTTTTTTCTTTAATATTTTTGTTGTAAATTCTCAGCTCTATTATTTATTTACAAGATCCTAAAAACTAATGCAATGCAATATTTATCATTTACCAATTTATAAAGAAATAAACATGAAAAATATTTTTTACTCATAAATTTATAAGCATTTACTAAATTATTAAAATACGTGAAACAACTATAAGGAAATCCTTATTTGCCATTTTATAAATTTCAAATCAATTGGCAATTAGCCAATGTTTTACCAACCATTCCAATAAATAATCTAATAAATAGGGTTTATTTTTGTTGTCAATTCTCAAGAACAAAAAATTAAATAAAATGTATAAATTCCTTTTCATCATGTCAGGTTTTATTCCAATTCTAATCATTGTTTTATAAAACAAACATCAATGAATGAAGGCAGTTATAAAAAAAAAAAAGCAATATCAATGGAAAAATCATCCTTTTGACACGCTGTCTTATTGCGATGTTTAAACTTGAGAGCTATTTGTCGAATATTAAATCTGATCATAGGCCACCAGAACCATTTAGTGTTAATCACCTTGATAAAAAGCACATGTGTTAACACTTGTTTTGCAGACGCTCTCTTGTGTAGTGAATGAGATCCCCACTTTTTTATTTTATTTTAATGCAAGGCTCAAGAGCCCCTCAAGGTAGGGTCAGTTACTAAACAAGATGCACGAGTGATATGAATGTAAGAGTAGGAAGTGAAGATCATAGAGGATAGATAACATTTAACTGCCCCTTAAAGAGGTCAGGCTTACTTCAGGGAAGCATCCACATGGGTGTTTTTGAGGTGGAAAAGCTATTGGAGTAGAACTTCCTCCTTACAAATTGAATGCAGAGGACATGTGGGTGACTTGACTCCACAGACAGAGGGGGGGGGATATAAAATGTCGGGATATCATTAATTATAAAACAGTATTTAATATACAAAATGTTGATAAGATTTCAATCTGACCAAAAGAAGGAATTAAAAAAAATAGGAAATTCTGACACTTGGTCAGATTTCAAGAAGTGAACCAGAAGTTTTCAGCCTGTATGTTATTTTCATGATCTTTCTTTAATGTCATCACTTCTCATATGTACAAAGGGGTACAAAAAGGCTCTTTGCTTGATCCATTTTCCAAAATTTAAGCATTATTTTATCCCTGTAGCCAAAAAGATACTTCTATTATATTGTCAAGTGCCAATGAGCCTTTTGCATATTGTTTCAATTTTATTTTAGATCATTGCTTGAAACGTGTTAATAGAACGTGTCAAATTTTGAAGTATGGAATTCTGGATGGTCACAAAGTTCTGTTGTGGTTGAACAAAACTCCAAAAGAAGTCCTTTGGCGCATGATGCAAAAAATTTGGGTGACAAATGTCCGTCCTGTTTATATGTGAAGAACTGGAGCACCAACTTACAGCACAAAGATTTTGAGATCTAATATACAGTGGAACTTTCACATACACACATGGATAAATAAAAACATGATTGAAGAAAGTGGGGAGTTATTTCCCCTTACATATAGAATTATGTTAAAAACGCAACACCAACTTCAAGAAACACACTCTTACACTTAGACTTAGACTTTTCAAATTAGAAACTAATTTTGAATACATCTCACATTGTGAAAATATTAATAGATTAAGACATTTTTCCACAAGTCCTCCAATTTTTCTAAAGCTATTTGTACACTTTAGGTAATTTATGTCTCTAAATGGCTAACTGGCTGAAACTGGTCAAGTTGTTGATTGATTCGTTTTCTATGGCTTATCAAAACTTTGCAGGTTATTTAAAGCCAAAAAATATTTTTAGATTCTGAGAATATTGGGGGGGGCGGAGGGGAGATAATTTAGTGATACAAGACTTACTAATTAGCATATAGCTGGAGTGGGAGAAGATATGGATTTGTACAAGGATATTTGTGCATAAGATAACAAACCTGACATGAATTGGAACTTGGCTGTTCGGTTAACAATTCCAAGCCATTATCCATTACACCACCCACACATCTAAGCTTACAGCACCTAGAATTCTCAAGCAGTCACTCATCTAGGTACAGACCAGACTAAATGTTGCTCAACTCTGTTTATTGTACAGGGACTGGTATTTGGTCATGTATTGAAGGAAATAGCATTTGGATAGGTTTAAAATACGAACATTAACTTTTATTTCTTTTTCAATTGTCTTTTGAAAAGTGTAGATTCTATTCTGTCAAAGCTGCTAAAATGCTTCTGAATTTAAAAGTTTATGAATTATTTTCAAGAAAATTTACCTTTGTTTGAAAAAGTATTCATGACAAGCAAAACGTAGTCTGGCACATGGATGAACTAAGTATCCAAATAAAATGAATTCCAAACTAGTTAATTTAATAAAGCAAGGACTGGAAACACAAAAAAAAAAAATAAAAATAAAATAAAAAAAAACACAAAATGAACGTTTTCTTTTAATGATTCAGAGAATATTATTCAGCCATCTAGAATTATCATTTCTCTTGAAATTTAACACCTACTGCAAACAACCAAAAAATAAAAATATCCTACCATTTCTTGTGATGTGTGATTCAGTCTCTCCCACACACACATTTGTGTATTTAGGTAGTAAATTCTCTTTAAGAATGTCTGAATAAATTACAGACATTATGTCTACTAAGTTAGCAGTGCGTTGTTATCCATTACCGTAATTTTTCATTATGCTTTTAAATGCAAAATGGTTGTATAAATACTTATACTAATGAACAACATATAGTTTTGTACCACTTGCACTGCTAAAGATGATCTTGAGAGAAGATCAAAAGTATTTGGGAAATGAAAATAAAAAATTTAAACAACTATAGCACATTTCTCTCATACTTTAACATCAATACACAGAAGGTTATTCATGAGTATGAACAAATTTTATTAAAAATTAGCAGACATAATGTCTGTAATTTATGTCTTCAATTTATATATATATATTATATATATATATATATATATATATATATATATATATATATATATATATATATATATATATTAGTTGGCCAAGTTCAACACACCTGATCTGGAATTGCATGATACAGACTGCTGTCACTTGGTGTTAACCTCAGTATCCCATTTTATATTTACATCTGCTTTATCCCTGATATTGAGAACTTTTACCCATAAATCTCACATATCTTAAAAAAAAACTATATAATGCAACCTAAATGAGCAATTTATAGAACAATGTAAAAAATGTCACAAGGAATAAAGTCTGACCATAATTTTGACTTAAGTGTTGACTTCAATATTCACTTTTATATTTACATATGCTCTATCTCTGATATTGAGCACTTTATCACATAAATATAGCACACCTTAAAACTATCTTTATATATATATATATATTATATATATATATATATATATATATATATATATATATAAGCAGTAGAGCCCGGCATTGCCGGGGATATAACAGTAAGAGATAGATAAAGTATCGACCATCATAATGACTGAAAAATAAAATTGACAAAGATTATTATTTAAGGTTGACGGACACGCATGTCGTCTTTTTTTTTTTTTTTTTACGAATTGGTCAAACCCAAACAAAAACATTGTTTTCAATCGTTATGAGTCTACCAATTGAATAGAATTTTATTATAAACAATTGTCTTGTAAATGGAATTTTTAAAGCATTCTGAATGTAAAAATAAAGAAAAAAGTGTGCAAGACAATAAGAAACACTACCTGCCAAAAGAAAAAAAGTGAAGTTTTGTTGAAATCGGTTGAAAAATGTAGGTAGCCTTTCTGTAATCTTTTAGTTTTACAATTTATGATTTTTACTTATTGAATACAGTAAAAAAAAAAAAAAAAAAAAAAAAAAAAATGCATATTTTGCTTGTGGTGATTCATAATTAGAATTCTGATTTGAATATATTTTTTCACTCGTTTTTCTAATACAAAAATTTTAACTTTATTTGGGTTTATTAATTATGATCTAACAAATCTTATTCATTTAGTAGCCTTTCTGTAATAATAATCTTTTTACAATTTATGATTTTTACTTATTGAATACAGTAAAAAATTGGACACCATGTGTATTTAAAGTAGTTTCCGTTCCAAGTATTATTTTTAGTTAGGACTTGTGTATGTTTAGATTTCATTATCTTTCCCTAAAGATAAAGAATTTATCTGATGTTTGTATTTGTACAATCAGTAGAGATCATTAGATTATTGTTTAAGGTTGACGGACACGCATGTCTTAATTACTTTTTTTTTTTTTTTTAGGAATTGGTCAAACCCAAACTCAAACAAAAACATTGTTTTCAATCGTTATCAGTCTCCCGATTGAATAGAATTTTATTATAAACAATTGTCTTGTAAATGGAATTTTTTTAAAGCATTCTGAATGTTAAAAATAAAGAAAAAAATGTGCAAGAGAATAAGAAACACTACCTGAAGTAAAGTTTTGTTTTATCGGCTGAAAAATATAGGAAATCCGATCCCATATTTAAAGGAACCCACATACACACACAAACAACCCAATATGAGTTGTCCCCCTTCCATTTTCACGATGTCTCTTAATTGTGTTTTCAAATTGATGTTGTGCAAAAAAAAAAAAAAAAAAAATTATTTTTTCCATTTTTGGCGCTGTTAGAACCACCACAAGGTAATTTTATGTAGTCCTGTGAAGTTTTGTTGAAATCGGTTGAAAAAAATGTAATGAAATCCGATCCAATATATAAACAACACACACACACACACACACACACAATCTGCGTTTTTTGCCAAGTAAGATATATAAACACTCAAAGCATTAGTTTTAAGAAAGATGTGTATGAACCCAGACATAAATTTACTCTGGAATTTTAGTGCATATTTTATAAATTTTCTTTTAATTAAAAATGTGCACTAAAATTCCAGAGTATTAAAAATCTAGAATTCATACACATTAAAATATATATATATATATATATATATATATATATATATATATATATATATATATATATATATATATATATATATATATATATATCACTCATATTTGAGAATACCTGTCTACTAAACTTATTTTAGCCAATCCCTATTGCAGACTCTCGCTCAGGCACATTTGTGTTTGTTCAACACCCACAGCCAACCTGTGGTTTATACTGCAACTATACTGAGCAGACCTTAATTACAGTTTCTAGGAGAAAGCGTGTTATCTAGAATGATCAACAATCTGAACAAAACCAGAACACTCAAACCCATTGGCCAAGATGAATTGTGACTTTTTATTTTACAGTTTTTTTTTTGGATGTTTGAAAGTCTTCCGGCATATAAATTCACTCACAAGGCTTGGGTCATCCTGTGGTATGGTTTTCAGGCACTTTTCAAAAGAGCCAAATGCTGGGATTGTAACAAGAACAGTAGATTGCCTAGCTGTCGTTTTTTTTTTTTGTAAAAAATTCTTGTTTAAAAGAAGCTATTGTTAATCAAAATTTAAGAAAATCAAATTTTTAATTTGGTTTGAAAACTTCAGATTTATTGGAATTTAAACTATGAGGATTTCATGTTCATAAATAGAGAACTCTTACAAATTACAATGTAAAAAAATTGAAACAGTTTCAAAACAAGACATGAGGCTTTGTGCTATGCTGCACAATATGATTTTATTCTAATATATTTTTTTGATTGTGTACTTTAATTTTTTGAAGTGATTGGCATTTTTTTTTAAGCCAAAATCTATTAATGTTCAAAATTAAACATTCTCATTCTTGCACCATTCTAATTTTTTAAAAACCTTTCATGTCGCAGCCTTAATATAAATATATATGCAATTTACTGATGATAGAATTATATTTTAATTTTTTTTTAACAAAACTGGTAGGGTTATAATTGTGTGTGCAAGATCAAATGCTTTTTATAGTCAGATTGGTGTAAATTTTTGGTGACTAATACAGCAGTCGGGATCCTGATTCTAAAATTTACCTGTTGGGCTCTGGAAATCCCAAAGAGCCTTTTTCCAATTAAGTAATCATTGAAATAAGCTGAGGAAAGAATTTTTTTTGTTAATGTTGTAAAGATCTCTGTCTCTGATCAGTGTAAGTTGTGACCAATTTCAGTTTGGGTTGAAATTAGTTCTGCACCCGTTTTTTGGTGCAAAAACCCTGGGCAAAACCAGACTGAGAAAAATTTTTTTTAAAATTTCAAATTTAAAATTTTAATTTTAATTAATGACTCATAAGTTAATTCCACACAAAAATATGGGAGCTAGATTGTCTTATTCAGACAAGCCAAAATGGCATTGCAGGTGAAATAAAAGGAACTTTTGTAACCCACACCTTTTGGGGAAATTTTTTGGTTTTCTTGCCAATTTTTTAGGAGGAAATTTCTAATTTATAATTGATACCTGTGACATATATCCATTTCAAAAAATTCTCTCTCCGATTTTGGTTTTCCAGCACCAGACAAAAAAATGCCCATGCCAGTTTAGGTGAATGTCAATAAATGCAAGGTCATCATTTGCGGTTCAGACAGATGTTGTTTTAAACATCGAGACAACTGTTCAAAAATATTATTTGACAGACTTTTTTTTTATGAATGTACCTCCAACATAAGCCATTTTATAACCACTTAATTAAAACCAGCTGACGTGTCAATTCAAAATTTCTAAGATTTTGGGTTGGGTCAATAATTTAAGACTATAAACAAGCATTGTCTTCAAAAAAATGTATATAAAAGCATTTATTTTTATTCAAATTATTTTTTCCTCGCTTCTTTTCTCCACTGGGTCAACCCAATATGATTCCTGATGATGATTTGATCATTGCCAGATCAAAACTAAACACAATGTGGCAAGGTTTGGATCAAAGCAATCAACTCATCAATCAGCCACAGGGATTGGACATTTAGATAAACCAGCTGAGAAGAAGCCCACCCACACAGTGTTCACATTCCTTGTGGAAATGGATCTTAGGTTCTCTGGCCATTACAGGCTGTTTGTTGGCTGCTTCGCACTGTGTCCATTTGTTATGATGCCATGTGTACATCTACAGTGATTGTGGGCATGCAGAGAGCACATGACAAAGTACAAATCTCTTTACAGGACATAATGAAATTTATCAGTGTATGTTTACTTGAGGTTGATCGCATTTGGTAAATGTGTGGCAGGAGGAATGATATTGTGGGGAATGGGTGGAACCATTGCAATCAGGGTATTCCATGATTATCGCTTCAAAAAATTATTTGATATCATTTTATGTCCAAATAATTGTTTTTGAACTATGAAAACAGGAGTTCACTGTTTTCATTTTGCTCTTCAATTATTTTTAATTCCTGATTTCTTCAATAATCATGTTGTGATTTTCCTTTGGACTATTTTTTGGAAAAAACTGATTGTTTTTTGCATATAATTACCAGCTTGATTGTTTATATATATATAATAGTACCATAATCTCCTTATATTCACATATTGCTGGATTCTGCTTCTTGGGTGGTTTCTACAGCCGAATTATTTGGTGCCATATTGATATATATATATATATATATATATTGGGGTGAATATTCATTGGCAGTTTCTTTTCATCATGTGAAGCAAATATTTTCCAACCTTGAACTCCTCCACCAATGAGAAATCTGGGAAGTTACAAGTTAGAGCCCCTTAGAGAAGTATTTCTTCCTTTCCATTGGTCAATTATTTTTTTTTACTTGTTTTATACACTGCTTGTCTGCTGAATAAGAAAGTTAACAGTGTTAATATCACACACCTATAATGGCTGCAGAAGCCGGGCAGCAAGCCATGTTGGTAGCAATAAGCCTTCATTTGCCGGGGAGATGGGTCCTGTCGATGGATTCAAGTCCATCTAGTGCCAATCTCTATAACTCTTTATATAACGGTTTTGATCAAAGTGAAATTTCATTCCAAATCATCCGAGGCTCTTCATCAGGATCAGGTCACCCCTTTCAGAAGTGAATCTCCCTTTTGCAGAAAAGGAAAATAATAGCAATGATAATCTCCAGCCTTTCTTGGAATTTTTCCTTTATTTTCACCCATGTGAAGGAATGTAATAATATATTTATATATATTCATCAGTACCATTTGTAGACAGGGCCAAAATGGTGATGTTATCCATGAATGCTCTGGAAAGAGGAAAAACCATTGGTTCCTTAGTCATCACCGTCTTTGCCGTTTCCGCTGCACCCCATAATATGAGTTTCATGGACTTAGTGAAAAGAAGTGGTGAAATCACACACTGTCATGATGCTGACCTTGAGAGGTTGCCACTTAAATTTATGTTACCAATGGTAAACTGCAGAAAAGATATTTTTTGTCCTATAAATTAAAATTCATTATGATTTCCACAAATATATATATATATATATATATATATATATATATATATATATATATATAGTAGCGTCCAAAACTAAGGGACAAAATTTTAAAACCTAATATTTGTTAGAAATAACTGTGAAAAGCTGAAATTTTGACAACTGGTAGTCATTATCATCTATAATAACATACTAAAATTTGAATCATTTGCAAAGGATCGAAAAAGAATTATAACAATTATTTATTTATTTTCAAAATAGGATCGTCCAAAAGTAAGGGACAAAATTGAGAAAAAACAATGTAAACAGTATGCTATATTCAAATTTTTTGATTTCCTCTAAAGAATAAGTCTTACTTAGTCATTTGTAAACGTTGCATCATCTTCGGCACCATGAACGAAACAGTTCTTGAAATCTTGATTACTCTGTTTAGACCATTCTTGTTGAAGCTACACAAGGAAAAGCACACCATTAGAGAGATTTCAGAGAAATAAACGTTCCAAGGTGTTGTAAGGCATTTTAAATCCTGGAATGATACTGGCAAAATAGTTAGTGCTTTTAAAACCATAAGACCCAAAAACTTCAGCAAGAGAAGATCGAATAATGCAGCTTTGTCATTAAATGACCGTTTTAAGTCTTGCACAAAATTAAAAGGGTTATGAATAACCTCATGTGTTAATGATTAAGACAGACTGTTTGAAGATGACTTTATAAATCTGGCTGTTTAATCGAACCCCAACCGGAAACCACTTGTTAGTTCCTTGAATAAGAAAAAGAAATACCATTAGAGTTTGCAAACAGTTATGTAATTTGGACATATGAAAATTTTGCAAAAGTATTTTTCAGTGATGAAAGCAAGTTTAATTTATTTTTTTCCAATGATGGAAAAAAACAATTAAACTTGACGTCATTGGTGAAAAAAATATTAAGTGCAAAGTGTTCTAAGAAAACTGTCAAGTTTGGGGGCGGAAGCTCTTCATGGTATTTTCTTCGAACTTTCTAAAAAGGTTTCAACCCTCTTGTCCGGTTACAAACTCGTTAAACGCAAAAGATCTATAAAAACATTGTTCAAACATCATGTTGTACCAATCATACAGAATTCAATTTCGATAGGGCTACCTTTTATGCAAAATAATGCCCCATGTCACAAGGCAAAGGTGGTTATTCGTTACCTTAGCGAGCAAGATTTGGAAATTATGGATTTTAAAAGCAAAGTCCTTTGACTTAAATCAATTTAAAATCTTTGGAAGACCTTAGAACGAAAAGTTATGGAAAGAAATCCCACTAACACGGAGTGATTTTCCTTGTGAAGCTTCAAGAAGAATGGTCTAAAATAGTATCGAGGATTGTCAAGAACTGATTCGTTCTTGTAGTCGAAGATGTGCAACTGTCATTGAGAAAAGGGCTCATTTACTAAATATTGATTGTACATGTATTTTTAAATTTTTTTATAGCCTGTTTACATTGTTTTTCTCAATTTTGTCCCTTACTTTTGGACGATCCTATTTTGAAAATAAATAAATAAATATTGTTATAATTCTTTTTCTATCCTTTGCAAATGATTCAAATTTTAGTATGTTATTATGGATGATAACGACTACCAGTTGTCAAAATTTCAGCTTTTCACAGTTGTTATTTCTAACAAATATTAGGTTTTAAAATTTTGTCCCTTAGTTTTGGACGCTACTGTATATATATATATATATATATATATATATATATATAAATGGATATAAATATCTGACAATTATTTTTTAAGACATTTTTTTATGTTTATATTTTCTTTTTTATAGATACAAATATTCAAGTAAATGCTCTCTTTATAATAAACAGTATTAACGATATTTACCAGCCTGAATGAAATTGCTAACCAAACGCTCCTCTGTGGCCCAATCAGTAAAGGCACGTCAGGCTATAGGTTCGATTCCTGTCAGAGGACGCATATTTTCTATGAAAATTTCTGACATTTAGGCCAGTAAATGTTAATACTGTTTATTATAAACAGAGCATTTACTTAAATATTTGTATCTATAAAAAAAGAATGTATAAACATACAAAAATGTCTTAAATATATGAGATAAAAACCAAGAAAAGTTACCTATACAGTTCTCCTCATCAGATTTGTCAGGGCAGTCGAATATACCGTTACATCGGAACTTCTCTGCAATACACAACTTGTGTTTTTTGCAAATGAAATGGTATTCATTGCAAGGTCCAGGCATTTCTGGAAAAAAAAAAAAAAAAATTAAGCAAAATAAGAATGTGGAAGAAGAGAAAAAAAAAAAAAAAAAAAAATAAGCAAAATAAGAAAAAAAAAAAAAAAAAAGAAAAAAAACATCCAATGACATTTGCAAATTTTTTTTTTTTTTTTCCAGACATATTGATAACAATTGAAATCCCCATTTAAATCACTCTTCCCCCTTTCTTCAGATTTATTAATCTCTCTCTTCCATGTTGGCAAAAAGCAAGCAGTAGCAGAAAGAGGAGAGTATATAATTCTATTCATAATGATCGAGGCAAAATTGGAGAAAAGAATTGTCAGTTATTTTCCACATTTAAAAGGACTGGTCGAATGACACAAATTAAGATAAACAATTTATATAACACCACAAAAAAAAAAAAAAAAAAAAAAAACAAAAAAAATCAAACCATTAATTGTTGCTGCTATACATCTGGCTAGAGGGGAAAAAAAAAAAAAAAAAAAGATATTGGGGCATGATTTTGCTGTAAAGAAGAGATATAGATGTAAAAAAATGGCACCCTTGAACTTAGGCCAAGCAAGAACATTTCAAAGATTAATTTTAACCAGAACAAGTCTTGTTATGATGTGACAATTTGGAATTTAAGCCTGCTTTTCTTGAAAGGCATGAAGACAGTGTGAGAATGAAAAACACATTATATATATATATATATATATATATATATATATAAATATATGTTGTTGCATTTGGTTCCAAACGAGAGAAAAGTATGTATATTAAAAAGAAGAGAAAATGCAAACGTTTTTGGTTGTAATGTGGATTTATTTAGAAAAAAATATTATACTTTGTTTTACATAATTTTACTACGACACGTGTTTCTGGTCTCAGAGAAGGTCTTCAGGTAAAAGTGGAGATTTCTAAATTATTAAAAATAATTAATTTTTCTTCATGTTCAATGTGAAATGTTCTCGATACGAGACATTCTAAGTAGTTTAGACATTTGGAGAGAGAAATAATGTAAATAATTGGAATTGGAATTAAAAAATAAAAAAGAAAAAAAAGCATTCATAAGTGATTTCTTGTTTTAAGATGTAAAATATTTAGAAGATACATATTTTATTTACTGATTTACTTAAAAATGTTTTTTGTATTTACCCTTAGTTTTTTCTTTTTTTCAATAATGAATATTAATTCGGGAAATCACTTTTCCAAAATAATAATCAAAAATGTTTTTGTCTGGAACCAAGAGTTTTAAATTTAGAGGTTAATTTTATAGGTGACTTTAGAAATTATAAGATATTTACTGGAAACAAAAAAGCCTGGCACAAGGATCAACTCTAAGAGCTTCCAATAAAGATTAAATTCTTTTTGGGGAGAAAAAAGAAAAAATTAATATCTTCTGAGGAATTGATAAATTTTGAATGTTAAAAGACAAATGTAGTGATTTCACAAACACCCCTCGGTATACCAATCACCATGTCCTTGCAGCAGGAGGAAACACTAGACTCCTCAAAATTACTGTTAAATAGAAAAAAATTGATGTAAAAGAAACAATCTGCTCTTTTCACTTATTGACACTCAGAATTCTGTACACAAAAACACGTGCAAAGTAACAAATTTAGTGCTGGCTATAAACAGAAATTCTGATTGTTGTTTCTATAAAGCCAAAATTTGAAAATATTTGAAAGAAACAAAAAAAAAAAAAATCCCAGACAGTTGAATTATTAATTTAAAAAGACTTACTGCCTCAGTTTTATTGTATTCTAAAAGCATTCTGAATCTCTAATAAAACAAAGGGTGTAGAAAAGAAAATTTGATATTAATTTTTCAGATTCACAAAGAAAGTAATCATCTTGAAATGTATGTTAGATGTTAGTAAGCATTTTACAGGGTAGCATTCTGACCTATCTTTTTATAGTCTATAGAAAAATTGATTTTTACAGATTATTGGGAATACTTTGTTGCAATCAGACAATCTATATATTTCTATTCAATATTCTTACTCTTTTTATGACTGAATCTGATCAACTGTTTTTATGTGTGTAGATGTAGGGTGGGAATTTTTTAAAAAAATTAAAAATAATTTTACACTAGTATTTAAATTTACTGGCCTATTTATCCTTATCCGAAATGCTTACCACAGATTATTTTGAGAAAAATTGCGTCATTTTGTAAAACGTAGAAAATGGTAGGCGGAGAATTATGCGTGTATGTATAATTTAAAGTTAAAAATTGTCAGATGGCAATTTCGTAAAATGGAAATATTTTTTTTTTTTTCAAATTTAAATCATATTTTTAAATAAAAATCATCAAAGAATACATGAATTTTCATTTCTTTAAGAATTTTTATCTATCTATAAAAGGCAGGATGTGTGTGTGTGTGTGTGTGTGTGTGTTCAAATTAAATGCAAGGCGCAATTTTCAATGGTTTTACCAAAATTTACATGCACAAATTTAAGTTAGCAGGAAGGAAGACAAGAGGAACATTTAGTACTCCCATCGATAGTGGAAATAATTGATTTTTTTCATACTTCCACGGCAGTTTTCAGGTAGTTTGTAATTTTCTACTGGCCAAAGTGATAAAGATAGCTGGCTGCCACAAATAGGCAGCAAGAATCTATTGGCCAGCAATAGTAATTGAATCAACAGCTGACTTACTGAATTAAATGTTAACATGCTAGCATGCAAAAAAAAAAAAAAAAAAAAAAAAAAAAAAAATCGACAGCTGCATTCGTCACAAGTGGGGAAAAATATTTAAATCTGCATGGCACTTTACTCCAATTGGCTCATTCGCTTGCTTAAACTCAATGTTGATTCTGATTTTGCAGAACTGAGTTAGGTGTGAAAAAGTATTTGTTGTTAACATTTTTTCATTCGGTTTTTCCATTTACGAGTCCTTTTTAAAATGATCGTTTCGTGTTCATTTTGTTTAAGTTCTTTTTTCGTAACAGATTTAATGTTTAGTATAGAGTATAGAAAAAATTTTAGCAGTGTGAGATAAGCAAGAAGTAAGGCATGTAGCAACATCAGCATGGCAAAATAGGACTCCTTTAAAAAATTAGCAAGGAAGGGCAAAAATATTTTTAAGCCATGTGATAGCTGTATGTTAGTCGTACAATTTTTTTTGATCAAACAGGCAACGCCAGGCCATACTTTTTTATTTATATATATATATATATATATATATATATATATATATATATATATATTAGATATGTATGTATGTGTGTGTGTGTTTTCATAAATCAACTAAACCCATCTTTTATACAAGTTTTCTTTTTCTTGTGTTTTTCTTTTTTTCTATTTCTTTTCTGGATTCCATCATCAACATACTCAAACAATACAAATATAATAGCCTCATCAACAAGAAAGAAAACGCTAAAAATAATGGAAGTAATATTAATGAAAAAAAAAAAAAAAAAAAAAAAATCCAACACTCAATAACATCAACTATGAACATGGTCACAATTTGCTGACCATGTTTGGAAAATAAAAACACTGCTATAACTAGATACATAAAAAGAAAAAAATAACTTGAATTTTTAGCTAAAAGTAAAAATAAAATCATCCTTGATAATGACTAAAATAGTCAAAAGTGCATGGATATACAGAACATTTGGACAATTTAAAAAAAAAAAAAAAAACTTAACCAAATTACTGTGTCAGTCATTTTTAACAAAACTAGACTGTGTATGTGTGGAGGTAAGGGTGTTTTACTTTTGCAGCAAAGCGTCTTCCCCCAGTCTATATTTAAAGACTGATTAAAAAAAAAAAAAATATGCCTTAGTCATTAATACCTGGATTATAAAAATATTAGAAGAGCTTTTAATAAGACAATCCATCTAATAAGATGGATCTTTATTTAATATAAAAGTTATCAAAATTTTATATTCTACCACTCAATTTCATTTTGCTCAAAATGAAAATCAAATCACTCCATACTTTAAATTAATATTGGATGAGTTTTTTTTTTTCATTCTTTCTAAGTTTACTGCAATATTTACCAGAGAAATTGAAGGATTGCTAAAACTGGAGTTATCTGGCACTGAAAACGATCAAAGGTGACCGTTTTTAAGCTTTTGCAGAAGATGCTTTCTAATAAGAGATTAATCGAATTTAAATAAAAGCTTCAGTCTGTTTTGATGAAGAGACTTAGAGAAATTAACCATTTTTAATTGATTTAGATTATAAACAGATTAGAATGCTTTTGTAAATGCATGACATTAAGAGTAAATCTTATTTTATAAATGAATTAAAATATGATCTTTTTGGGTACAGTGACATCAATATTGGTCATCATTTACATTAAGACTGCAATAATTATAATAATAATAATGATGATGATAAGAAGAAGAATAAGAAATTATGAACAGAAAGATTAAATGAAAAACAAAATCCTTCATGTACAACAGAATGATAGGATAAAGAAACAAATAGGAAACTTTTATCAATCTAACATGTTTCATTTTTATTAAAGTTGAGTAACCTGATAATAGGAGTTTTTTTGTATAGAATGTTATCTTTTTGAAGTAGTTTCTTTGTCCAGACAAGATGAATTAGGACCAAATATGGATTGGAATCTGACAGAATGATAAGATAAAGAACAAGTAAGAAACTTCTGTCATATTCCAATCCATATTTGAGCATGTTAAATACACTATTTAATTTGTAACATAAAACCTTTTTATTGTTTTTCTCCACCTGTGTTTTGAGAGAGAAAAGAGAGGAATTGGAGGAGGAGAGAGAGAGAGAGGAGGAGAGAGAGAGATAGAGGAGGAGGAGAGAGAGAGATAGAGGAGGAGGAGAGAGAGAGATAGAGGAGGAGGAGAGAGAGAGGAGGGAGGAGAGAGAGAGAGAAAGGAGAGAGGAGGAGGAGAGAGAGATCCTTAGACAAGGAGGAGGAGAGAGAGAGAGAGATCAGGAGGAGGAGAGAGAGAGAGAGAAGAGAGGATAGGAGGAGAGAGAAGAGATTTATGAGGGAGAGAGAGAGAGGGAGGAGGGAGGATGAGGAGGAGAAATGTAACAGGGAGGAGATGAGGGAGGGAGGGAGATGGGAAGGAGGGATGACAGGAGAGGGAGGAGGAGGAGGGAACATCACAGAGGGGGGAGGAGAGAGGAGGGAGGGGGAAAAGAATTAAATGAACTGTCCAATAAATGAATCTTAAAATAAAAAAATAAATAAAAGGGATATAAGCAGGGAGTTAAAAGAGCAAAATACTAACATCCAAAGAAGAAACACAAGAATGTTGATCAGAATTCTATGAAGATTATTCCAATCAAGAGGCGTCAATTCCTGAAAATGAACTAGAAATAAGAAAGGCATAAAGAAACCGATGAATGAGAAATCAAAGTCTTGGCATTGATCAGACTCATGCTGCATTTTTACAGCATGGAGGTGATGCTATTGAAAAGTGTTCTGCTGTCCTTTTTCATTACAATGCCAAGAATGTCATACTTCAAAAGAGGAAAAAAAAAAAAAAAAGCTATAATTGTGATTATAAATAAGAAAGATCTGATTTTAAAAACTACTACTTAATAAGCTTAGCCAAATCTCCAAACTTTTCGTATCAATTCTCAGTAACCTAAGCAGTAAGATAAAGACAGATCTTTGTGCTTACCAACATTACAAACAGCCTATTAGTCAGGCAGAAATGTTACTTTATGGAAAAAACTCCTGAGAGAATGCTTTCTAGACAACTACAAACTTTGTTTCTTTAAGCCCAGGGTCAACTGATATCTATTCTACCTCTCCTCATAATAGTTATTTCCTTCCAACTTCCCTTACATCAATCTCATTCAGTAAGCCTCTACCTTGAGTGGCCCTTGAGGCCTTGTATTGTGTGAACTAACAGTTAAAAAAAAAAAAAAATATGAATTTCATAATGACAGTGACATAAATTCCTGACCCGAGTCTTTCTTCCAAATTTTCAATGCATTTCTATAGTAAAATCATTAGATATGCCTTTACATTCTACATACAACAGCTCTATTTTGTCAGTAATGCTTGTATTAATTCCCGACCTCTGACAATCACTCCTTTCCTGATATTTCAATAAAGAAGAGTGCCAAAATGTGAACAAATTTTTAAGTGGAAAATACAAAATTTGAGGCTTAACTCTTTCCTCCAAAGAAATAGTCTTAAACTGAAATGACAATGCTAATTGATAAAGTGAATATGTAACATTACAAAAAGGTTTTGATGCAGTTGGTCCCAAAATACAAGCATCATTATTATTATGTCCACTAACTATTGTCAGAATTTATTGTATTTATAGAATTGAGTGAATGAAAGTTATAAATCCTACCTGTGATATGAGTGACATTAGCAGTTATAAAATGAGATGTGTGTCTGTGTGTATATATATATATATATATAACGCAACTAATTTACATTACTCTTAACGGACTTAAGTTTAAACTCCCCATCACTTATTAATAACATTGGACACCCACAGTAGAACAACTATTTACTTGAATCCCAGAAAAAACACCTCTGGGGTTTTTTTTTTTATAAGAAACACCACATTGACTGACTGACTCACACACACATACATACATTAATTAATCACCACTATGTTATTACAGACAATTTAGAAATCGCAGCAATGGAACAATTTTGTAATCGATCTATGTAGTCAGTTTTGTGCACTTTTGGGAGAAACGGATCACAGAAGCTTTCTTAAGTCTCCTCAAAGCTCACTTGCTGATTTGTCAATGCCAACCAATCAGATTGTCTGCATGTGAAGAATAACTTTTCTTGCACAGCGATCTGGAGCCTATAGTCACTTATTTAAGCAAGAATTTTTCTTAGCTAATTAGTGAGAATTCAGCTGCCAAACGAATCCATAACAGTTGAAACTATGCACCAACCATCTCACTCACATGCTGAACATACCTTGTATACAATCACATAATCTTTTCTTACACAGCAAAATCTTTTGAGTCATTATAAGAGACTCTCAAACATTCTTCCAGTGAACTTTGGAATACTAGAATAACAGTTAAAGAGAGACAACTCTTGTTTATTTCAACCTTTTTTTTTTTTACTTAAATGCATGCTTTCTTTCACATTGTTGTTTGATATTGTACATCTTGTTAAATACATATTTTATGTGTAACTGTCTTTTGCTTATCATTTTCCGTGTTAGGCCTGTTTCATAATCTAAAGTTAAATTAATGTGGTGAAGTCCGCCACAGCTTTCCCCAGGATAACTTACGCCCAAACCAATCGTTAACACAAACCCAATCTCATTAACAAGGCCACTACGAGAGGAGGACTGACACTGAAAATAAGTTTAAAACAATGCTCCGAGACAGACACTTAGAGACTGATGATATCTGCGTACAGAACAGCTTGAAATTGATTATATGTTGAGGTAATTTTTGTATTTTTTGCTGTAAAAAATACATATGCTCTGTTAAAATAAAAACATTGAGCTCTCTGTGGATCAGTTTTAGTAATTAATATTACTAGAATCCACCTGGATTATGTACCAATGAATTGGTTACCTGTACTATATATATATATATATATATATATATATATAACATGCACACACACAAGAGAGAGAGGCAAGCAAAATTATGAATGATACAGAAGTTTTTTGTTTTTTTTCTTGCTGGTGGTGCAGGATATGCATGGCTTTTTATTATTATTTAATATTGGCAAAGTCAGGTTAGCTGTATTTTATGGATATGCTGTTTAATCATTAATCTAAAAATAACGAGAGAGATATTATTGCTGCATTGTATCAAAAGTCAAACGTAATAAACCCTGCCCTGTATGTTTTCAAATGATTGACAGAAATGGAAGAAAACAAAAGAAGCCCGATTGCAAGCTTAAAACATGATTCATACAAAAAGCATTACAAATATGGGACATTTGAATTACACAGATGGATCGCCTGAAAATAAAAATAAAATAAAAACCTTGTATTAATTTTGTTAACCTCATGAATTAAGCATAGACAAGAGGTTAATGTGAATATTTTGGGTCTGATTAAAACTCAATATGGCTTGATTTACAGAAATGAAAGAAGACAACTAAACAATCTAACAGAAACTGATTAGGACACTGAGACCTTTGATTTGACATGTCGATTATTATTATTATTATAATAATAATTAATAATAATATTATTATCATTAAAAGAAAAAAAAAAATTTTTTTTGATAAAATAAATTTAATGGAACTTCCACTTGTCATAAGAAGTGTCTATTTAAATTCTTTTTACAATTCAATTTGTTTAAAAAAAAATTATTTTTAACAGAGATGAACATACCAAACTTAAAATTTGGCAGTTTTTATTCATTTCACAAAATTTAAATGATAGGGTAGATTTGAAATTAATAATGGGAATGCACCCCTTTTTATGGAAGAATTGTTTTTTTCCTCCTTTTTAGTAATCCAGAGAAAATAAAATTTACTGATTATTATGGGTCATATAAAGTATATTACTACTTATGATATACTGTAATTTCTTGAAAATACACATCCCAACAAATGATCCAAAAAATTAAGAAATATATCTATCCCTGTGTATAATACGCATCTATAAATTTTGTCAAAAAAAAAAAAAAAAAAAAAATTACAAATACATTTTGTCGGCCTTGACATGAATAAAATTGAAACTAAGCAGCAACAAAAGTAAAGAGATGCGTAAAAAAAAAATGGAATGACTGGATGTTTTCTAGTGTTCCCAGTTTTACTGCTGATGGTAACAGGAAAACACCAGGTTTGGAACTTATTGTAAAATGGATTCAGGAATCTTGGGATTCTGAGGATGTTATAAAAAGAGGTTTCAAGAAGTATTGTCTCACGACCGCCATGGATGTCTTTGAAGATGACATCCTTTGGCAAGAGAATAAAGAGGCCAAAGATAATTTTGAACAGGATGAAGATTATATTGTGAATGATAATTTGTTTAATGATAATCTAGATATTGATTCTAGAATAGAAATTGGTGATGATAAAAATTAAAATTTTAATAAATTGTTAACTTGATATCCTCTTTTCTTCAAAATTGGCCTTTTTATAGATTTTTTAAATAAATTTTTTGCCAAATATAAAATGCAGTTACTGATAAACAAGAAATGTTACAATTATTATTGTTGGATTTAAAATGAAAATCATGATATCTTATTTTAGAACAAGTAAGTCTTTATTATTATAAATCAATAACGAAAAAAATACTTTTGTTTAAACCTATTTATAATATGCACTCCTACTATCAACTGTAATTTACAATAAAAAAAATATGTATTATTTTCAAGAAATCACAGAAAGTATATTAATATACTTATAAAGTATATTACTAATTATGTTCCATTATAGTCCTTACATGTCTGAAATCTGTCCTGAAATAGTAAGATTAGTAAATAAAATCAAAATAAGATGGATTCAATTATAAAATAAAATTAGTATAATGCTTTTTGGAGCATTATGGGACAAAAAGTTGTATTACATTTATTTGTACAGGGTGTGGCAGAAATACCTCCCACATAACGTTAGATGAAGAGACCATTGCTACTAATGTCTTACCATTATGTAGGAGGTATTTATGCTGCACCTTATCATGCAATATTGAATGCAACTGCTATATCAACCTGATTGACAGGCCAATTGATTATTGATTTTTTTTTCAGTGGATTGAGAGAATGAAATCAAACAAAAATATTGCCAAATTTGAAAGTTGGATAAGAGTTAGGAGCATAGTGGGTACCTAAAATAGATAATAATTAATATTCAATAATAACGTTTAAGTTAGCAACTAAATATAAAACTAGTATAAATAGGTGTAGATTTCAAATGAAAATCCAACAAGGCTTGAATATTTCATTTGGATAAGAGTCAGTAATAATCCAGTAGGTAGGTTTCCTTTCTTTAATCCCCATGCTAAACAGAAATCCTGTAATGTACAAATGGCTTACACTATGGGGGAGAGAGAGAGAAAGAAGAAAAAAGAAAAAAAAGAAAGACATATGCCATGAGAAGTCTATGAAAGTAATATAGCAAAGAAAACAAAATAGAAATGCTGCATATTATATTTGTAAATGCAATTTGTTGAAGATGATGCAATTCTTGTGCTACATTGGGACTGCCCTGCAAGAAAAAAAAAAAAAAAAAAAAAAAATCTATCAATAAGGATGATCTTAAATCCCTGGTCACTGAAAATAGTCCCACCCCTACTCTGATTTTTAATGTATAGCATAAATTTGTGTGTTCAAACTTGCTTAAGCAAATTGTATATAGAGAAGAAAAAAAAAAAAAAAAAAAAAAAAAAAAAAAAAAAAAAGAAGTGTTTTGGACTGTGAAAAGAATTCATTTCTTTGTGAGTGAATATTGCATTGAAAGTGTTTGGGAGATAAGAATGATTTTTACAGATACAATCCTAATATTTAACCCTTAGAAGGAGAGATTCATACCAGAGTATTTGTACTTAAGTGAATGTAATGAAATTGACTAGCTCTTGGATTTTTCTTATTGTTATATATATATATATATATATATATATATATAAAAAGGCATGCCTGATTAAAGAAATTACAAACATTATGTCTGCTTATTTTTAGCATAGTCCGTTCAGATATTTTTCTGTATATTACAATCAAATGAGGCAAGGAATTCACTGTAACAGTGAAAATTACTTTTGTACTTGGGAAAGAAATGTGATTTTCACTGTTAAGGTGCATTTTATTTCTTGCCTCATTTGATTGTAATACACGGAAACATCCGTGAATATGAACGGATTATGCTAAAAATAAGCAGTCATAATGTTTGTAATTTATTTAATCAGACATGCCTAAAAGAGAATTTGCTGCCTCACAAGTGTGTGTGTGTGTTTTTTTATATATATATATATATATATAAATATATATCTCTCAGAGTCAGTCTATATTTTATATATATATATATATATATATATATATATATATATAGATATAGATGAGAGAGAGTAGTTCAAGTTTTTTTTTTGCTCAAAGAACCCTTTTCACTATATGTCAGGACTCCAACTCAAAAAGGTGCATTCCAAATAAAATACATACATTATTGAAAATCTTCATTCTTTTCCCTATTAGTAAATATACATTTGCACATTATTTTCATAGGGGAGTTTTACAAATTTAATATCAGTGGAAAATGTTGATGTATTATTAAACAGCACTGTACTAGTTTTAATTCATAATTATTAAATAAATAAACTGAAGCATACTTCAATAAACACACAAAAAAAAAAAAAAATCAATAGAATGTCAGGGTATTGTAATTCAATAAACAAAATTCTGTAAATAAAAAAAAACAAAAAACAAGATTAAACACTCTCCCCTGAAACTACCCCCTTGTATGAAGCAAATGATCGAAATGGGCATTATTATGAAATACTGTTCAATTTAATTCCCTGATAGAAATAGTATTCCAGCACATGCATATACTCATGTGCAGCACTGAATGTTAGTATATCTCTTTTGTACTGACCAAAGTAGTATAGTCAACCAAATACTGTCCATTGGTCATTGTATCTGAACACCAAGAGAGGGAGGGAGCATTAGAAATCATTTAGATAGAGAGGCAGCATTTATAGGTAAATGGCTAAGACTTGAAACTATTATTGGTATACTGGTTTTTATGAGTCATCAGGTATAAAATACTAATCAGCATAAAATTTTGTTCTTCTGTCCTTATCAGAATCTTAAATTGGAAAGATAAAAAACAAAACAAGAATTACCTTAACAGCTAAAATGACACAGCAGAGGAATGAGGTATTTTAAAGAGGTTAAAAAGTCAAGGTTAAAAGATATCAATATTTACTAAGCTATCATGACTGTAATAATGGGGTCACCCAGTGGGAAGATTAGACTCCCAACACTAGCAAATATTCTCAGAGATGATCTTATTAACTATTGTTCGATGGCAATTATTCTTTGACTATCAGATATGATCTCTTGTGACTTAGATTGGGAGAAATCAATTGGATTTATTTTGATGAAGACAAACTAATTGTTATTCGATTTCAACTACGAGAAAAACAAAAATCAAAACAGTATATTTGAACTCTAAGAGTAGATTTCAAATATTGATCCATTATGTCTATTAAAAATCTTAACCTTGGCTCATCTAGTGAAAGTTTATTCTGTAATATAAAGGCAAATTATTATAATGTGACAGCCTTGGAATACTTACTTTTTGTTGATGTTGATTGCTCCTATGTAGAATAACACTAAGCCTGAAGCGCCTATCCAGTAGAGAGAGATTCTTTAGAAATTGTTTGATTAACAAAAAAAAAAAAAAAAAAAAAAACCTATTTGTTCTCCCAATCCTTTGGTCTTATATACAAGGGTGAATCAATAAGTCTGTAACTTAAGTATTAGTTATTAGCTGAATTTTGATAGGAAATTGTATAATGTTCAGTTTCTAATTAATGCAGGAACACTGGATTAAGTGCAATGACATAAGAGATTCCGAGGAAAAATAGTTGTGCAATTTTTTTTTTTTTTTTTCATCCTTAGACTTATTCATATAGGAGTATGTATAAATTTCTATTTAAAAAAAAAAATGTATTTATATTTTTTAAATTTTCAGTAAATGTTTTGGTAGTTTTTATTAGTCAGAACTTGTTATACTAGGAGGAGGCACGGTGGTGTAATGGATAGCAGCTTGGATTGAGGAATCAGAGAGCAAAGTTCGAATTCCATTACATTCACCTATGTGCTAGTATCCTCAAGAAAGGTATGAATCCTCTTCTTCCCCCAGCTATAGGTAAATAGCAGGAGAGAATAGGTTCTATAGCGTTGGATAACAACTGGTCTACTGCAGAAAGAAATGGTAACCTACTGCGTGGAAAAAAATCTGCAGTGTGAGTCATGTATCGAAAGATACATGATCGCCTAAGCGTGTATCACACATGGCACATAACTGATACTAGAGCAGAATGAAAACCATTATTAGAATATTGGTACATTTTGAGAGAACAAGTATTGATAGAAGAGTAAAAAAAAAAAAAAAAAAAAAAAGAGCTCTTAAAGCCATTAAAAAAAGAATGAAATCAATTATCAAACTTATACTTTGAGAAACTTTTGCAACGAATTCCAAAAAATTTGTGCTGCAGTAATCAAGGATAAAGGAGGATATTTTGACAAGAGCAAAATTTAATGAAAAAAATGGTCTGTCATAAATTTCTAATAAAAAAATCAGGCCTTAGTTTTGTTTTTTTTTTTAAATTTGGGCCAATTTTAAAAATTTCTAGGAGTTCGTCAAACTTTTGAACTGTAGTGTACACAAGTAAACATTTAAAGATTTTTGTCTTAAGTTCATTCAGCACTTTTTAGTTATATGATGTGTGAAGAAAGGTGAATAGTTTTTTTTAATCCAACAGATTTTTATTACTTAAATGTTATTTTAAGTTAATACTTGTATTTCAGTAGACTATCCATTTATTAAACAGTACATTTATTTTTGTCTACTGAGTATTTGAGAAATCTTATTCGAGATAAATATGCACTCTACATATAATAATGCAAGTGAGAAGTTGTGCAATTTTAAACAACTACATAAATTATATTTATTTTATTAATAGTTATTAATCTTGAAATTTTAATTATTCTATACTAATAGCTACAATTTTCCCAGGATTAATTTTCTACAGATGGCTTTTATATTTTATTTTTAGTTATAAAAAAAGAATTTCATTTCGAAATATTTTTACACTTCACTTTAACAAGTTTATCCAGACAGACACAAAAAAAAAAAAAAAAAAAAAAAAAAAAAAAAAAAAGAAATATTTAGGGAATTTTGAAATTGCAACAATTACATTCTTATCTATGCAATTAACTATTGGTGTTTGCAAAAAAAGAATTCTGCTTTTTAAAATGTTCACAGTAAAAATATCCAAAGAAAGCTAACGCAAATGAAATAAAAATTAACATATTAGCTATCCGATTCTCTCTTCTTAGAACTGAAAAATTCCTTTGTTAAAATGAGACATGTCCCCCTAATGTTGTCAATTAATGGCATCTTATATTTCAAATACAGGAGATGAGGATGTGTGAGCAATAAATATATTGTCATACTTGAGAAAAAAAAAACTCAAATTGTGCTCTCCTGCAAGATTTGAACATGCGCCCCTTTTCATGTACTCAAATGTAACATTAAAAAATAAAGTCCATGAAAAAAAAAAAAAAAAAAAAAAATTTATATATATATATATATATATATATATATATATATATATATATATATATATAAAAAAAACAAGAAAATATTCAAGGCCAATAATCAAAATTATAATCACAGCTAAAGACTAATGTAGAGATTTTCCATTTTAGAAACAACTAATTTCTTTAAAAAAATTCTTACTTTTAATAAATGGATCATGTACAAAAAAAACAAAACAAAAAAAACAAACCCCACCCCCAAAAAAAACAAATAAACTTTAAATTGGTGAATGAAACCAAAAGATAAATGAAGGCTGAATGACTTAAATTTAGATATTTCTATTATCACTAAACGTAAAAAAACATTAGAATCTAATTGTAAGGATTCATTTTGCTTAAATAAAAATAAAAACAAATAAAAATAAAAAAAAAAAAAAAAAAAAAAAACTTGAATGAACCAGCAACAAATAATATTTGTTATAGTTTCTGCTTATACACTAAATTGAAAATACAATTGAGAATTTAAAAAATAAACATGGAAAATTTAGTCATGACATGAAACAGGTAATTGTAAATGACTTTTTTTTATTTATAAAGTTTAAAAGCTTAGTTGTAATGCGTTAAATATCATTTGTATAGAGAATGAATGCCTTGAACACAAAGTTTGATAAAAGTTACCAAGCAAGAAAATAAGAACATTTCTGTTTAAAATTATTCAAGATGATTGAAATAAAAAAAAAAAAAAAAAATGAAAAATTTTTTTTTTTCTTTTGCATTTATTAATTTTTAAAACTTAAAAATATTAAAGTTTTTTTTAATTTACATTCTAAACATTTTAATAGTGTTTTTATTATGAATGATAAACTTTAAAAAAGCCTTCTTAATTTTGGGATGATTAAAAGCTGTTTTTTGGAGAATTCTGAGATAGCAAAAAAGTTAGTCTGCAGTCTGGCTAGAAATATTTATTTTTAGGAAATGGATTAAATCCAACATTGTTATTTTTAATTTATTTTGTTTAAACATTATATTGTGATGGATACTCGTATTCGAGTAGAAGCCCTGCTTTTTAATTAAACAGTATTTTTTGGCCAACTACATCTATTGGCCTGTATGTTTGAGAAATCTTGTCAGAAAAATATGCGTCCTTTGGCAGGATTCAAACCTGCATCCGCTATAGGGAACTGTCATTGGATTTGATGTGCCTAACCACTCTGCCACGTAGGACTTATGGTCAAACAATTTTTGTTCCCTATACGAAATTCAGATAAATAAAAAGATTTTCATGTATCATAATTTGTGTATAGTAAATATTTTAGTATGCTATATCTAATTAGAATTAGTAGCAAAAAAAGAAAAGAAAAAAAGCTCATTGCAAAGAGAAAGCAATAAAGAAAAACAAAAATATTGCAAAAATAAAAGCAATAGAGAGAAAAGAAAATTAGATAAACAGAAATAATGACAGTTGATAAATAATACCTTTATCAACAATGAAAACTACAGCTTCTTTATTTATTACATTTCCATCATCCAGTTTGACAACACATATATAGGCTCCTGCATGATGTACCTTTAGCTTATTGATGGATAGGGATATGGAGTTGTTTCCCTTAGTGTCGGCAAGGCTGACATTCCGTTTAAGGTTAATAAAGCACCATTTCATGGAAACTGGAGGCTTAGCCGTGTTTGCTACACATTTCATTTGCAGACTTGTTCCCTTCACTTTGCGGAGTTTCCAGTGAGGCAAGATCTTTACGGAGGGCTCGAAGCCATAGGAGAACGCTGAAATGGAGAAACGTGATATGCATTAAAAAAAATCTTGAAATAATGTGGACATTTAAAATGAAAATACAATTCAAAGATTTCTAAGCTTTAAAATAAAAAAGAAGTTGAAAGCAAAGTTTTAAAAAGCGTGTTTGACAAACTACAATTGTGAAACAGTATTTATGAAATTAAACTTAGTCTGACACATGGCCTGAAATGTTGAGCATTCAATACTGAATTCACTGACAAGCATGTTTATCATTGCAAGAGTAGAAATGATTTGTAGGCCGGGGTGGGGTTAGTCTATGTTCAAGACACAAAAAGGAGGAGTTGGAGAAGAGAAAAAAAAAAAGAAAAAAGGTTTTAAACTTTATCTTTTTACTAATATTTGCCCTATACAAGGCTTAAAAGCCACTCAATGTATAGGGTTATTGTGTGTAGTTATATTAGCAAAGAAAAGGCCAAGTGTTAGGAGTATAGAGCTGAAATAGACTTTAGAAAGAACCGGAAACCCAAAAAGCAACATTACAAATGATTTTTTTTTCCTTTTATAAAATTTTAATTTTATAAATGTTTGACAAAGGAAAAGTATTTTTAAAAGGTTAATACTATCATAATGTAGATAAGAGTAATGCATGTTTCTATATTTAAATTATAAATGCAAACATTGCTCAACTTCTGAGATACCAACATCATAGACATCTTCAGATGATTTCAATCAGTCAGTTATATGCTATGCGTGATACATGCTTAGGTGATCATGTATCTTTTGATACATGACTGACAAGGCAGATTTTTTTCCTGCAGTAGGTTGCCATTTCTTTCTGCGGTAGACCAGTTGCCATCCAAGTCTATAGAACCCGGTCTGTCCTGCTATTTACCCATAGCTGGGAGGAGAAGAATATGACTCATATCTTTCCCAAGGGTATTAAGCACGTAAGTGAATCTAATGGAATTTGAACTTGGGTCTCTGAATTCCTCAAAGAGAAACAATGTTAAAATTGTTAAATGATAAAAGAAAATAACCTAATCCTTGGCTTATTAACTAAATATGGTAAAACATTCAATATAAAAACCAAAGTTTTCATCTGAAAGCACATAAAAATTTGTTTAGTAAGCAATAACGTACTGAGAATATATTTACTGACACAAGTCATGATTAGTTTTGCATATGTAATCCTAAAAATGTTAAGTTTTATAAAGTTTTTGCTTACAGATATAAATTAATACAAAGGTATAAAAATTTTTTTTTTTTTTTTATAATCCATGAACACTTTGTTAATAAAATTTAAAAACAGTAGAAACAAGAAAATTAAAAATAAACAAATTCCTTAGTTCATCATAAAGACGATGAATAAAGTTGAAAAGTAAGTTGAAAGACATTCCAAAATGTTAGTAACCAAATTTATATCTTAGTTTAGCAGACATCATTGACCTTTTTGCCACCTTTTCTCAGCATGTGAACAAAAATATTCATTCTTATATTTCCGAAAAATGAGGACAGGCAAAGAACATAAAAGGGCTTTCTTTCTTGTAACAATTTTTGTCATTTTCTTTCAAAAACTAACAAATGAATTTGTAAACATCAGCAGGGGAATAACCAGTATCAAGGAAAGACATTTTCCACATTAGATACAAAATTTCAGGAAATTTACTCCTACTACCCTAAGGGCAAGAATATGGTACTAAGGCACTTGCCCTCTACCCCCCCCCTTAATTTTTTGTTAGTCTACAATTCAAAAATTAAATAATTAAAAAAAAAAAAAAAATAAAGAAAGAAAGAGGAAAAAAGTTCAAACTTAATCTATAGAAATGGAAAAATCAATCAATATAGATTTTATATTGACCAACAAATTGCATGTGTGTAATTATAATTTATAGTTTTTCAATCATGGTTAGCCATTGTCAATAGAAAAAAAAATTTGTTTATGGTTATTTTAAGCCAGAATTTGTAAGAATTTTTTTTTTTTTTGGGAGACAATGATTTATTGATACAAGTCTTACTAATTAACCCATAGCTGGGGAGGAAACAGGTGGATTCATACCTTTCCCAAGGGCATTTTGCAGGTAAGTGAATGTAACAAACCCAACCATAAATTGAACTGTTCTCCGATTTCTCATTGTGAGCCACTATCCATTGCAACAACATAATTAAAAGTTGTTTTACCTTTAAAAGAAATGAAATTGTTTCTTCGAAATTGTATTGATATTTTTAGGTGTTTTCAGACTATACTGCATCTGTTAGTACTACTAATAAACCGTAATATCAATGATACATTGTTGATTCCATTGTCAGGGCTAAGACAATGTTATGATTGTCCATGACTGATTTGTAAACCTCCTGGGCAACCTCTGTATTATATTCAAAACATGTGACACACCATACCCAGGTTGTATAATTTCAGATACTTTCAATGTTGTTATCTGAAATCTGGTACAAGTATAGAACCAGCAATGGTAGTATGGCTGTGAAGCTGACTGTAACATGGGTGGTTTAAAACATGCTGAATCAAATAGTGGTTCCTCCTATGAAGAGGAGGGGGATGCAGGTTCAAATCCTGCCAGAGGATACATTTTTTTTTTTATTAAAAAAAAAAAAAAAAAAAAAATCAAGTTTTCTTGAATGTGTAGACTGAGAGACAAAATAAGCAGTCTTAAGAAAAAAAAAAGTGGGGGGGTAAACATTCTTCTCAAATACAGGTATCCACTAAAATAGCATTTTAAGTAATAAAGAAATTATGTTTGTGTATTTTTTCTACATAAGTGTGGAAGTACGTATGATACCAAGCCTTTATCAGCTGCCAACTAGGGGAGGTAACGCAGTTTTGTTGGCTAAGGTGGTACTGTCACCCCTGGTGCCACCAGCAGCTTTTGCCACCAGACAGGGTATTGTTTTTTTGTGTAGATGTGTCAGTCTTTGCCATATATATATATATATATATATATATATATATATATATATATAAAATGTTGAAATTTCACTTAAAAAAAATAAGTAAATAAATAAAATAATCCAACAATCATACCGACTAAAAAAGCCACATGGAACACACACTCAAAAATAAAATAGTTATATTGAAAAGCTTTTACAGTTAAATTAATTGCCCCAAGTATAACCAAACATCATTCCATTCCCTTCACTTTTTGAAGGGTTTCCTTGTAAAAAGTACCTATGAAGGTACATCAAGAAGTTCATAATTGAAAAAAAAAAAAAAAAAAAAAAAAAAAAAAAAATACACATACATTTTTCAACCCCCTTCCTTGTCAATATATAATCCTGAATTGTATGTTATACAGTGACAATTTCAGATCAAAATTCAGCTAATATTACAAATCAGGTTGTAATTTTTTTATGATTTATCAACCCTTTGTTGATTATTTAAAAGCCAGAGTATATTTTGATTGTAAAAATAATTTGTTTTCACAAGTAAATATTGCATTAACAATTTCTTTGAAAATAACAATTTTTCCAAATAACAGGCATACTATTTAATCCATAGCTAATAGGGAGAGATGGATTCATACTTTTCTCAATGGTATTTGCATGTAAGTGAACAAACTCAACTGGAATTTGAACTCAGCTCCTAGATTTCTCATTGGAAACTGCTCTCCATTACACCATCCACACATCCTTGCAGACTCATTAATCCAATATCCTTGTATTGTGGTTTAAAAAGAAAAGTGTGCTGCTTTTAGTAAAAGGACTTAGTATTGTTTAAAAAAAATAATTAAAATTAAAGAAATGGACGATCAGTATGTTAAATTAGATTCATGCTTATTTTTACAGAAAATTATATTTTTAAAATGCTTAATATGTATTTATCAGTGGTATACACTTGATTACATTGATGACAGTTTTGATTATATTTGTAAAGCAAAAAGAAGAAAGCAAATAAGATAGTTGTTTTGTTTTCTCATGTTTCTGCAGACATCAACAGGATGTTTCTTAGTGAAATCTACAGGCGGACAAAAGAAAAAATAATAATAGAAGCCTAGAATTAGTTTTCTGTAAGCTTCAGCGCAGTTATGTGAGTCATAGAGGATTTTGTAGGAAAGACAAAATAATGTGGGAATTCTTTGTAAATAAGTTTTTAAAAAACAAAAAAAAAATTTGATGCTTTGTGTTTATTCAGAAATTTTCATCAATCTTTTCTATTCTAAAATAGAGAAAAATTGTCCAGGGATATGTTGCTCATAGTCATTCAGAAATATAAAATTAATAGCGAGGAGAAAAAAAAATAACATACAAGAGAAAGAAAAAATTTGCACAGAGAGCCAAGATCCATGCACAAACAGAAACAAGAAAGCTAAACGCTGTAATTTTATAGATTTTTGAAATAGGAAGAGAGGAAAAAAAAAAAACACGATATGAAAGACGTTTAAAACATAATTCTTACTGAAATATATTTGAACATTTAAAACCAAAAATAAACAAGAATAACATCAATAGAAAACATCTAAAATGTCTGTAAAGGAAGATGGTGCAATAGGTCAATCTGTGGATTTTATTATTTCATACTTAACGCAAGCTAAATATCCACATTTGACAGCATTATATTTTATTTTTAGTGATAGCAAATAGATAAAGGAATTCCATACCTAAAAGTTGGGGGAGGAAGAATGTAAAACATTTTTTAAATCATTTACATATATTTACCATAGAATGCATATTAAGTTGCATCACTATATAACCAAAAAGTTGCGTGCATATATATATATATATATATATATATATATATATATATATATATACACACACACACACACACACGTGTGTGTGGGATCAAATACACATTTGAATCCAACAGAATGATAGGATAAAGAACATAGGAAATGTTTATCAATCTAACATGTTTCACTTTTATGAAATTCTTTGAAGATTTAATAAAAGTGAAAGATTGATAAATGTTTTCTAGCATTCTGTTGAATTCTGATCTATAATTGATCCCAATCTGTGTGTGTGTGTGTGTGTGTGTGTGTGTGTGTGTGTGTGTGTTTTATTAAAATTGCAGAATATGTTCTGATTATAGAAGAAGTCATAACGAGAAATTAGTTTCTCAGTATACAGGTATTACACAAATATTTTTCCATCATAGATTCTCTCTAAAATTACTATCATTAAAATTTGAGAGAGTCATTTTAAAAAAAATTCTGAAATTTTATTATCATGGTTACTGAATAGAAACCATTCTAAAAAAAAAAAAAAAAAAAAAAAAAATCTATTTTGTTATTTTTTTTCAACTAAAAATTCTATAGAATTGAATTTCTTGCTTAGTTATTCCAATGTGAAATGGACCAAAGATTGACCTTGTGATGGATGTAAGAGAATCCAGACTGAATGATTGCTATGGCAACAGTCAGTGCAAGGATGATGGCATTTTGTGCTGATGAAGAATTGAAGAACCAGACTACAGAAAACGAAAGAGAGACACAAGTGATGTGTGACAATAGATGTCCTTGTTGGATGGAAATGTCACAGATGGAAAGACAAAAAGGGCATGCGAAAGTGTGACGTGTCTATGATGAAGAGGAAAGACCAAACTGCATCTCAATTGCAGCAGGATGTGCGTGCATGTCATTCTGCAGGCAGGAAGGCAGGCATGGAAAGTCTATAAGAAATGCAATTCTCAGATGGAGGTGAAGGGAAGAGGAGGAGAGATATCCCCCCCCACCTCATATTGCAAATAAATCTTTTTAAAATTTTTTTTTTTTTCCTTGGACACTGCAAGTAATTTTATTGTAGTTATTGAGAATTGCCTTGATATGTATATTTAATTGTTGGCATTTCTGCTTCAATTTTAAAAAATATTTTTGAGCTGATTTTTTTAAAAAATATAAAAATCAGTTTTATTTTTCTATTATTCATAACAAACTCTAATGCTTTTTTGGAAAATGCATATCTGCAATATGAGGCATAATAAAGTTTAAGTGAGCAAGATAGAGAGAATTGACTTACCCAGTCAGCTTAAGGCTTCTTAGTATTATAACTTTTTTTTTTTTTTTAATATATATTTTTATATATAAAAATCATCAATATTTCATCATAATCATCAGGGGCATTGCCATCAAGCTAGGCTAAAATTGCACACTAGCTTAAGAATGTCTGGTCACCTTGCATCATCAAAATCAGCATTAGCATCATCCTGTGGCCAAGTAAAAAAATAAATAAATAGTCAACTGAAAAGAGGAGACACTTAAATAAAACCAGTTTAATCTTTTAGTTTTAGGAAGGGTGTGTGTGTGTGTGTGTGTGTGTGTGTGTGTGTGTGTGTGTGTGTGTGTGTGAGTGAGTGAGTGAGAGAGAAAAGATCCTAACCTAAAGAGAGTTCTGAGGAACAGTAAAAGGAGATGACAGAAGACGGGGGGGGGTGTTCAGGAGACAAAAATGGGAGAAGGTCAACCACTGTACATCCTGTCAGAAAGGAGAAATAGTAATTTTGTATTTTATCACCCCCTCTCATTTTAAGCAGATGTTTCACAATGAATTTATTTTGTCCTCTAGTGTTTTAGTAGATTTTAGTGACACAGGAACTACATAAGAGATTTTACTGTTGATTAGAACTACCGCCATCAAAGAGAATATGGCACCTGACAGGTCAGTTGAGAGAGAAACAATTTTAAATTAATCATCATTCGTGTATATCAGAGGATATCTGGCAAATAAAGTTTCTGGTAATTGTTTTTTTTTTAATTAAATAGTATGTTTGTCAAAAATAGTTTTCTTTATCCTCAAATGATAAAAAATTTAGTGCAGTTGAGGGGGGAAAAAAAAAGAAGAAAAAAAAAACACAACAACATAACACAACACAACACAACAAAAAAAAAACAAAAAAAAACAAAGAACACATTGGGCAGTAGATATTTATAAAGATTAGATCAGTCTGGCACAAGGCCATAATAATGGGGTACTTTATGAGAACTGAATTTGTATTCAGTTGTTTGCAAATGCCATAAACAAAAATAGTAAAAGGGGAAGAAAATATACAGTAGCCACCCCCAACTACAAAAAAAAAACAAAAAAAAACTAAAACTTAAAAAGAAAATAACTATTTCTCTTGTTTGTCACATTCAATGAAACGTGTATATATATATATATATATATATATAGCACATTGAGTGCTGGTACTAAGATAATAGTCGTCAATGTCTAACAGAGCTATAATTTATATTACTAATAAATATACATTATTTTTCCTCATCAGTAGCAGTCTCAATTTAACAAAGTTTCATGCACAAGGCAATCATCAGGTGCTGATTGAAAACTGACTGTTGCATAATTTAAATATTGATATCATATTGCAATAATAGTGGAGCATATATAATAAAAATATAGTTTTAAGCCAGATTCCATTATCCGCAACAATATCCATTACACCACCCACACAATTGATAGAATAATTGGAGTTTGCTTTTATGTTCTTTATAAAATACTCAGTGATATCGGTTTTATTATGGATATAGTTTTACTGTTGATTTTGTTCAAGCTTCTTTCTAAATCTGAGAATGCATTATGCGAACATTGTTTTTTTTTTGCACAAAAGATAAGCATGGTATTGGATTAGAAGCTTTAATCTCTGCTTCCCTAGTTTTATGCAAAATTTCAAAACAATGTTAGAAATGGTTGCATCTACCATGGGTGACAATCATGTGCTTGACATCCGATCCGTACTCCTCACCATTGGTTAATGTCAGGTTATTCCACTTGTAAATTGCAGCACGCAGATATTGGAGCTTATGTGCTTTATCCAGAGCATAAATGCATTTAATGGGTCTCGCAACGGTTCTGTTGGGCCAAGATTTGGCTACATGTTTGGCTACCAGCCTCTTGGAGACATGCTAATTAAGCAAGGACAATTAGAAATTTGAATATCATAGATGAAGATTTAAAGTTTGGATTATGGTAGCAACACTGAGGGATATTAATTGGATTGAATAAGCCATGTTAGTGCTGGTTCCATCAACAATGATTAGGTTTGTTTACTTATTGCTGATTTATTCCTCTACAGCCAGCCAGCTGCAGTTTGATGGTTTGGGACCATATCAACTGCTGCATAATATTCACCTGTCTGTGCCCATACCTGTTGATGATCATTTTGATACAAATGAAACAATATTGACTGCTGTTGCAATGTCCACCTCACATGTGTTTGGAATTGTTTATCCATTCAGAGCATCATCTGCATTGGCTACCTACCATGCATTTCACTACAGGTCTTCTGATGGTATGGGTTGCAGTTGAATAGTGATACCATAGGACACCAATCCAATATCAGTAGAGTATGCAGTCAGAGCAATGAAGACTGTTTCAGTCACCTTATGTCTGCTAACACTAATAGTTCAAGATGTTACATCTTGAACTTGCTAAAGGAGTATAAAATGACCATTTTCACAAACAACAGTTGCAACTACCTTAGGATTGTGAGAGAAGACATCAAACTGGAATTTATTTAGAAATATTAAGGCCCTGCCAGTTAATATAGCATTGAGCTTTTTTCTCTCCAAAGTGCCTCTTTGGTTGTATATATATATATATATATATATATATATATATATATATATATATATATATATATATATAAAAACTGATTTAAAATTTTTTTCTTTTTGCTACACAGTTCTAACCATGTTTCAAAAATGGAAGATAAAAACTTTGAATTTACTTTTGTAATTAAATTAAAGACATTAGTTCCATTTCATCCTCAAGCAAATTTTGGAGCAACTTATTTTTAAATTTACTGAGTTTTAAAGGCACAGCAAAAATTCATAAGTCACCGTTTCCAAGGATAAATTTGAGCACTATTTTGTAAAAATAAAAATATCTATAAGAACACCAGATTATATATCTTACTGTTCTTTCTTATATATATATATATATATAAAATGTATGTGAAAAGTGTATATAAATATAAGTATGTATAATTATTCATATATTATATGCGCGGTATATACCTTATGGTTTTAAATTGACTATAGTTATTGCTCTTATTTTCAGATAATGTTGTGTATGGCCGACTGTATCTAGAAGAACTGGCATGTTGATACACATACAAAAAAAAAAATTCAAAAGTATTTTAAAAAATATTGGTGTCTGATGATTTGTACTAAGCTTTTTCGTTTATGATTAGTAAATATAGTTTTAACTTAATAAGAATAATATCATTGAAAAGGGTGAAATTAATACAGAATTTTAAAATTTAATTATTCTAATTATAAGATTTTTTAAAAAGGAACAATTCTTGTAAAAATTCATTCATTGAAAAAAGATTTTTCTCAAGACAATAGTGTCCACAATATATCTTATCTATAAAAGCAATTAAAAGCTTTTCTAATAATTAGAGTTTTATTGGATTTTTCATTCTACGATTCAGAACAGATTTTCAATAAAATGTTTGTTTGACAAAACAAAAGGATTTAAATTCTCCAAGAAGTCCTATATAAACATGAAAAGGGTGTAATTTTAATTTCTCAAAATTTCATCATAAAATTAATCAAGTTGGAGATAACAGATGTATAAAAAAAAAAAAAAAAAAAAAATTTCAAAAATAAATTAACTCATTTGTTAATAAGTCCTAAGAATTTAATTAAAATCTGACAACTATTTGATTTTTGCAAGAATTTCCAAAACAATGTGTTTTTACCACAACAAAAAAAAAAAAAAAGCTAAATAGTAATCTTTAGCCCATCAGCTGACACCACAAGGCAAATAAGGTTTTTAACTAAAAATTCAAATGTACAGAAAGGATTAAAATTTGTAATAAAATAATTTTGACAATAAAAACTTTTTTTTAATCAGGTTTTGGGCTTTTTTTCATCTTTTTTGGAAGTACCTACATGTTAAATAATAGTTTAGCAGGCAATTATTTTTATGGAGAATTGTATCTCAGCTGCAACTTCTGGAGGTTGACTTTCGAGGTCAGATGCAAGACATAAGGAAGTCAATTTTGATTGGCCAAGCTAGCATGGGAATGTTAGAGAAAAAAAAACAGAGAGTTGCTTCTTAACTGTCAAGCAATGTAGATGTGTTCTCTGTTGAGTAAGTGATCACTCCAAACACCTTTGTAATGACCATGAGAGACTTCCAACTCTTACAGAATTTTCCGTGCTGTCCTCAGATTGACAATCAAACACTCTAAAATGTTTGTATTGGGGCTTCTGGTGTGGATGCCAAGCAGTACAGCATGTCATTTCCATATTTCTGGCAGAGTGAATTGTGTCATGGTGCTCTTTTTCTCATAGACAGTGCCCAACTGACCCTACTATACTGTGCAGTCAACAAAATCAAAAACAAACAAACACGAATGTGCAAGATTAAAAATATAAAATGGAGACAATTTTTACGTCACACCCTCTATATAAGAGAGGCACAAAGAGTTATATATATATATATATTATATATATATATATATGAGAGTGAGAAAGTGCTAGAAAATTTGTGAGGTAGAGGATCCAATAAACAAAACAATGTGCAGTCTTTACAGATATTTTTCATCATGAACTGTGTTTCACAAACAAACAAACAAACAAAAAACAAACAAAAAACAAACAAACACAAAACAAACAAACAAAAAAAAAAAACAAACAAAACACAAAAAACAAAAAACAAACAAACAAAAAAAAAAAAACAAACAAAAAAAAACAAACAAAAAAAAAAACAAACAAACAAAACAAACAAAAAAAAAAAAAAAACAAACAAACAAACAAAAAACAAAAAAACAAACAAACAAAAAAAAAAAAAAAAAAACAAACAAACACAAAAAACAAACAAACAAAAAAACAAACAAACAAACACAAAAACAAACAAAACTAAAACAAAAACAACAAAAAAAAAACAAAAAAAAAAAACATTAACATCCAGATTACATATATTTCTCCCCCAAAATGCTGTAAGAAATATACATTTTGCCACCCTATTTAATCAACACATGAAATTGCTGGGTAACCAACACATCTTGCACAATGGATAGGTGTCCAGAGCAGTAGATCACTCGCAAGTGTTTTGTTTTTTTCCGCCAGCAGTGTGAATTACTTTATGTGGTTTAATCTATTTCACTTTAGAAAATTATTGTCCCTAGATCAGAGGGAAGTAACTCCAAAGCAAATCTCAAGAAAAAAATTAAAGCAAAAAGGAAAATCAAATGTGACAGGCAGTGCTGAGTGTGAAGCATGCCTCACAGAAACTAATTTCCTGATTTCAGGCTATGAAAACCCGTAGAAGACCACGAATACAGGGCTAGAAAAAAATTTTCCAAACATGAACGTTCAGCAATTGCCAGAAAACTTTCTTTCACAAATTAAACACCAGAATAATTTAAAATGTTTAATAACTTTTTAACTAACAACAAGCATACACAATTTCTTTAAGTTCTGTTTTAGAAAAGAAGTTTTGTCTAATGATGTACTCCACTATTGTTTTTTTAATAGTTACTGCCCAGAACTACTTAATAAGGACACATGGCACAGTGGATAAAGGCGTTGGTTAGATCCAGTGACAGGACCCAAAGAGTGAGTTCAATACCTGGTTAAGGCAGTGGAGAACTTTCAGAGGGAAATTAACAGGAGATAACTGACATTCATCAAACATGGCACGTGGAACTAAAACAGTATACCCCAGTGAGCGAAATAAAGGGTTCAGTTTGACATTCCAACAACCTGAAGAAGGCCGGAGCGTACAACAGTCGAAACGTTGTAATAAATATAGCGACAAAGATTAGGACAATAGTGTAAATAATGTACTTAATAATAAAAGAAATGCATTTTAAATGACTTCTGTGAAGTTAAATTTTATTTTTTATATTACATTATGAGCACAAAAAAAAAAAGAGAAATGATACTTTTGTATTTAATTCATTGCTTTTTTTCTTTTTTGCTTATTTTCATATATTTGAATTTGATGTTAGAAAATATTTTTAATTGCACCCAATGAGATCTTAATTGCTTTGAATTTAACAATAATGAACTTGTTACTAACAAAAAAGTGGCAAAATTGATAAAAGTTATTAAATTGATAGTATAATTGATTGATTTACAGGTTTCAATTCTTCAAACAAATCCTTAGTCAATAAAACAATCTCATCAGAAAAGGAAAGAATTTCAAAATATTACCGA